>CM022775.1:13332159-13789659 GCA_012411365.1 Ameiurus melas | reverse complement strand
AGGATGACAGCAATGCAGACCAATTTGATGCAGTGTGCGGCATATGGTCTAAGCACTGACAGGCTGTACCCCCCACCCCTAAACCTATACAGCAGTGGTGTCAAACTCATTTTAGTTCAGGGGCCACATACAGCCTAATTAGATGTCAAGTGGGCTGGGCCAGTAAAATCATAGCATAATTACCTATAAATAACAAGTTTTTTCCATGTTTTTAACTTTGTTTTCATGCAAAGACATTTATATTTAATGAAATATCCTTTTATAAAATATGTCATGAGCAACCTCAGATTTCTTAAGACGAACATGCAATTTGCTTCTGATTATCATTCACATATATGTGCATTACAACTGCTCACAGTGTTTGTACAAATGCAAAAAAAACAACTTCACAGGTATTTGGAACTGAAAATATAGTATTTCACTTTAAAATTTATGGCACTGCATGAACAATAGGATTCCACCAAACCAAACTCTTTTATACTGAAGCTGTTGACTAACATTAAATTGCACTTTTGTTTTTAAACTATTACCCATTCATCTCTGTGAATAAATATGAAGCGGTCCATTTTTCATGGAAAACTCCACACTCTGTATCCACTTTTCTGCTTTTTGGCAGACATTTTGGCTAATGAGGGTGTGGGGATGAGTAGAAAATAGAGTAGACAGCAGACGTCGCATTGCTGCCATCTGCTGTTCAGTCCCAGAGATGTGCCGTGTCTTTTACTCCTAGTGGATAATTTAGCAATAGCACTTTATTAAAAATGACAAGTTCGTGTATTTTATGCATATTTTTTTTCACTTTCAAAATTCGTCCTGCGGGCTGGATTGAACCCTCTAGCGGGCCGGTTTTGGCCCGTGGGCCGTACGTTTGACACTCATGCTCTACAGCAATGCTGGCAGCACTCATACATCTATTTCCCAAAGACAACCTCTGGATATGACGCTGAGCATCTGCACTCACACTTCTTTGGTTGACCATGGCGAGACCTGTTCTGAGTGGAACCTGTCCTGTTAAACCACTGTATGGTCTTGGCCACTGTGCTGCAGCTCAGTGTCAGTGTCTTGGCAATCTTCTTGTAGCTTAGGCCATCTTTATGGAGAGCAACAATTCTTTTTTTCAGATCCTCAGAGACTTCTTTGTCATGAGGTGCCATGTTGAACTTCCAGTGACCAGTATGAGTGTGAGAGCGATGACACCAAATTTAACACACCTGCTCCCCATTCACACCTGAGACCTTGTAACACTAACAAGTCACATGACACCGGGGAGTGAAAATGTCTAATTGGGCCCAATTTGGACATTTTCACTTAGGGGTGTACTCACTTTTGTTGCCAGCGGTTTAGACATTAGTTATTTTGAGGGGACATCAAATTTACACTCTTTTACAAGCTGTACACTCACTACTTTACATTGTAGCAAAGTGTCATTTCTTCAGTGTTGTCACATTAAAAGATATCATCAAATATTTACAATAATATGAGGAATATATACATGTGTGTGTATGTATGTATATATATATATATATATATATATATATATATGTGTGTGTGTGTGTGTGCGTGTGTGTGTATTAATATTAAAATAAGTATAATAATAAAGTTTATTACTCTTTATTTCCACAATCATTCCTCCCAGCCTTCAGGCTCTTCTATGATTCCATTCATATTAAAAGCTCCGAGATCCCTCTAACCTGTAATTGATTCTCTACTCTTTTCCACACAGGGTTAAAGAAATAATCCCAAAACTGACCCCCCTCCTCCGGCCAACGAAGCGCGAGAAGAGAGGGGGTTTTGACGGCGGCCGGCCGGCGTTCAACCAACCCTTTTCCCCTTTCTTTCCTCTTTTTTTTTTTCTTTTTTTTTTTTTACCTTTTTTTTTTTTTTTGTTTATGAAAAAATTTCGTGTTGGGCTACAACAAAAACCAGAATCTGTTTTTTTTTTTCGCCCCCTCTCCTCCTCCTCCCAATCCACCCCCCAAGCAGAGCCCCCGAGGCGCCCCGCCCCCCCCCCAAACAACAACACCCCTTCTTTCAACACACAAAAAACACCCCCAACAAGAGGGGGGCGAGATTTCACTCCTTAAAAAAAAAAAAAAAAAAAAAAAAAAAAAGAAAAAAAAAAAAAAAAAAACCTAACAATTAATAAATTATTCAAAAATTAAAAAAAAAACAAAAAAATCCAAAATAAAAAAAAAAAAACAAAAAAAAAAAAAAAAAAAAAAAAAAAAAAAAAAAAAAAAAAAAAAAAAAAAAAAAAAAAAAAAAAAAAAACAAAAAAAAAAAAAAAAAAAAAGAAAAAAGGAAAATAAGAGAAAAAAAAAAAAAAAAAAAAAAAAAAAAAAAAAAAAAAAAAAAAAAAAAAAAAAAAAAAAAAAAAAAAAAAAACCTTTTTTTAAAAAAATAAACAATTAAAAATAACCCCCCCCCACCCCCACACCCCCAAACCCCCTCAACCCACAAACAAAACCCAAAAAAAAACACCCCCCACACCCACCCCCCCACACCCCCCCGCCCACCCCCCCCCCACCACACCCCACCCCGCCACCACCCCCCCCACCCCCACCCCCACCCCACCCACCCCCCCCACACCCGCCCCCGCCAAAACCAAACCCACACCACACCAAAACACACCCCCCACCCCCCCACACCCCCACAAACCACCCACACACACCCACAACAACACCCCAACCCCCCACGACCCCCCCCACCCAAACACCCACACACACCCACCCACCACAAAAAACACACACACACACCCACCCACACACCACAGCACCCACACCCACCCCCAAAACACAACCCCCACAGGCCCAAACCCCCAAAAAAGCACACCCCCCACCCGCAACCCCCACACACACCACCCAACCCAAACCACCCCCCAACAACCAACACCCCCACCCGGAGACACCACAACCCACCACCAAAACACAAAACCAAAAACCCCCAAGACCAACCCCCACACCAAAAACCCCCCCCCCCCTCACACCCCACCACCACCACACCCCACCCCAAACACCACCCCCAAAACCCAAAGCACCAACCAAACAGAAAACACCACAGACAAAGCAAAGCCTCCTTCCCTCCAACCAACACCCAGCAACCCCCTCAAACCAACACCAACCACACAAACCAAAATCACACCAAAAACCCACCAAAAAAATTTTCCAAAAACCACTACCCCCATTAACACCCCAAAAAAACACCAACAAAAAAACACCAACACAAAAAACACAAAAAAAAAAACTTACAAAAACACACCCCAAACCCCTCCCACCCCAACAACGGGTTTGCCGTGTGCCCTTCCTTCTCCTTCCCCTTTCTCCCCTTTTTTTTCTCCGGTGTTCAGCGTCTCTGCCTCCTGTTCTGGCGGCATGTAACCACTAACAACCCCAGGTCTGTTACCACCCCTCCTTTCTCCTCTCACATCCTTTTCCTCACATTTCCAGACCACCCCTCTACCCCGCCCCCCCCACCCAACACTTCTCCTCGCTTCCTTTTTCCCCCTTTAAACCTCCTTCCTCTCTGGCCGAGCTTCTGGGCCGGGTCTTTCGTTGCCTTCTCCCTTTTTTTGGTCTTCTCTCGGGTTTCGCGGCCGTTCTCTCTTGCTCTTTTGCGTGCTCTCCTCCCCTTTTTCTTCTGTGGGCTCTCTCTCTGCGTTTCCTTTTCCCTGCTTTGCTTTTTTTTTCTTCTTTTTTTTTATTTTTTTTTGGCTGCTGTGGTTGGCCGCCTTTCTGTTCTTTTCTTTCTTTTCCCTCTTTTCTCTTTTCTCGTTGTTCTCGTCCCCTTCTCCTCCGTTTCTCCTGTCTTTTCTCCCTTTCCCTGTTTCTCTGCCCCTTTTTCCTTGCTCGGTTCCTCAGTCCCTCTTCTTCTTCCTCTGCGTCCTTTTCTTATTTCTCCTCTCTTTTCTTTTCCTCTTGCTGGTTTTCCTGCTTGTGTTTTGTGTCATTTGGTTTTAAATTTGTGTTCTTACCCAGCAGGCTGTTGCCTGCGTGGCGGTGCTTGTGTTTTTTTTTCTTCTTCTTTTTTTTTCTCCTCTCTCCCCTTTTCTCACATTAGTGAATATCTTTTTTCTCTTCTTCTGTCAGTCTAATCTGCTTAACTCATAAAACTTTTTTCCTTCCAAAGGTTTCCACTTTTCTTCAAGCTCTCTTTCTCTTTTAGTTTGTTAAATGAAGTTTGAGACAGATGGTAAGCAACTCTTCTTATCTTTTTCCTCTTTGTGTCTCTCAGCTGAAAGGCAGTTCTTGCCTCCCTCTTTTTCCCTCCTTGGCCAGAGAGCAGACTAGAGGCGGAGGAGGTTTTTTTTGCCTTACGTGTTCTCTAAGCGAGAGCCAAAATTTCTTTTCCTCTTTCTCTTTTTTTCCTCTTCTTTTTTTTCAATTGCGGTGCACTAAAACCTCCTTTTCCTTTTCCCCTCTTGCTTTTTTTTCTTTATAGTTCAAATACAATAACACTGCTGTGTGCTAAGCTCTAGCTATACCTTCTTGTTGGTTTTTGGCCCTTTCCGGCTAGGGCAAAAAGGTGTTGAAGGAGAAATTAGAGCAGAAGTGGTGAGGGTTGTGGGGAGAGTGTCGGGGAGTGGCGGTGTGTTTGTCTGCTCGGGAGGAGAGGTGGGAGCTGGGGTGGGGCGTGTCGTTCCCCTACACAATACAATTTATAATAACTACTCTTTTTTCTTTTTTTCTTTTTTGTTCTATATCTTTTTTCTTTTCCTTTTTTCTGTGCCGCGTCTTGTTTCCTTTCCTCTTTTCTTCCTCCCTCCTCCCCCTCTTCTTTCTATTTCTTTCCTCTTCTCTCTCCCCTCCTCTTCTCCTCACTCTCAGGGCTTCCTCTTCTTTCTCTTCTTTTTTGCTTGTTCTCTTCTCTTCCTGCCTCCTTTTCTTTTTTCTCAGGGTTTCCTCTTACTCTTTTTTTTCTCCCTTCTCCCAGTGGTGGTTGTGTCGTCGCCTTTCTTTTTCTCCTTGTAGGTGGTGTAGGTTTGTCCTGTGGGTTCCTCGCTGTTCCCCTGGTTTCTCGCCTCCCTTTTGGTTTTCGCTCTTCCTTGGCGCCCCTCTTTGTCCCTGTTTTTGCCGTTTTCCCTCCCTTTTGCCTGCCCTCCCTTTTCTGCTTGCGGCCTGTGCCCCAGTGGTGGGGTTGGTTCCCTGCCAGTCTTTTCTCTTCATCGTGTCCTCTTTTTACCCCTTGTGCCCTCTCTTTTCGCTTTTTTTCCATTTTCCACCACTCTTTTTTTTATCCTTTTTCTTTTTTTCTTCTTCTTTGGTTTGTGTCTTTTCCTCTTCCCTCTTCTCTGCTGCTTGCTTATCTGCTAATGGTGTTGTGTTCAGCGTTGGCTTTTTGTTTTGTTTCTCAAGCTTAGGCTGGGATTAAGTGTTCATTCTTTACCTAACTGCCCTTTGGGTTTCTTTCTCTTTTGTTCTGGGATCTTTCTTATCTAACAAACTTCTAATTCACTCCCTTTTTCTTTTCCTTTTCTCAATTTTTTTTTTCTCTTTCCTTTTTTTTCTTTCCTTCTTTTTTTTTGTGAGGAACTAACCGGGTGCTCAGCGGTCTCGTGGTTGTTGTGGAGTCTTCCAATCCCGTGGGCGTTGCGTTGCGGCTTTCGTGTGCGTTTCCTTAGTCGGTTCCCGGCTTTCTCTTCTTTTTCCTTTCTTTTTTTTTTTTTTTATTCCTCGTCCAGTCTCTAAACGTGCTCCTTTCCATGTTTCTTTAGCAGTGAGTTCAGCGGGCGTGTTGCTTGTGCCCTCTCCTTTTTCTACCCTTTTCTCTTCTTCTTCCTTCCTATGCGCTCCTCAGGGGTTTGGTCTGCGGGCCTTTTCTTTGCGTTTGCGTGCCCCTCTTGTCTTTTCCCCTTCTTTTTGCTTATGTTTTTTTTTTTCTTTTTTTTCAGGCTTTTCGCTTTCTTTCTTTGTCTTCTTGTCAGTTTTTGCCGCTTTTTTTTCTCTGTTTTGTGCTCTAGTTTTCCTCTCTTCTTTTTTCAATTTTTTTCCATCTTTTTTTTTTTTTTTCAGGCCTATTTCTTTTTTTTTTTGCCCCTCTCCGTTTGCGTGCTTTTTTTCCCAGTTGGTTTGGGTTCGTGGGCTTTTGTGGGGTTGCTCTGTGCGAGGTTGCGTCCCCGCTCTGCTTTTGGGGCTCTGGGGCTTTCGCCCTTCCCTTCCTTTTTCTCTCTCTTTTGCTGCTTTTCGTGTCTGCCGTGTTTGCTTTCCTTTCTTTTTCTCTTTGGTGTTGTGTGTGTGTGTGTGTGTTTTTTTGTGTGTGTGTGGGCCAAACCTGTGGTGTGAGTATGGTTTAGCTGGCTCCCTCCTCCTCTCCCTTTTTCTTAGGAGCAGACACAGGGTCCCTCCATCCTTCAGGTCTACAATTCTTTTGTTGTTTGCGAGGGGGTCCTTCTTTTTTTGGTTTTCTTTTTTTCTTTTTTTTTCTCTCTCTTTTCTTTCCTAAACTCCTTTTCTTTTCCTCCTCCCTCCCTCTTCTCCTCTTTTTTTTTCTTTGGAGTGGTCCTCATCTTTCCTTGTCTGGAGGAGGAAGCAGAAGGAATGAACCAAAGTGAAGGCAGAGCTCTTTTTTTTTTCTCAGCAGGGGAGTTCCTTTTCTCTCAAGGTGCCGGGCGCTTTTTTTTCCTTTTGGCTACGGTCCCCGAGCCAAGCAGAAGAGGAGGGGTTTGGTGTTTCAGAGAGGCTCTCAGAGAGTTTTTGCTCCTCGGCCTCCTTTTTTTTGTTCAGGTTTTTTTGTCCTTAATCTCTTCAACTTGTGCTTTGGGCCCCTCTTTTTTTTTTTAGCTAGTGTTTTTTCTTTGGGCTTTGCCTGCTTGCTCGTTTCGGTCCTTTTTCTTCGTGCTTTTCAAGTGTTTAAGAGTTTTTTTTTTTTTTTGCTTTTGCTTAATTGTTTTATTTTTTCTCTTTAATCTACACTCCATACCCCTTAATTAAACCTTTTTTTGCCTTTTTGTCTCTTCGTGTTTGTTTTGTTGGTTTGGCTCTGCTGGAGGCCCTCAGTTCTTTGGTTGTCTCTAAGCCCTCTTTCTTTTTTTTTTGCTGTGTGGCAGGTCCTGTCCTGTTGCTAGGTGAGCCTTTGGTGCCGCCCCCCAAACAAAAAACAACAGAAAAAAAAAACAGCCGCGCCCCCCCCCCCCCCCCCCCGCACACCCCCAAAACCCAAAACAACCCGGACAAACCCCCCCCCCCCAAAAACAACAGACAAACAACCCAACCCCCCCCCGCCCCCCCCACAAAGCAACAAACCAACAAAAAAAACAAACAAAAGCCCAAACAAAAAAAAAAACAAAAAAAAAAAGACCAAAAAAAAACAAAACAAAAAAAACAAGACGAGTACTCTGGAACAGGATGTCATGAAGGCTATCTCTGTATTTTGCTTTCATTCAACCCTGACCAGTGCCCCAGTCCCTGTCGTTGAAAAACACCCCCACAGCATGATGATACCACCACCATGCTTCACCATTGAGATGGTATTGTGCAGTTGATGAGCGGTGTCTGTTTTCCTCCAGACAGGACACATGGAATTAAGGCCAAACAGTTTCATCAGACCAGAGAATCTTGGTTCTCACAGGTTTTTCAAATTTCAAGTGGGCTTTCATGTGTCTTGCACTGAGGAAAGATGAATGTCGCAGTGATGGTTGACCATCTGCAAGCTTCTCCCATTTCCAAACATGATCTCTGGAGCTCAACCAGAGTGACCATTGGGTTCTTGGTCACCTCTCTTACCAAGGCCCTTCTCCTCAATTGCTCAGTTTGGTCAGCTCTAGGAAGAGTCCTGGTTGCTCCAAGCTTCTTACATTTAAGAATTATGGAGGCTACTGTGCTCGTGGGAACCGTCAAAGCAACAGATTTTTATTATTTTTTTGTAGCATTTCCTAGATCTGTTCTTCTACACAATCCTGGCTCTGAACTGTGAAGGTAGTTCCTTTGACCTCATGGCTTAGTTTTTCTCTGATATACATTTTTAGCTGTTACGCCTTTATATAGACTTTCCAAACCATGTCCAATCTATTGAATTTGTCACTGATGGACTCCAAGCAAAGTGTAGAAACATCTCAAAGATGATTCAGACAAATGGAATGCCCCTGAGCTAAATTTAAAGCGTCATAGCAAAGGGTGTAAATACTTATATCAATCTGAAATTTCATTATTTTCTTTTTAATATATTTCCAAAGTTATCTCATATCAGGTTTTTGCTTTGTCATTATGGGATGTAGAGTGTAGACTCAGGTGAATAATAGTTGTAATTCACATGCTTTCATAATTTAAAGAATTTTAGCCTAACGCTGCAACATAACAAAATGTGATGTGAAATGAAGGGTCTTAGTACTTTCTGAATGCGCTGTATGTTCTCCTGTCTGTTTTTTTGTATGTGTGTTTTTTTTTTTGTGTTTATGTTTTTGTGGGAATTAAAATCTAGGAATCTAGTAAAGGTACATTTATCCAATTTAATGACCTGGCCTCAACCTCAAGTGCCTCTGCCTTCGTTGTAGCTGTGTTCATGAAGCTCAAGCTTGACAGGAGATGACAGGAGATTTTGTAATCTTGTCTTAAATATTTAACAGCAAAGAGCATTTTCCACACCCAACTAATTTTTTTTTTTTATCTATAATTATCTGCCTGTTTCATTCTTTGCTTTCCTTTGTGAAGCATCTATTATCTTGTCGCCTTTGATGAGTGAACTGGAATCATTTAAAACATTTCCTCATTCCCCAAACGTGAAATCTATAAAATGTGAGGGAAAATACCATTTGATGCCACCCACTGTGTTATATAATCAGGCCGCAGGAGAACGTGAACCTCTTTTGGCTTTCCAGCATTTTTTTTTCCCAGCATTGACGTTTTGTTCTATAAATAGTGCTGAAAACTATGTGCTTTCCTGAACTCAAATGTTTCAATTTTGCATGTGTCTCAACCAGACGTACAATTAAAGCAAGTCTGGTTACCTCCAAAAGTGAAAAAGGAGAATATTGCTTTTAAAGGTTCCAAACATTTAAAGATTGCATTCCAACTCCACTGAAAGACACCACCACACTGATTGTCTAAAAGTAACTATTGTTTTTTTTCTTATTTTGCTTACATTTATTTTTAACAAGTAATAAATAACATATTCAAATAATAAATATTACCACAGAATATTTTTATACAAAAAAAGGCTTTATACAAGCCTTTATTCAAAGCCTACAGACTAATAAGCTATTCAGAATGCCTGTCCATCCTGCACTTAACTTTCATTTCTGCCTTGATGGGTTGGCTTCTCCTGCCACGATACCCACCATTTAGCCAGATAGCTGGCATGTGGCTAACATGCTGCTAGCATGGTTGAATGGTTTCTTCTCTACACACTGTATCCTGTTCATCTGTGGGCTTGTTAAATTAGCTGAACTGCTGCTAATCTGAAGTTCTGGAATTGGAGTTGCTTTTCCCTCCACACAAAGAACCCCTTGTTCTTTTCACTTGAGTTGCATTTCTCTCGTGGGTGTCCTTGCTCTCATGCAGTCGGATTTTGGATCTCTTGAAAGATGGGCACCAGCTTGGAGCAGACTTCTCAAGGACATGGCCTGACTCTGAATGCACAGCGATGCCTATGTTGCCACAATGCACTGTGCTGGCAGATTTACATCCTTGCTCCGAGTCGAATATGGCTCAAATCAATGACATGTTGAGAGACATGACTCCAGGCAAAATGAGTGATTCAGGAACTGAGACCAAAAAATTCAGAGGCATAGTTTTCTACAAAGCTTTATTTACTGTTGGCCATACATCCTTCTCTGCCTTTATCAGAGGACTATCAGAAAACTATGTCTACAGTCCCATTTTTCCAGGCTAATAATATTCTAGCTGAGCTACCATGAGCAAGTTGAGCAGTCAAGTCAACACATTTCCGTTTTTGGTTCTCCCTGGCAGAGCTGAACAGCCCACTAGGACAGGATGACCTGGCCATTACTTCCTCTACTTCTGATTCTCCCCATGCTGTACATAATTCAGCCACTAGTCCACCAAGTCCTGCTTGTGGCCCGGCAAGACCCTACTACTTTTACCAGTCATCGGAACACACTGACAGAATCCTCCCAAATCAAATGTGCTGTCCCTAAATGGATGGCAAGATTTGGCGACCTGTGTCTGTGGGCCTGGCTCTTGGGCTGATTTTCCATATAAGGATTTAAACCTAGAAAACCTTGTCATCTCACAACTGGACTACTACAATGCACTACTCTCAGGCCTCTCAGCTAGCTCCATCAAACACCTTCAGATGATTCAGAATGCAGCAGCATGCCTTGTCTTCAACTAGTCCAAAATAACCCACTTTCACAGCACTTTCCTACCTCAACACTCTCCTTGAGGTTTACGTTCCCTCACGTAAACTGCGATCGGTTAACGACCGACGCTGAGTAGTGCCTACTCAGCGTGGCTCAAGGTCTCTTTCCAGGACCTTCAAATGAACTGTCCCTCAGTGGTGGAATGAACTTCCAACCTCAATACGGACTGCAGAATCTGTTAAAGACCCACCTCTTCCGTGAGCACTTAACTAACCCCTTACAATGCAAACCCCACATTATTTAAATAAAAAAAAAATAATTCTCTGGCTCTTGCACCTGTACTGTGCACAATTTGCTTCTCTAGAACTCAATTATAAGTCTTGCATGGTTGTACTACTTGTATTCTTCTCTGCTTGATATATCGCTTTACTTGTATTTACTCATTTGTAAGTTGCTTTGGATAAAGGCATCCGCTATACATTTGAATAAATGTAAATGTAATTCCATTTCCACACTTTTGACCACAATAGTGCCTAGCACACAAGAACACAGTGTCCTTAAGTGGATGCTGTTCTGTGAATGGTGTTCACCTCATTGGCTAGACTTGATTGCCCGATTCCCAAAATCCAGACATTGGCATTTCCTGCAAGATATTTATGCTAAATGTATGAAGACATATTACACTGCACTACAGCACTGTGGATGACAACTCTCAAGGGTTTCACAGGCTTATTACTGCTTTTTTAAAGAAGGTGAGGGGTCTTAAACCAACAAAGCTCACTTGAAATGCAGCATGAGACCACTTACTGAAGGTGAGTAATAAGATCAGATACAGTGCTGTGAAAAAAGTATTTGTTTTTGTGTGTATCTCGTACTAAAGTCTTTTAGAAATTAAAACAAATCCTAAGATAAAACAAAGGCAATCTGAGTAAACATAAAATACCGTTTTTAAATGATAATGCTATTTATTGAAGCGAAAAAGTTATCCAATACCATCTGGGTCTGTGTGAAAATGTATATGAACCCTGTATTTATTACTTAGCCAAATCTATAAAACTGCATTCATAATGTGGTTCAGCTGAAATAGACACAACCAGGCCTGATTACTGCAAACCCTGTTCAATCAAATCAAAACTTAAATAGAACTTTTTCAACAGCATGAAGTTGGTTACTTATTCAGTAACACAGTGCCAAAGCTGAAAGAACTTCCAGAAATGATGAGGAAGAAGGTGATTGAAATGCATCAGTCTGGAAAGGGTTACAAAGCTATTTCAAAGGCTCAGGGACTCCAAAGATTATCTCCAAATGGAAAAACTCAGCACAGTAGTGAACCTTCCCAGAAGGGGCAGACCTTCCAAAATTCCTCCAAGTGCACAGCAACTACTCATCCAGGAAGTCACAAAAGAGTCAAGAACAACATCAAATGACCTATAGGCCTTGCATCAATAAAGGTCACTGTTCATGACTCCACTATCAGAAAGACATTGTGCAAAAATGGCATCCGTGAAACAGTGGCGATTTGAAAACTACTACTAACCCAGAACAACATTAAGGATAATCTGAATTTTGCTCAAACACACCTTGATGATCCCCAAACCTTTAGGGAGAATGTTCTCTGGATTTGAAAATCAACAGTGGAACTGTTCGGAAGAGAGGGGTCTCATTACACCTGGCATAAATCAAACACAGAATTCCACAAAAAGATCATCATACCTATGGCCAAGCATGGTGGAGGAAGTGTGATGGTGTGGGATGCTTTGCTGCTTCAGGGACTGGGCAACTTGCAATAGTTGAGGGAAACATGACTTCTGCTCTCTACCAGATAAATCCTAAAGGAGAATGTCCAGTATTCAGTCTGTAAGTTGAAACTCCAGTGCAACTGGATTATGCAGCAAGACCAAAAGCATAGGAGAAAGTCTACTGCTGAATGGCAAAAAAGGAAGAAGCTAAATTAAAGTTTTGGAGTGCCCTAGTCAAAGTTCTGACATGAACCAATTGCGATGCTGTGGCAGGACCTTAAACGGGCAGTTCACATGGGTGATAGGTGTTGGATAGGGTTTTTTTTTTTTTTCAAGGTTCATGTTGCTCCTCACAGTGTCGTAAGTGTGGTGGTCATCTCTAAGCAGTCATCTCTAAACAACTTTCGAGGTACTGTAATTTCTTAGATGTTCTCTTTCGTAAGCAGAAAAATGAGTAATCATACAGTTGAGGAAAACAAAGAAGTCACAAGTCTGACTCAGGAGGATAAAGTCAGGTCATAATGAGGCTCATCACTTGCATGATCAGTATTTGCAACTACTGGTATAATGGCTCAGTCAGTTTTATCCACCAATTACAGTGCAACTTTCAAAGAGGTGCTGTAAATATTAGGCAAAGTAATATTAGTCTTCTTCTGCTTCTGGAAACCAGTCTGAAATACATCCGTACATATGTCTGTTATTCCTACCTACAGTTGTAGACAGCTGTCAAGCCTAAATTTTGCCTAAAATCTTAGATAGAACAGAACATGAATTGGAGAGATTAGATGAGGAGAGACTTAACAAAAGCTCTTTTGTCTTTTATAGATATAGTAATGTGGGATTATTTCAGGCAGGCAGTGATGAATGCACATTTCTATGTTTTATGTTGGGTTAATCAAATATGCAGCCTAGATTCATGCTCAGATATTATTCTCTCTGTGCCTGTTCTTTCTTCTTTCTTTCCCTACTTTCCTCAATACACTAGGATTCCCAGAACTATAACCACAATGTATCAAATAACAAGACCAATATATGTACGCAGGCAGAGCAGCAGAACCAAAACGTATTGTGGCTTCTGTAAGTTACATGCTACAGTTTCTTGCCATCAGTCAAACTGCACTGCACTCTGGGTCATGGGTTTGGCAGCTGGCCAGAACAATTGAGTACACTTTCACAAAGTGAGATATGAGATCTTTTATTGGACGTATATTAAAATATATTTATCAAGATATTCAGAATATGCAATTGCTGCTGTGGTTTCTTTTTATGTTTATAAAGACTGAAGGATTCAGGAGAAATATATCCTGTCCATATATACTCTATTTGCAGTGGTTATAGCAGTTCATCTCACTGATTACACTTTAGTAGAATAAAGGGTTTGGTATTTGAGTACATTGATTAAATTAATGCAAGTGTCTGTAATTACATGGTACATGGTGAGACACCTGGTCAAATACATGAGCTTGATTTGTTGTGGCACCTTGGCTACTGTGTGTATTCTAGCGGACTGTAACCAAGGCAATAAAAAAAACCCCCAAAAAAAACACTAACGTGTGTGCTGAGAGATTAGTGTGAAAGAAACGCTGTGGCAATGAATAGGGTTCTGCGCTAGTGACTGTAAGCCTAAATCCTTGGACTGCCAGAGAGCTACTTTTGAGCAAGGGCTTTTGAGCAAGACTCTTAACTCTAAATTGTTGAACTCTGAATGAATTGGTATCCTGTCTCATGTGTAAGTTTTTTTGAATAAATAATAGTAATAGTGTAAATCTAGAACTTCAAACATTCTTTAGTTTGTCCTAACGTTGGAACTCTTAAAGGTTTATATATATGTTTAAGCAATGTTGCATGAGAAGGAGTGCGGTTAGACTGAATATACTGAGTTAGCCACCACAGCTGTGGCTAATCACAGCCGCATGATTGGGAGTGTGATACTGCTGTTATACAACAGTTCCATAAACAAGAAATTAATATTGAGTAATTGACATTTCAGACACAATATGGGCAAATGTTCTGTTTATTTTTGCTTAATAAATGGAAATGGTGTCCCTTCTTGCTTTTCATCTTCTTCTTCATTTTTGAAGTCAAAAGTTATATTCCTGAAAATATTGTTTACCATGTCCACTGATGATGTCACTAGCAATACTGTAGTAACCATTTTGAATTTTACACGGCGAACACAGAGTGATGCCTACAGTGAAACATCCCAGTGCGGTTATTCTACATATAAGCACTCTTTGAACGTGGCTTGACCAATCAAATTAGTGAACCAGAACTAGTTGTTTATTCCTAAATCATATCAGAGTGTGTTCCAACCTATCAGAAGTAGAACATTTAACTGTCCATCCATCCATTTTCCATCCCACTCATTTTACACAGGGTTGCCGGGAGCCTGAAGCAAGGCTTCATACAGGAAGCGTCTTGAAGTTGTCATTACAAACCAAGGCTTCTCCACTATGTATTGAATACATTTCAGTTAGTGTGTACTTTTTCCCCCGTGTCATTCCACTTTATTACACATAGCTTTATATATAGACTTTAATGTTGTGAATTCTTTATATTTGTGGATTTCTTGAGTTAATACTGATGTCTGGTGTAAATTTTATGTGAATAACCTTATTGGAAACATATTTACTGACACATTCGATACTTATTTCCCCCACTGTAGGCCAAAGTCCCTTAGGGTGCTTCTCATTCTTATTTGTGCATTCCCTTTGGATGCGAGGGAAGGATGAAATGCGAGGAGAAAGGAATCGAAGTAAGTCGAATGGAATATTCTCACACTCTCAAGTGCCACTTCAAAGCGACGTCAATTAATGATGATTGTGCTCAGCTGGATTACCTCAGTGGGCTTCAGGGATTTGCCGTTATAGAGCTTGGTTAATAACAACATTCTTAATAAAGCAAAAGGCACTGATAGTATGTGAAATGTCTAGGTTATCCAACAATTAATTGATGAACAATAAATAATGTATTGGATATTTTCTGCTGCTTTGCATATCCAAACATCGATCCATTTTCTATACCGCTTATCCATCGCAGGGAACCTGGACCCGGAGCATTGGGCACAAGGCGGGGTACACCCTGGACAGGGTGCCAATCCATCGCAGGGCACAATCACATACAAATTCACACACCCATTCATAAACTGTGGACACTGATCAGCCTACCATGCATGTCTTTGGGCTGCGGGAAGGAAACTGGAGTAACTGGAGAAAACCACCACAGCACAGGGAGAACATGCATTCATTCTCTGCACACAGAGCTGCGGTGGGAATCGAACCCCGAACCCTGGAAGTGTGAGGTGAATATGCATGTTATTATTGAATTATATTACACACAAAATTCCTTTAGCTCATCAAAGAACTTTTTGTTTGAGATTGCGGATATAAAGGAGGAGGGGGATTTCTACGTGCATCAGGTTTCACCAAGAGAAACTTCCTCACTCCTCATTCCTCACCTCCTTGCGGTGCAATTAGAGAATTGATATGTCCTTCAAGATGGTTAATGTTGATCGATTTCCGGGTCACGGGTTGCATGACACGGAGGAGCAAGGAAACAAGAAAGCATCAATTTGAGTATTGAAAAACACCCTTACAGATTCATAACCATGGGCTAGACCAAGAAATGTAGCTGTGATGTGCAGCAAAAGGCTGTTGAGCTTCGCAAAATGGGAAATGACTATAAGATAATAGCACAAGTATTGAAAATGCCCATTTCCACCATCAGGGCAATAATTAAGAAGTTCCAGTCAACTGGAAATGTTGTGAATCGACCTGTAATTGGACGTGTGTCTATATCGTCTCAGTGCACTGTGAAGAGGACGGTTTGAGTGACCAAAAAATCTCCAAGGATCACAGCTGGTGAATTACAGGAGTTAGTTGCATCTTGGGGTCAGAAAGTCTCCAAAACTACAATCCGAAATTTCCTACATCACCACAAGTTGTTTGGGAGGTTTTCAAGAAAAAAGCCAATACTCTCATCGAAAAACAAACTCAAGCGTCCTCAGTTTGCCAGACACTACTGGTACTTCAAATGGAATCGGGTTCTATGTTCAGATGAAACCAAAACGGTGTTTTTTGGACATAAATACACGAGGTGGTTTTGGCGTACACAGAGAGGTAGCCATATGGAAAAGTACCTCATGACCACGGTTAAATATGGTTTTAATGTTTCGGGGATGTTTTTCTGCCAGAGGACCTGGACAATTTGTTAGGATACATGACATCATGGACTCTATTAAATATTAACAGATATTAAATGAAAACCTGACTGCCTCTGCCAGAAAGCTTAAAATGGGCCGTGGTTGGATCTTCCAGCAGGACAATGACCCAAAACCTACATCAAAATCAACATAAAAATGGTTTACTGACCACAAAATCATGATCCTGCCATGACCATCCCAGTCCCCTGACTTGAAACCCATAGAAAACCTGTGGGGTGAACTGAAGAGGAGAGTTTTGAAGGATCTGGAGAGATTCTGTATGGATGAATGTTCTCAGTTCCCTTGCCATGTATTGTCCAACCTCCTTATAGGAGAAGACTCAGAGCTGTTATCTTGGCAAAGGGAGCTAGCACAAAGTATTGACTAAAAGGGTCACAGTAATTGTTGCACGTCTATATTTAACAAAGAGAGTTTTTTTGATAAACCTGTTTTTGTTTGCAATTGTTGGATATCCATGAGAGTAGAGTATTTGTGTGAATTTATTTATTTATTTTTTAACAAACGATCAAAAGTTTAAACAATAAAGACAAATTTTCACAGCTTTCTTGGCTCATATTTACCAGGGCTGCCAATATTAGTGGAGGGCACTGTACATTCCCATTAACCTGGCATGTTATATAATGCTTTGGTGAGCCTCAGACTAAACTTAGCTCTAGGCTGCAAGCTAGCCACAGACCACAGCTGGCATTTGTTAATCATAGGCTGAGCTTCAAAATGTCTAAGCCTCCTTGCACATGCACCAAAGAGTTAAGTTTGCTCCAAATCAGAATCAGAAACATTTTATTCAGGAAAAGTAGCCTATATCCGTCAGACATCGGAAAGTAAGTAGTAGGGGGGTTATGACATTAAACCATAGAACTAGTTTCCATGTGGTAACAATTTCTATCTTGTGTTTAAAGTAGGAATTGCAGCATCTTAATTTAAGAGCCTGCCTGTGTAAAACCCAAGAGTAATTGGTACTAAACCAAAGCAAAACGATACTTAGTCATTTTCGCCAACATACTGATGAAGGCTTTCTTTTATTCTTTTCTTCAAAGTTCAGTCGCATGCTATTTTTAACAGAGTAATGACTCCAAACAGCAGAAGACCACAGACTTAATTCACTGGCATGATATGACTTGAAACCACAAACAGAAGCTCTGGAGTGCTGGAACATTACCAGAATTCTTTGAATGTTGTTTTGTTTTTAGAGTTCTGGTGTACTATATTTCTTCCAGTTATTTGACTACTGGTGGTAGCTCAGTGGTTAAGATGGTGGTCTACTGCTTAGAAGGTCATGAATTCAAACCCCAGCACCACCAAGCTGCCATTGTTGGGCCCTTGATCAAAGCCTATAACCCTCACTTGCTCAGATGTAAGTGGCTCTGGATAAGGCTGTCTGCCAAATACCATAAACGTAAGTGTAAATGAAAAGGTATTCAGGAGGTGGAAAAATCACTTTGTACATTGAACAACATTTTAATTAGTATCTGGAAAAGACGGATACATAGCTACATTATTTTGACATTTCAATTTGAAATCCATCTACGCTGAACGTCTTAAGTTTGTTTTTTCTCATCAGTATATTTCATACTTCCACAATAAGTAAATAAAAAACTAAATTATTTCTATTTCTGTAATTTCTCAAAAAAATACTACAAGTCATTTCTTTTAGTCTTTGAATGCGGTACATTCACATCCATGGTTAATAGGAATAAGTCGGCATAGGCTTGGACATAGGGGATTGTCTTAATGTCTTGTAGTTTTTACTTTGACATTTTATCAATAAAAAGAATGATCTTTGTAATGTGTAAACAAGTGCAGATTTAGCTATTTATTATAGTATACAGTATATACTGGACATATTTATTTATATAGGTGGATAGATAGAGAAAATATCATGCAGTTACAAACTAATCTAATTTCATTTATGATCTCTCCTGTTAGTGATGTAACTGAGGTTGAGGAACTGTCATCAGAACCAGAATTCACACACAGTGCTGGCATTTCTATTGTACCTCTGGGGTTTTTCAAATCTTTTCAGGCATAGTGGTAAAGTTCACATTTAATTAAAAAAACAAAAACAAAAACACCCCACACACTTATTGTGTTCCCTGTGGGGTGCAAAAAAAGCATATTTGGGGGAAAAGCTGTCGCATTCAGATGGCATCAAAAGAATAGACGTTTCTTGAATGATGAATATTTTGTTAAAAACCATATGCAGTTAAAAAGGGTAATTATCATGATGTGAAAGCTGAATATTAATGCATGTAGTGCACTCAAATTGAAACACACCTGTTGCTAATTATTTGCTCATGCAAAAAAAAAAAAAATTGGCAAAATGTTGGTAAAAATAAATGGATGTAAAAACAAAACACCAAACATATTTTGCATGGCCAAAATCAACCTTGTCAATTACACAATATTGGACACTTACAGTACACTATACTGTACTACATTTATTCACAAATGGGAGTTTCATGTACCTCCTGTGTGTTCTGAGTGATAAGAATTTGAGTTAGAGATTTGTCAGCAGGGGTTCGAGGGGCTGTAAAAAGCACACAAGAACTACTTCCACAAACACACCCCATGCAATGATTCAGCCTGTCTGAGAGAGATGAAAAGGTAATTACTGTTATCAAGCAGGCACAGGATTTTGTGACCTAAAACCAAATAATCTGCAGCTTTTACACCCTTTGAAACAGAAGTATTTAAAATGCCTTCTAATGCCCAGACACACACACACTCGAATGGCATGCTTTTTAGATACCCTGTAATCTGTATGCTTGTTGCAAATGTGTAATAATGATGTTCTTTTACGATCAGAAGCTCACCTCATCAATACAGAAGTATAACCACTGAAATAGCCAGAACATCAGAGGGTCTAGACAGCGATCATTAGTGATTGTTGCTGAGCTTGGATTACACTGTGAGAACTTAACATGTTCTCCTTGTGGTCATGTTTTATTTCCTTCAGGTTCTCCAGTTTCCAGCTACCACCCAAAAACTGCCCCTAGGTGGTACATGAACATGTGCATGCATGGCATCGTGCTCCATCCTTGGTATAAGGACGTCCCTTTTTTTGGCAATGAAACAGGTGTCTCAGTAACGATTGTCTAAACAACCAGAGATGGATTTCTCAGTTTCCGGAGGGATGAAATAATGTTAATGAATGAAAGGTAATTAAAAAAAAAAATTCACTCTCATTTGCAGCAATTGTGGTTATAGTCAATAAGTGTAGCCTGAATTTCATTTGCCACTGTTTCTTCTTCTGGAATTTTTCATCCTCTTTCTTAATCTCTACACTTTTCCATTTTACAACAGTTAGGAACGCAGTTCTAGTTCCTGTTTATGTCTATCTTCCTGTCTTTGTCCTAGGTAGAAGCTCCTTGGCTAAAAGGTATAACTATTTTATAGATAAAGAATAGTACATGACCGCCAATAATAATCCATGACAGACTCATGTGATGCGACCTGAAATGAAGGGGAGTGACCCTCCATGAATGTTAAACGATTTTATTTGTTAAATAAAAGCATTGTTTTTTGTTTGCTTGTTTTTTTATTATTAGGCTTTGATTATGTGGTGCATCAGCCATACAAGTGCCTGTGAATTAGCTGTTACTATAAAAACGACAATGTATTAGAATGAACGCATTAATATAAACTTACAATAAACACTGTTAGAGCTGCGAGGTTATAGAAAAAGAATCAACACCATTTAGACACTTAAGTCTAGGTCAACCTCTTTGCACTATATCATCTATATATGTATATGTGCATATAAATTTGTGTGTATATATATGTGTGTGTGTGTGTGTGTGTGTGTGTGTGTGTGTATGTATGTGTGTGTGTGTGTGTGTCCATAATATAAAAGAGTAAAGAAAAGCGCTCTAGTTTCTTCTGGTGTTTTGCAGAAAGTGTATTGAGTGTAGAAGTATGGAGCATGAACTGCAGTAAAGTATAATATGTGGAAAAATACATCTGTGCTGCAGTTCTCGCAAAATGTGTGCTATTATGCAACAACAACATAATCAATCATAGAGAATTGTATTCACAAGGTCCTATAATTGATTAATATAGTACATACTTCTCACAAAGTCATTGAATAACTGAGGGAAAGTCCCTTTTATAGCAAAGGTTATTTTAGTTTGTTCCTCATAGTGGTCATCAAAATGGTAGCGTCCATTCCTCATTTTCACTTCTGTCAGGTCTTATTACAAATAGGTTTTTATACAAGGTTCTACCTAAGTGTTCTAAGGCCATATTATCTCAATTTTAATGTCATGTTCAGTTCCTGGTTCACTCTACTGTTTATTATGTGTGTCCTGTTAAACCACAAGACAAGAAAAACCATACCTAAATGCGTTCTTAAGCCCAATTTGGACTGGAGTAGTTTTACATTAGGATGTGGGGTAATGTAATTCCCACTGGGATTTTCATAGACTGCATGTTTCAGAAGTGGGGGAATGGTTCACTTTTCTATTTTTTTTATGTGGAGACTCTAGGCAGAATTGATTTAAAAAAAAAACAAAAAAAATTACCTTCCCACTGAAACCAAACCAAAATCAACTATTGACATCTGTGCTGTTGGTTTGAGGTAAGTAATGGAGTTCCTGGCACAGGTATACCTTACATGCATGCTATGGACATTGAATTTACTAATAATCAAGTACAACCTGCACAGCCACAGTCTCTAAAACCAGCCTTTATAATAAAGAAGAGAACAATCGGTTTGCTTTTATACGAGGTGTACACATACTGTAAGCATAACTTTTGGTGTGACCACCACATGTACAACATGAAGACACTTTAACCATCTCTGTCATTTATTGTGTGAATCAATCAGATTTACTACAGTTGTCCTCTAGCAATATTACATATCTATGAAATTGTATCCCATACCAATATTTTTTAGACACCTCAGACCACAGCTGCTATTTTAGATGTAATATTTTATATCTTAAATGACATTTTAACTACATGTAAATAAAATACAGTTGAAAATAAACATGTGCATTGTCTGTAGCCAATCTTTTATACTACCATTGTATAAGTTTAGTCAGTTCCGTAAGTATTTTCAATTTTAATTCAAGGGGTTTAATAAAAAATATTGCATTTCAAGTTTTGGATATTAGGATTATTAGGACAATAATAATTAGGGTTTTTTATTTTTTAATACATTGATCCAAATCCTTTGCAGTCAAGCACTACCTGAAGTCTAGAACCCATGGACATTAAAATTGGCCAGTAGAAGTTGGGAAAGATGTCACCTGGTCAGTTAGTCAGGCTTTGTGGTAAGTAGTTCTTCTCTTTGGTAAAGGTACAGATCTCGCAGTTCATGGGCATAGAGACTTTTGGTAAACTAGGATGTTATGATACTGTCAATCCCCGCACCACCCCTTTCCTCATATGATTTGTTGGCAGTGGAGTAGTGGGGCACTTTATGTCCCAGGGTCCCCTCATGCTTGTGCTACCATCTGCCTCTGTCTATTAGTCATGCTGTCACAGCTAGACATAATATATAGCCTTGTATGCTCTGATCATAACTAATGATCTTTCCCTCTGTCTGTCGAACTGTACATGTACTCCTGCTGCCTGTTGTGATGCTAGTGCCAGATCCTGCCACAACCTTCCTGCTGTGACTCCTGATGCTCTACTCCTGCTTTCCTCCTGCTCCGTCATCTGGAGCTTGCGGCACTTGTGATTTAACACCTGCTGCTGTGGATAATCTCAGCTGGATACCTTAAATACTTGCACATCCCATAATAAGGTTATGACTAAAATGTTCCTGCTTTAATAGGTAATCTCACATGTACAGCTAGACTTGCACCTCATAAGAACTGTTTCTGTATTCATACTGTACTCCTGTTCACAATATGGCCAGTCCTTGGTGGATTCTTTCTGGACTAGTGAATTTTTCTCATTGTATCCTTGCCAAGCATCAATACTAAAGTTGTCACCTTGTGTCTGTGACCCCAAAAGGGTTGGCTACATGATTTTGTTGTTCTTCTTGTTGTTGTTATTGTTAAAATCTGGACCATCAGATAAAATGTGTACCATCCACCCATCTTCTACCGCTTACTTCTTTTCAGGGTCACAGGGAACCTGGTGCCAATCCCAGGGAGTATCGGGCACAAGGCGGGATACACCCTGGACAGGGTGCCAGAAACTCAAATACACACTCAGACACTCATTCATACACTACGGACACTTTAGACACGACAATCAGCCTACCATGCATGTCTTTGGACTGGGGGAGGAAACCCACTCAGCATGGGGAGAACATGCAAACTCTGCGCACGCATGGCCCCGGTGGGACACGAACCCCAGACCCTGGAGGTGTGAGGCGAACGTGCTAACCACTAAGCCACCGTGCGCCCCCCTAATATTATAATCTTAAAAAATAAATGTTTATCTTGTGTGAACTGAAGAAACTCTGTCATCGTTGCCAACATCTTGTGCATTTCAGGACAACTTGTTTGGTCACCTGAACATCTGCAACAGGCACTTCCAGAGCTTTGTCCTAAATGCAGGTTAATGGTATTAGTGATGCACAAAGCACAGCTGGCAAGGCTATTACATTACTACTGGATTTCATCAGCAGCTGGTTGAAAAACTCATTGGGGTTTGAAAAAAAAAAAGATAAGCTCCTTCGCCAAGTTTTAGTAGCAGGATTAGAAATGGACAGAAGACACTGCTGATCAGTCCCATGGAAGAAAAGGTGCACGTGCCTTTCCTGAGATGGAGTGCAGATAAAAGGAGCTGGCAGAAGGTATGGGCAAAATTCAAGAGTGGGAATACCACAAGGTACCTAGTACATCCAACTCACATGCAGTGACAGATGCTCAGGTGCTATCAGTGGCTTTGTATCATTCTCTGAACCTGAGGACTGTTTTGGCAGAGAGTGGAGATTGGAGTGAAAACCAAAAGCACAGCCCAGTAACAGCACAGTATACTTTACAGACTGGTATTAAGGCTGTCTAGCCAAATTAAAGTTGGATTCTCCTGGATGTCTAATCCATTTCATGGTACCTGAGTTCTCAGGTGCATTTCAGAGTGAACCAAAGCTGTGAGATCCAGATCCCTTAGACTGGAGAAATAATTCCCACAGCAAGAAATAATGCAGACAGACATTGCAAGTAATGGGAGTCATAGCAACAAGTTGCCCAGACCTACTGTCCCAGCTGAATGGGTCGCTGTGGCATGGTTGTTACATGTGTGTGCAGTCGGGATTGTGACAACTTCTTTGGAAGGTAAAGGAAAATTTTGAGTCACAGTCACGACTTTGTGGTCTCGAAGGGTCTCTCACTGCACATGGAGTGCACACACATACAGTTAAGTAAGAGTGTTTGCCTCTATGAACACTCATCAGCGTGTAAGTGTCAGAGAGGCACAATTTTCCTTTGTCCCTTGACAAGAAAGAAGGAAGAAGGTTCCTTCATTAAATATCTTCATTAGAGACTAAGCAGTGACACAAATCACACATTAATTCATGTTGTCAATATAAGAAAAGAAAAACCAACATAACATTCCTTAGTAGATTTGATTAGAATAGAGATTAGAGAGTTTTACTGTCATTCTAGCCATTTTAAGGAAAACAAAATGGCAGTGCAGAATGGACAAGACAATAAATACAATACAGGACATTAAATACAACGCACAACACAACATGGCTGATGGAACAGTGAAACCCACAGTATGTATGTGTGGTGTAGTGGGTGGTGTGTGGTGAGTAAAGCATTTCCACTAGCAGCATAGAGGTCCCTGAGTCTTCTGTGTCTAACATGTTGCTCCAGAATTTCCCATACATCAGTTAATATCTTATTCCTCTTGATATACTTTCCTGCACTGGTGAAATTTCTGATTGAATATAATCGTACATATTCTGATTAAATCCCAATACTGTGCTTCATGAAAATGTGCATGTAAATGATACTGATAAATCTGCAAATGCTGAGATTACAACATGGGTAATTACTGACTGGGTCCGATCTACATATATTAACCAGTAAAATAATATAGTATTAGATGTAAAAAGTGGAATCTTGAAAGAAGGGTTCTTAAACACTTAAATATTCTCAGGCCATCATGATGTAAATATTTGACTTTGTGTAGTATATATGGTGTTGCAGTTAAGATGAATTTAAGAGTTTGGCCAGTTACAGACACTGTCACCTAGTCACCACCAAACAATACAGTATTACATACACACGTCAAATGTCAAAGTAGTCATTAGGTTAGTCATTTGGCATGCCATGACACTATTATTTCTTGCCCTGTCAGATAGAAAAAAGTGAAAAGAACCATGGCCCCATTATGTCCTGCTTTATTTCCTCTTGAAACAGAGCCCTTGCCGATGTCAGGACTGTTACCTTTAGCAAAAATAAATAAATAAAAATTGAAAAGCGAAATTAATTCTGCTTTATTATTAGGACTTCACCATTCGTACTCATTTATCTGAAACAATAAAACTAGAGTATTGAAAATGTTCGAATTGTAATGCATTGGTTTTGTTTACTCTACATTGTCATATTTGAAAGAATTATAGTGGCATTCAAATGACTAAGGGCGTTTCATTCCTTGCTTGTTTGGAACGTGTGTTTTTTTTTTTCAGAACCTGGTGCGTTTTCTCCCTTGGTTTGGTTTGTTTAGAAATATATGAACACGTCAATCACGCTCGGATCCGCACTAAAACAATTGGGCCGTACTCTGGAGCGGTTTGATCGTGGTGAGATAGCAATCAGACACATTTGACCAATGTATCTATCTGTATAGTGATGCATGATGGGAATTGTGTTATGAAAAAAATGTTTGTTTTGCTAATGGCTCGCAACAGGAATCGCATTTTTACTTGGACCAAAGAGGAAGTAAAACGCTTCATTGACATTTGGTCTGATGAACATATTTCTGAAGAACTTTTAAAAACACTGAGGTTTACAAAGTGTTTAGTGGGCGATCGTCTCAATGAGATGGGCTTTCATCGCTCTGTGGAGCATATAAATTGAATAAAATGTAATAACTACAGCTAAAAAGAAAGTCACAATAAGCTCTATCCATCTCGATAGATGATCGATGACCCAGGAACGTAATCAGGCGCACTCTGACCAATTAGAGGACAGTTTACTAACATCTCACAAATTTTGGCACACTTTGAAATGTTGCTTTGTGAAAGTGAACTGAGCCAAGCAGAAAATACAGCATTGTAACAATTTAAGTTCCTGTTTCGGAACAAAGCACAAATCTACAAGTGTGCTGTCAAGAACTGCTTTATTCATTTATCTTCAGTAACCGCTTTATTCAGTTCAGGGATGTGTAGCTTTTCATATCCGCTGTAGTTCTCAAATTACGATTTGAGATATGTTATTTCACAGCAAGCACAAATAAGTTTGAAATAGTCTAGGCTATTGTGATTGTTATTACATAATTTTGACTATATAAAAAAGAATGACATTCATTCAATTCAATTCAATTTTTATTTGTATAGCGCTTTTAACAATGAACATTGTCTCAAAGCAGCTTTACAGAAACATATAAACACAGGATAAAGATTTTAAGAGTGTGAATTTTCATTCATTCATTCGTTACAGTATACACAAGATTCCAGACTTAATATATTAAATTAAATATATTTTAAAATATAGACAAATGTTTATTATAGCCCAAATTAATAGAGGCCAGACTGACCCAGTAATACATCTTTGGTCAGTCAGTGCTTACTGGGATCATTCGTTACTATAATAAATGAAAATAAAAAACATTGATTTAAATAAAATGTTTAAGTCTGTGTTAGGAGAGTGATATAAGTGTTACTTTCTGTATAAAAAGCACCACAATGACACTACAACTCAGTATTCAGGTATATTTTCAGTTCAGAAGAACATTTCTTAAATGGATACAGCTTTTAAGGTTTAAAAATATAATTCTTGCTGGTGGACTTGAAATGTTGTATGGTTGAAAGCTCTATCAGCTGCGATGCCTCCACCTGTCAGCTGTGTTCTTGCACTCAGTAATGCAATTCAGGGGCCTTGGAAATCTCACAGCAACATCTTTTTCATTTGGCAAAAGCTCAACAAACTCTGACGAGAGATTACATCAAGGTTTTCCAGGATAGCGATCAGAGTGTTGAGACTAGCTGTACTTCATGTACCGTAAACAGTACTACGCAGTGCATGAGAGTTGAGATTAATCACAAACTTCTGTCCAGAGGTTTATTTCGGAGCTTCCCCTCTGAGCATTTCTGTAAGGGTTTTGACAAATCATGTGATTTGACAAAACGCAGGTGTTGTTGAAAACTTTCCTCGCATGCCTGAAAGTCCAGTGTAAGCTGATGATTGCTTATTCACTCAGGTTTGATGGCTTAGAATTGCAACTAACAGCTTTGGAAGAGTTTGTAGAAACAAAACCAAGATCACAGCAAACTAGTGTCATGAAAATGATAATTGCGTATAAAGTCAGAATGGAAGCAGAGCAGAAGAGAGACACTTATGATCTGTAGAACATGGTCCAGAAACCACCTAATGGGAACCTCATTTTGGTACATGCATGGTGGAGATAAGTTGTGTTAACTTATTTAAAAGATGAAATAACCATCCTCGCTCTGCTCGTGTTACTGGGAATCGACAAGAATGATCTACTTTTGCAGGGGAAAATGCATTTGACTAACATCGGAAAACAGCTAACCACTGCTTCAAATTCTGTGATAACAATGACTATGGACAAGACAAAAAGAATCGCACCTTTTCAGCTAGTTATTTTATTATACTGAGGAACAGGTATGTGAGGTATGTGATGTTCAATAAGCGGTATAAACTTTCTGTTTTTTCTTATTTCCCGTTAGTGTTGGTGTGTGTATGAATTTGGTGTTGTTTTCACATTTGTTGTCATATCTTGTTTTGAGTTTATTTTGCTGTTGTGTTTTTGGTCTGGTCATGTGGTCTACACTTGGCTATGGTAGCAACCCCTCCCATAATGCTCACAGCTATATTCTTTCACCTGTGCACTTGAGTGAAACATAACCTTCTTAAGGATCCATTCATATCACTTTCTATTGCATAAAGAGAACAGACTGATTGCCTCTCACAAAGTTATAATCTTCTATATCCTGGTCCACATCACATGCAACGTGAAATGCATTTATTAAAATCTACGAGTGCAGATTATCAGTGAATCTGTTTCAGATATTAGCCTGAGCATTGATCAATTACAATCCTAAAGTCGAATGTGACCTTAGTGTGTCGTTGTAAGCTCTTCTTTGGTCTACTGATGTGTTCTGTACGTCTATGAATAAATGACAACAGCAGGGGTGACATTTCCAAAGGAATGTCAAATAAAAAATTTTTTCTCAGTACAGTCCAGGAAAGTAACTAGTACGTCAGCGGATGTAATTGGAAATGATGAGATTAATTAGTGACCTATTCTCACAAAGTGAGAGGTGATATGGATGCAGTTGCACTTTAAATGTTGAATCTTTATTGAGAGGCAAGAAGACAAATCCTAGAACATACGTCAAGATCAAGGTCAACAAACAGGCTAGGGTCAGGGGATGAACAAACAGGGTCAACTTGGCTAATGCAAAATACGAAAATTGGGAAACTAGCAGAAGTCAAGACACCAATGTAGTGAACATGGAAACAAAAGGCTTAATGGGAAACACTGAATAGTACAAGGACACACAATGCTATAAATATACTAAATGATTAAAGGGCAAACTGAAAACAGGTGCGAGTAATAAAGACACATGAGGGAAACAACCAATGACAGGACACGGGTGGAGACAGGACATGAACCAAAAAGAAACAATGTAAACAAACACGAGGCTGTTATGAACTCAGCGCTCGCCGCCAGGGGGATATACTCTGCACCTATATAACCATCTGCTCTATGGCAACCTCAAACTGATTATACTGCATCTATGTATTAACATTTTATTCAACAAAGATTTTCTTGCATGTCAAAATAAAATACATATGAATTTTGTGTGATGTTGACCTCTCAGATTATTTTACTACTCCAATCATGATTAAACGTAGCAGCCGCAATCACTTCTGCTCAGTACTGACTAACTGACAGGCGTACAATCAAGTAAAATACCCACCAACTGAAACTTACAATACCTTATACTTGTGTACGGAATGATCCCAACTTTAATAATATTGTCTGTCATGTATCTACTTAATCATCATATCTTTAGCTTCCTTTTATTTTTCTAGGTGTTTTTCTTTCGCCACAATTCATTAAGTCCTAATCCACATCATGAGCCCCTTTATATTTAGATTTATAATTACTGCTAATACATATGGATGCTGTCATCAAAATGATCAAAGACTGAAAAGTGAGTCTTGAGTCTCGAACAGCCTCTCTCCAGATTTTTGTATGCTGGTGCTGTTGTCAAGATTGTGTGGACTCTAAGGTTGACTGATTAGAAGGAGACATGAGGGTCTGATGACGAAAAGGTGCGGACTAATGGTAATAGTTAAATCAGAGATAGACAAGGAGGAGTGTGTGGGAAGTCGAGGATGAAATGGAGTGGGCAAGACAGGCTGTATTTTTAGTGAGTGCGTGTGTTGTTCTCTGACTTGCTTCTAATGATGATCGGATTTATTTGGCAAGCTCATACGACAAGAAAATTGCTGCCTGAATCTAAAAAAAAATTTAAAAAGCAAACAAACAAAAATAAAATTCTATCTGATTGAGGTTAAGATTAAACACCAACAAAAATCCTCATAAAGTCCTATATAAGTGTGTGTGTGTGTGTGTGTGTGTGTGTGTGTGTGTGTGTGTGTGTGTGTGTGTGTGAATTTTAATGGCTTTATTTAAGCAAGTGAAATTAAACTCTTATGATCATATTTTTCTTTAGCTCAAGGACACAGTGTTCCCTCTCGTTTACTCTCCCATCCACTCGCTCTGTGTGTGTGGGGTGAGGGGTGGGGGATTATCCTCAAGAGCATCTGAACAGAGATCCACGCTGGGGTAGAACATCAAAACATACTTAACTAATGCCTGTGGAAAATTCTGCAGGGGGGACGTGTGATGTGTTCAAATTGTGTGTCTGTGAGTGTTTTGATTGAAACCAACCATTTTAACCAAGTAAAGATTATTTTAATCGAATATTTAATAGATTTCAGAGCCACACACACACACACACACAACCCCATATTGTATAGCAATAATAATAAACTCTTTACGCAAGATAAAGTGCAATTAATCATCCAAATAAATCCTCTGGTAAGAGCTGAAGTGCGCTCAAATTACAGTGGTTTGTGAATCCTTTGGTCTATATTTCCACATAAATACGACTGAATACATCATCAGATTTTCACACAAGTCCTGAAAGTAGATAAAGAGAACCCAGTTAAACAAATGAGACAAAAATATTATACTTGTTCATTTACTTATTGAGGAAAATGATCCAATATTACATATCTCTGAGTGGCAAAAGTATGTGAATCTCTAGGATTAGCAGTTAATTTGAAGGTGAATTTAAAGTCAGATGTTTTTAATCAATGGGATGACTAAGCAGGTGATGCGGTGTGAGTGAGCGCCCTGTTTTATTTAAAGAACAGGGATCTGATCTTCACAACACATGTTTGTGGAATTATATCATGGCTAAAAGAAAGGATATTTCTGTGGACCTCAGAAAAAGAGTTGTTGATGCTCATCAGGTTGGAAAAGGTTACAAAACCATCTCTAATAAGTTTGGACTCCACCAATCCAGTCAAACAGATTGTGTAAAATGGAAGAAATTCAAGCCCATTGTTAACCTCCTCAGGAGTGATCAACCAACAAAGATCACTCGAAGAGCAAGATGTGTAACAGTCCATGAGGTCACAAAGGAACCCAGGGTAACTTCTAATCAACTAAAGGCCTCTCTCAAGTTGGCTAATGTTAATGTTCATGAGTCCACCAGGAGAACTCTGAACTATGGTGTGCATGGCAGGGTTGCAAGGAGAAAGCCACTGCTCTTCAAAAAGAACATTGCTTCCATTCTGCAGTTTACTAAAGATCACAAGGACAAGCCAATTAGAAAAATGTTTTGTGGATGGGAAAATACAAAAAAATTGGTTTAAATTAGATTTGTTATATTTGGAGAAACATTTACTGCATTCTAGCATAAGAACCTTATCCCACCTGTGAAACAAGGTGGTGGCAGTATTGTTGTTCGTGCCCGTTTTTCTGCTTCTGGGAATGTGGGGAAAAAACAGCTAAAGCTAATTAACAGTTAACTAACATCTCCACATGCTAGCTAGCATGATAACTCTGATACCCGTCAATCTGACAAATGTCTGAATGCTAATAGCTCACTTTATCCGCCTTTATAAGTACAATGTGTACATTCTCATTCTTTCTCAATTGAAATTTGTTAGCAATTTAGACCAGATGATGCAAAAAAGTTACTTTCTATACTTTATTGCAAATATATGACTATAGAGAAATGTTGTGATTTTAAAATGTAGTGAAGAGAGAAATAGAGATGTTTCTTTTGAAATGTATGAAATAAAAGTCAGAAGTATCAGGTATAAAAACACTCAAGTACTTAAAAACCACAGTTTTAAATAATACAGTAACAAAGTAAGTACCTCTGCAAAAGAAATGCTGGGAATTTCTTTCTAGGGAATTACAGCCACAATCCAGTCAATACAGGGTGCTATTAAAATGGTCAATAAGTATTGAACAGGTTCTTATAAGAAGTTCCTGCATTGCTCTTAAAAGATATGCAGTAATAAGGTTTGCTTCACAATGCTAGTAAACAAACAAGCGATTATAGATGAAAATAGACTGCTTGTGGTTTGAATAATATATATTTAAAAAATTATCATAGATTTGTAACATTCAGAATACCTTTTGTAAGGGATGAAATATGACAGAACATGCTGTTATAGAGAAATAATCAATTATGGCAATTACCTTGAAAAAAAAAAAAGGATGAATTGTCTAGAGGACAGTGAGTGCTACCAGGAGCATGTTAGTTACAGTGACAAGCGGTGACAGGCTTTTAGGGCCAAGTAACAAAGGAAGCAGTATAGTACAAATAAATGAAATCAAGTAATTATGGCTAAAGACATTGGACAGACACTGGAAAGTTCTCACGCTTGATTTCTACAGTTTTTAAATGTTTTAAAGCATGAAATGTACTTCTGACACTGCAGAATACTTGTTCAAAATCATATTCAGTAGAAAGCAAAAACTTTTTATAGGCAGTCTGAAAAGTCAGAAACCAATGAGAATAAAGCTACATATACTTAATTTTGTATTTATTATATACAACATGTGCTTTACAGCAGTGGTCACCGACCCTGTTCCTTTGGATCCCCAGCTGCCATCCTATAAATAGCCTCTCTAAACGTCACCCAAATGTCCGTGTGTAGGGTCCCTGTTCACTGGATGTCCAACGGCCATTCAGGACGCTTAGGGGACTTTCGCTGAAATGAACACATTCACTCGTGTTATGATTTGATATCCTCTGACGTCCTGGGAACATCCACCAGCGACCGTTATAAACCGGACCTTTATGGAAAAAAGTAGACATTTGCAACTTCTGAGGGATGTCCTCTGTTTGCTGGGTCTACCTTCCTGAAGACTTCAATCATAATCATGTCCACCTGACCATCTAATCGTTGCTTTAAGATGGTCTTGATCAACTGAAACAGGTGTGTTTGATTTTGGTTGGAGACAAAACATGCAGGAAGGGAGAGGGTTGGTGACCGCTGCCCTACATCTTCACTGTACTTCACATCTGACATTCTACGTGATTTCTCAGCCGTTCTTCATGGTTTTGCGGATTTTGCTCAATATATTCGGATTGCCAAATTTGCTAGACACGCAGCCAGGTCCACAAGTATGAAAAGTATTATCATACTTTTGCCTCTGTACACCACCACAATGGATTCAAAATGAAGCAATCAACATGTGATTGAAGATGTCACCAAATGCTGAGTTTCCACCCTTCAGATGCTTTGCCAAGGCTTTTACTGCAGCCGCCTATGATTGCTTCTTTTCAAATCCATTGTGGTGGTGGTGTACCGAGGCAAAATTACTGAAATTGTGTCACTTTCCAAATACTTACTGTATGGACGCAACTGTATTCCCATTGGTTCCTGACGTTTCAGAACACCCTATAGGCTATATGTTCATGTAAATGAATGCAAAATAAAATATTATCATACAGAAAACACTTTTATAAGTTATAAAGTTAGCATAGATTTTTATGTAATGTATCTGCACTGCTCTAATATGGAATCTTTTAGTAATATGTGATGGCACCCTTGCCATAACCACTTAACCATAAGCAGGGTCTTCTCAGATAAATTGGCTTGAATAATTGTATTGAGTTAGTCAAATAATGCTGGCATTCCGTAAAACAAGCAAAAAAAAAACAAACAAACAAAAAAAAAAACAGCCCCAGAATAGTCATAATAGTCATAAGTCAATTAGATTTACAGTCAAGTCTATAAGTACACATTTTTATTTTATTTTTTTATTTTGCCTCTGTACACCACCACAATAGATTTGAAATTAAGAAGATGTTATCGATTTGTAGACTTTCAGCTTTAATTTAGGGGGTTTATCAAAATATTGCTCAAAAGTAAATGGACTATTGACTGACAAAATGTGTGGCCTGTTTCCTCTTTATTTCATGACAAATTAAAGAGATAAAAGGTCTGGGGTTGATTCCAAACACTGAATTTGCCTTCATGGGAACTCTCAATATTCAATATGCGGTCCAAAGAGATGTCGATGTGTATAGGAGGTGGAGGAGGCAATCATTAGGCTGAAAAAACCACAGAGCTTTCAGAGAGATAGTTAAGAAATGTTAAGAATGGCCAAATCAACAATTTGGTACATTGTTAAAAAGAAGGAATGTACTTGTGAGCTCAGCAACACCAAAAGGCCTGGAAGACCACAGAAGACAACTAAAATGTATGATTGCAGAATTCTTTCCTTGTTGAAGAAAAACTCCTTCACAACATCTGGCCAAGCTAAGAACAACGTAGGCGTCTCATTATCAAAGTCTACAATTAAGAGAATGAATGTGAACAGAATGTAAACTTCATGAATGTAAAAAGAGATGGTTTACCTCAAGATGCAAACCGCTGGTAACACTCAAGAACTGAAAGGCCAGATTAGGCTTTGCTAAATACTTCTGAAAAAAAAAAAAAAAAACTAAAAAAAAAAGAAACAAAAAAAACAAGGAAGCCTGACCAGTTCTAGACCAGATGCAAGATTAACTTGTACCAGAATGATGTGAAGAGAATAGTATGGAAAAGGAAAGCAAAGCATACCACATCATCTGTCAAACATGGTGGAGGAAATGTTATGGCATGGGCATGTACTGTATGGCTGCTAATGGAACTGGGTCACTGGTGTTTATTGATGATGTAACTGCTGATAAAAGTAGCAGGATAAATTCTGAGGCATATAGAGCTATACTTTCTGCTGCAGTCAAATGCTGCAAAAATGATGGCGTTTCATAATAAAGATGGATAGTGACGCAAAACATACAGCAAAAGCAACCTAAAGGTTTCTTAAGGCAAATAAATGAAATGTTCTAACATGTCCAACGATCTGAACCTAATTGAGGATGCTTTTCACCTACTGAAGACAAACAAGCAGCTCAATAAAGCAGCTCATCATTAACTGCAAAAGATTTGCATCGAGGTATTAAAAATAATCCTAATATGTATGATTCTGTTAGTTTGTCCACTTATGTTTGAGCCTGTGAAAATGGAGGGTGGAAAATGTCTATAATTTCTAAACAGTTAATACAATATTTTTGTTAAACCCCTTGAATTAAAGCTGAAAGTCTACACTTCAATTCCATCTTGATTGCTTCAATTAAATCCATTGTGGTGGTGTACAGAGGCAAAATTACCAAAATTATGTCACTGTCCAAATACTTATGGATCTAACAAACATGCAGTTTGTACAGTGCTCAGCTGTAAGCTGTGCGCTTAACCTAACCTTTTTCAACCACCACCAATGTGTAGCATCCTCCTGGATGATGCGACAGCAGCCATCATGTGCCAGAACACCCACCACACACAAGCTATTGGTGGAGAGATGAGGAGAGTGGTGTAGCTAATTAAGGAATGGAGATTATTAGGTGGCCATGATAGATAAGGGCCAATGGGGGAATTTCACCAGGACACCAAGGTTTTACCTGTACTCTTTTAAGAGAAGTGTCAATAATGGATAAATCTCACCAAAAACAACAACAAGACTACATTAAATTACATTATAGGCATTTTGGCAGACACCCTTATCCTTGCTGTACCTCTTATGGTGCTGGGATTTAAATTCACAACCATACAATCACTTACAAACCTTACAAGAAGTCCAACATCTTAACCACTGACCTACCACTACTAGGACTAAAAGAACAGGAACAGTTGTCATTAAAAAAATGGTGCCATAAACATAATGTTTTCATGTAGACAACATAATAATATGAAGCTTGTAGTGAATGTAGCTCACTGTCAGTGTAGGTGCGCCTGCAGAATCAACCAAAGCATAGTTTTACTTATATTACTTGCCTATGGGTCTATTCAACAAGCTGTTGATAAATAAGCAACAGGAAGCATCAAAATCAACCAGATACCTTCCTGATCAATTTCAAATGAAAATTTTCCAGTAGTTAGACTCTAGGCACCTGATTTAGAGACTATTTCTAGACCAGATCTGTTCATCTTTATGCATTAGTCATAACAAGTAGATTAATCCATTGCCAGTGGTCTGACATATCTATTATAGCTAACTGGAAGTTGAGAGCAAAATCTCCATGAGTGTCTCCATTCTTCAGAGCTGCACTCCATTATGGCCTAATCAGATTCTACCCAATTATCAGTATGTATCCGCTGCAAGCCTCTCCTCTTTCCGCTAAATTGGTGTGTGGTGTTTTGAATAGACTACTCCTGCTAAGAATGGCAACAGGAGAAGGAACATTTTATGGGTCAAACTTCTTAAGACATAATATAGCTGGGAGATGTTGTGTGATATCAGAACTCACTGAACTTCCAGTACATATTTCATATATCATGGGAATGTTTATTCAATAGACACTAAGCGCCTTTGCATCCTAGCTTGATATGCACTGTGTCATGCCGTCTAGTCATTACTAAAATGAACCATGAGACAATTGTGGAGCAACTGTATCTGACAGTTTGTAAGGAATACCTGTACACTTGCAAAGTCAAGCAAATTTTCCAATCAGGCACCAGTCTCTAGAGTTTACAGTGGAAAAGCCTTGTTGATGACAGAGGTCAGAGAAGATCGGCCAGACTTATTCCAGCTAACGGGAAGGCTATGGTAAGTCATTTACAACTGTGGTGAGCAGAAAAAGCATCTCAGAATGCACAACATGTTGAACCTTGAAGTGGATGTGTTCCACTCTTGTCACCCAAGAGCAGAAATCTGAGACTACAGTTGGTACAGGCTCACTAAAACTGGACAGATTGGAAAAATGTCGCCTAATCTGATGGATCTTGATTTCTGCTGTGACATGCAGATGCTTGGGTCTGGATTTGTCATCAACAGCATGAATCCATGGACCAAATGTGTCTTATGACAGCAGTACAGACTGGGGACTGGTTCGAGCTGACAGGAAGGTTAGGTTTATTAAAAATCACCACTCTTTATAACTATGGTGAGCAGAAAAGCAACTCAGAATGCACAACACATTGAACTTTAATGTGGATGGGTTCCATGGGGAATGTTTTCTTGGCATATATTGTACTGAGCCCAATAGGATGGGAGAGTCATAGTATGAATATGCAGCTGACAAATGTGCTGAATTTATATAAGGATGTTGCAAAAATGGTCCTGTGTAAATTGCATCTGATGGGTTTCATGCAACATATAGCAATCATGGTGAAGGAGAAGTTTTCATGGAAAAAATAATTAAACAATACTTAAATGGAAAAAGCAACAGAGCCATAGCAAACATCTCTGTCACTACAGCCTCAACTACACATCCATAGAGAGGTGCGCTATTCAAGATTTCAAAAGGTGCTCTCAGACTCATGATAGTGGAAGTAAGACAGAAGCCAGCAGTCACCTGAAAAGAGTTGCAGGACGACCTGAAAGCAGCAGGAAAATAAGCAATGAAGTGTACCTCAATCATTTCCCTTTCTCCTCCTCATGCAAAACTCCTCTGCTAAAAAAAAGAAGCACAGAGATTCTTATCCAAAAGAATTTAAATAAATCAGAAGAATAATTCAGCTTGTCATGGAGAATAAAAGGTTACATGTATGAGCCCAAAAACTCCATAAATGCAGTGCAGCGTGGTGATGGGAGTATCATGATATGGGGCTGCTTCTCTGCAAACGGTATGAAGAGAAACATGAATGGAGGATTTTAAAATGCACAGGAAGTATATTAAATAACAAAAACAATAGTGTCTGAAAATTTATTTCCCCTCACATGGAACAATTTATCTACTACCATATACAGTGGCAAGAAAAAGTATGTGAACCTTTTGGAATTTCATGGTTTTCTGCATAAATTTGTCATAAAATGTGATCTGATCTTCATCTAAGTCAGGGGTATCGACAAATATAATGTGTCTAAATAATAACACAAAAAGAATTCTGATCTTTCATGTCTTTATTGAGAACAACCAATAAAACTCATAGTGTTTGTGGAAAAAGAATGTGAACCCTTGAGTTAATTACCTCAAAAAATAATTGATTGACTGAAAAAACCCCAAAAAACCTTTGGAGTTTGCTCTGCACAAGAAGCACACGCTTATTATGAGCCATGCCTCACCAAAAAGAGCTTTCAGAGGATCTACAATCAAGAACAGTTGATTTACATAAAGCTGGCAAGTGATTTCAAACACATTAAAAATTCACCTCACTGCAGTTAAGCAAACATTCTACAAATGGAGACACTTTGGGACTGTTGCGACTCTACCAGGAATTGGGCGCCTAGTCAAAATGACACCAAGAGCACATCGAAGACTCATCAATGAGGTAAAGAAACAACCCCGAATGACAGCCAAAGATTTGAAGGCATCACTGGAACTGTCTAATATCTGTTTGCATGAGTCTACAATACGCAAAACACTGACAAGCAGGGTATCTACGGCAGGACACCACAAAGGAAGCCACTGCTTACTAAAAAGAACATTGCTGCACGCCTGAAGTTTGCAAAAGGGCACATTGACACTCCACAGCAGTATGGGCAAAATGTTTTGTGGACTGATGAAACTAAGATTGAACTATTTGGAACAACCACACAGCACTACATAGCGTAACGTAGAAAGGGCATGGCACATCATCATGAAAACATCATCCCAACTATAAAGTATGGTGGAGGAAACACCATGATTTGGGCCTGCTTTGCTGCATCAGGGCCTGGCCAGCTTGCAATCATTGAGGGGAAGATGAAGTCCCAAGTATATCAGACAATTCTTCAGGATAATGTGAGAATGTCTGTACGTCTGCTGAAACTGTGTAGAAGTTTGGTGATGCAACAGGACAACGACCCAAAACACCGAAGCAAGTCCACAACAGAATGGCTTCAGAAAAACAAAATCTGCCTTTTGGAGTGGCCAAGTCAGAGCCCAGACCTCAACCCAATAGAGATGCTGTGGAATGACTTGAAGAGGCCCATACACATGAGACATCCGAAGAATATGACAGAGCTAAAGCAGTTCTGTCAGGAAGAATGAGCTAAAATTCCTCCTGAACAATGTGCAGGTCTGATCCACAGCTATAGGAAGTGCCTGGTTGAGGTTATTGTTGCCAAGGGGGCTCAACCAGTTATTAATTCTAAGGGTTCACTTACTTTTTCCACTGCCATTTTGAATGTTGAATAAGTGTGCTTAATAAAGACATGAGGGATCAGAATTTTGTTTGTGTTATTATTTTAGACACATTATATTTGTCAATACCCCTGACTTAGATGAAGAATTTATGTAGAAAACCATGAAATTCCAAAGGGTTCACATACTTTTTCTTGCCACTGTAACTGCAAAGGCAGTCATATTTTAATTTATGATCAAGTCAGTTCCAGACGTCTCAGAAGGCCTGCTGTTAGAATTTGGGAAGGAAATTAAACTGCTTTCTTTATGCTGCTGTCATTTTGGTTCTTAAGTCTAAACAGCATTGTTTTAATCCCTTACTGAAGGACTTGTACTAATACCTTTGTCAATCCACTGAGCAATGTAGCTGTTGTTTGTCCCTGTATTTTGGCGATTAGTTGTACTGGCAGCATTTAATGGCAGTTTCTGCTTCTGTTTCCAGAGAACAGAAGGTGCTGACACCTGCCTCATTAGTCCCTCATTTACCCACCTCCAATACATACAGACATGTCCCCACCCCCTCAACTTGCATAATGCAATCACCACCTCTTCTCAGTACTGTGTCTGTAATGAGGCTTTCTTTAATTACTCTCTTCTCAACTTACAGACAACCACATGAACACATCCAGCCCACTATCTCTCTCACTCACACATACTCTCTCTCGCTCTCTCTCTCTCTCACTCTCTCACACACACACACACACACACACACACCCACACACATTTATATATCCTTTCAATGTAACACGTACCATTTGTGTATTCGATTTTCCTCCTGTTCATGTGTGGAAAAAGGTACAACTCGCATTGGATGCTAACTTCCACACTTTTTTTTATTTTAGTGAGCCATAATTATTTAAATCAACACTACTGACCCTGGATTCAGTGTCACTGCTTGTATCTAGTCTGGGGTAGAAATAAATTAGCCCTAGTATTGCTTCTTACAGTGGGGAAAAGTATTGGACGTGTAAAAAAAAATTTCAGTAAATATTTTTCCATGGAGGCTATTCACACGAAAGTTTCACCAAATGTCAGTATTAACTCACGAAATCCCCAAATGTAGAGAATTCACAACATATATGTCCATAATAGTTAGGTGTAATAAAGTGGAATGACACAGGAAAAAAGTTTTGAACACACTAAGAAAAAGCAGTCCACCAAGGCAAGGTAAGGCAAGGAACCAGCTGAAATCTGTAAGTAGTTAGAAAGTAATTATACCCCCTATATGTGCAAATTAATATCACCTGGGTTAGTAAATTGATGGTCTATAAAAAGGCTTTTTGTTACCAAGGTATCACACAAAAAACATCTCATGATGGGTAAAAAAAAAACCTTCCTAAATTTTCACCCCCTTTTTTTTTCTAAACATTTTTTTTTTGTGTTGTATTGCGTTTTTTTTCTCTTTTTTCTCCCCCCCTCCCCCCCCCCCGCCCCCCCCCCCCCGCCCCGCCCCCCCCACCCCCACTCCGTATCACACTCGACACCTTGCAAGAATGCTGCAAAGTTCTGACCAGGGAGTCAGAAGAATAGTCAGAAGAGTAGCCCAAGAGCCAAGGACCACTCGGAAAGAACTCCAGAAATACTTGGAGGCAGCAGGTAACATCATCACAGAGAAAACAATAGGCAATGTACTCCACTGCTCACACTCACCTCACAAGACCCCATTACTAAAGAAAAGGCATGTCGAAGCTTGTTTAAAGTTTGCTACAACTCATTTGGATGAGTCTATGAAATACTGGGAGAGTGTAGTCTGGTCAGACAATAACAAAACTGATCTACAGTGAAGTTTGGAGGTGGAAGCATCATGGTGTGGGGCTGTTTTTCAGCACATGGTACTGGCAGACTTCATATAATTGAAGGAATGATGAATGGAGCCTGAAGATTCTCGAGAACAATCTTCTGCCATCCATCAGGATGATGAAGATGAGATGTGGGTGGACCTTCCAGCTATGTAGCTTGTTCACTTGCCCCCAGCCAGTTGATCATACAATTACTGATTTATATATTTAAATTATGTCAATAAGTAAACTGTACCACTTTCACACCATTTTACTCCATCACGAACATGTCACTCCAATATATACTGTGAGGACTTTTTTTGGTTGTTGTTTTTAAATCTGTCCTGTTTTATTTCTAGCTAATGCAAGATGTTCAGTTTACCACAACAGGAAGGGAGCAGACATGTGTAGGTTTGCAGGGGTTTCTAAAGTGTGTATTCATACAATTGTGATCTTCTGGATAAGGATAAATGTATAACTGTGCATGCTTTTTTATGTACCATTTTCTGTAGCCCCGTGGCATTTTTTTTTCACATTAAGCATTTTATCATTCAGTATAGAAACAAATATGATATGGTCTATAAAACAAATTTGGGTGAGCAAAAAACATTTACATTAAATACAAGCTTGGGGGAGAAAAAAGTTCAATCTAGATCCTTTAAGAGTTTCTTTAGCAGAACACTACTGATCACAGTAGTGATATTTCCCTATCACAGAGGGTTCCATGTAAAACTCCTGTAATGAAGATAAAGCAAGGTTCCTGATATTCTTTAGAAGCTCTAACACAAATTCTAAGCATTATAATAGAAACATAGTAACAATATTGATATAGTTCAGAAACTGTAATGTAATCTGAAAGGTTTTGCCATTAATGACAAAAAGTTCACTCAGTTTTACCCTACTTAAAGACACAAAGGAGCAAATAATTTAGGTTGAAAGAATTCATCTGAGGGGGGCACGGTGGCTTAGTGGATCACATGTTTCCCTCACACAAACATGTTGATGCTTTGATCCCTGCCTCTGCCCTGTGTGTGCAAAGCTTGCATGTTTTCCCTGTGCTTTGAGGGTTTCCTCTGGGTACTCCAGTTTCCTCTCCCAGTCTAAAGACATTCATTGAAGGCTGATTGGCATCGATAGATTTTCCATAGTGTGTGAGTGTGTGTGCAATGTGTTGCCACCCCGTCCAGGCCCCTGGCTTGTGCAGTGAGTCTCTTTGGATAGGCTCCAGGCTCCCCACGACCCTGTGTAGGTTAAGTGTTACAGAAGATGGATGGATGGAGTTCATCTTACAACAAACTTTGAGAACCCCTGACCTAAAGAATCTTTGCACAATGGAATTTCAGTTTTTGAAACTGGAATTTTTTGCCATCTGATGAGGTATCGTCATCCTTGGCAAACTGCAGCAAAGCAAAAATAATGTAGCACTGGAGAAGATATATCTCTTTAATCTATTATGTCTTTAAGAGAGAATAAGAAGCCACAAAGAAGACCTGGTGGGGAAAACGATCAGAAAGCGGCTAAGGCACAAAATGATGGAAAATGCCCAGTCTTGCATTTGGCATGATTTTAACCTCGTTCAAATGGATTATGGATTTATTCGTCAGCCCTTTGATTGACTGAACTCTGGCTTCAATCGACTTGAAGGAGCTTGTGGAGTGGCTTCTGGTGCTTTTGTTGCTTCTCACTTTGTTCCTGTTAAATCTGGTGCCAATTAGCTACTTCACTTGTCATGGGTGAATTGGAGAGTTCTAACTGTTTCTGTCATCATCTAGATAAAACAAATATTACTGGTGAATATGTATGTGTTGATTTATAATACATACATGTTCTGCCCACACGGTGGCTTAGTGGTTAGCACGTTCGCCCCCGTGTTGCGGGGGTTTCCTCCGGGTACTCCGGTTTCCTCCCCCAGTCCAAAGACATGCATGGTAGGTTGATTGGCAGCTTGGTAAATTGTCCGTAGTGTATGAATGGGTGTGTGAGTATGTATGTGATTGTGCCCTGCGATGGACTGGCACCCTGTCCAGGGTGTACCCCGCCTTGTGCCCGATGCTTCCTGGGATAGGCTCCAGGTTCCCCGCGACCCTGAAGCAGGAATGTGCGGTTGAAGATGGATGGATGGATGGACATGTTCTGCCTTAACCCTTATAAGTCTATGCCACATTTTGCCTGTTTGATATCTAGGTTTAATTAGACCTTAATTGAACTAGAAGTTGGAAAATTACATCCTACACTTTGGAGCCACGGGAGACTTAAATCCTTGGGATCATTTTGGTGCACAATACAACAAACAACAATAAACACAACAAGCAGAACAAAACATGAAGAGACACCTGTTTCTACTGTTAAATGACCACAAGGATCTCAGAATATCACTCAGTGAGCATTAACAAGCAGAGAATCAAACAACGAATAAAAAAAAAAAAAAAATCTTATTTTTCAGAGTGCTGGTTTACAATCCAAACATAAAACAAAAACAAAGCAAAACATTTTTACTGCGAAGATGTTACGCTGAGTGGATTTACAATAATTTTGTTTTTGTTTTGTTTTGTATTGAAGAATTTTACCTCAATTCTAAGAGTTGAATTCAAAATGTTAGTCCATGATTTGCTCAAAGACTTAGTGGTTAGCCTCGCACCTCCAGGGTTGGGGGATCAATTCCTGCACGTAGTTTGGAAGTTTCCAGGTACTCCAGTTTTCTCTCCCAATCCAAAGACATGCGTTGATTGCATTGCTTGACTTTCCCAAATTATCCATAGTGTGTTAATGTCTGTGTGATTGTGCTCTGCGAATGGTTGGCTCCCTGTCCAGGGTGTCCCTTGCAACATGACCCGAATCCCCCGGGATAGGATCCAGGCACCCTGCAACCTTGTGTCAAATAAGCAGTACAGAAAATGGATGGATGGCCATTTCAACTGTCCAACAATGCTGACTGGTCATTGAAGTAAAAACAAACGTGTTTACACTTTGTAAGAGTCTATGTCTTTGTAAGTTCTAATCACCCCTCACAATAGGACCTGCTAAGAATGACAGAGACTGAATAAATGCTACAGGATTTGACAGTTGTCTTTCTCTTTACTGCTTTACAGCCTAAATGCCACAAAGAGAGTATATTCTGATTCTGAGAATACATACAGTAATTGTGTATGTTTTTAAAAAATGTGTTTACCTTTTGATCAACATGAGGGAAAATTAACAATCAAAATGAACATTTTAAACCTCGGTTGCTTATTTTTCTTTTTAAACCACAGTTTTGCATGTTGCATACTTAGGACTCTGATCTAGTGTGAGAAGTTAAATCCATTACATCCATATTTGCACAAACCTTTTATACCTCTGCAGGGGAATATGACTCTGTGTAATAGCTGAACTGAATCCTGCTGGATATGATGATATGAATGCCTTTTACAGGCAATCATAATAGTAGAGACTATTAGATTCAACCGAATTTCATTCCACTCAATCTGGCTTATACAGTCACTTCAACATTCATTCTTTTGGTTTGTTTCTTTTTTCAGCATTTTCACAATGAGAGATATTAGGTGAAACAAAGCAAGCAAGAACCAAAGAAAAGGAAGGAGCAAGACAGGCAGTGTGAGGGTGGAATATACAAAAGGGAAACAAGGATGATGTGAGAAGGATTCCCCTCCTCCATCCCTCTGTTCTCTTCTTTCCGGCTGTCTCCATACAGATGACTGACTACACAAGCTGCTGGTCTGCCAGATCTGTCACATTAAGGCGTACACACAAAAAAAAAAAAAAAACAAAAGAGAGAGAAAAAAAAAAAAAAAAAAAAAAAAAAAAAGAGAGAGAGAGAGAGAAAAAAAAAAAAAAAAAAAAAAAGGGTTTAAATGTACACAGTATAACCATCTGGCCAATGCAACTTACAAGACAAGACAAGAGGTCATGTCTCTGTCAGGTTCTAGTATTTTTTTTTTCTATTTTTATAAACTGCATAACTACCGGTAGAAATGTTGGATTGATTGATTCGATTAAAGACATGTTTTCTAAGCCTAGTTAAGCTAAATGACCAAATTTAAAGTGGCATATACCCTAAGATTCTACAAATACAGAAATGCTCCACCAATGATCCCTCTTTCATCTTAGCCAAGGCAAAGCTTTAGGAAGTTTATACTACATTGATCATAAAATGTAAAATAAGCTTGAACGTAGTCGATATAAATTCAATTAGCTAACAAAAGGAATAGGAAACAAAGTGTGACGAATTTAAAGTTGAAATTTAAAGAAGGATTTAATAAATAGATATTACACCAAAAACACCCCCAGGTCTTTTACCAAACTTTATTTGACCAGTTTCACTGAGCCCCTACCCAATGTAGCCCTCCAATTCCTGTTCTTGGCTGACAGGAGTGGAAGCCAATGTGGTCGTCTGCTGTTCTTGCTCATTCACCCCATCTGCAGGAGGTCAGCAGTTTCTGAAATACTCAAACCAGCCCATATGGCACCAACAACCATGCCAAGGTCAAAGTCACTGCAACCACATTTCTACCATCCCCCAATTCTGACAGTTGATGTGAAGATTGACCTGTATCGTCATGCTGTTATGAATGTACATCGGGTAGTATTTCTACCTCACAGCTCCAAAGTCTCTGGTTCAGTACCAAGCTTGGGTTACTGTCCATGTGGAATTTCACATGTTGCTTCGCATGTTCCTGGTTTCCTTCCACCTCCCAAAGAATCAAAACTGACCCGAGGTGAGTGAATGAATGACATGTTCGATTTATTGTGCTTAAATTGTATTAAACATACTGGTCTTCATTCCTCAAACTAGAAGAAGCTAAAAGCAAATTCAATAAAATAGGTCCAAGTCTAAAAAATGAATTAAATTACAGTGTGCAATGACAGTTATTCCATAAACACTATTATAACTTTTAACAAGCAAAGATGTTGGTAAACACTGCATAATGTTCAAATTAACACATTTTATTTAGCATACAGCAAGAGTTATGTGTAATAATAATCTTTTTTTTTTTTTTTTTTTTTTTTAAAGCTTGCACTCAGAGACAAGTGCTAATGTCTTGCAGTAATGTGTTTAATCAGCTTCGTGGTGCTGCAGTATGGTGATGCATTTAGAGCATTAAGCCTGTGCACATGGAAAGTCTCATTTCTGTCCCTGTTGAGATACAGTAATTAGTCAAAATGTTTTAATTAAAAGTCAGACAGCGATTGAAGACAATTCCATCCAACCTGGCCCTGGATTACAGTAATTTATAAGAAGTGCAGGGAAAGGATTTCTGTCTTAACTTCGTGATAATGAATAGGCATTAATCATTTACTGTTTGATTACAATTTATGATCCATTTCTTTTGTGTTAGAGGTTTGCAAATAATGTAGTCTATACCATTTAGGATAATTGTCCATTTTGCCCTTGTAAGAAAAATGTATTATTTAGATGTTTGACATCATTACTGTGATTATATATAAAAAATAAAAAATAAATAAAAATACTTAGTTTACAGAGATTTTCCCAATTACAGCAGTTAAGCAACCCCTCTCAACCATCTCATGGACTCTTCACCCACTTGCTATCTGGCAGAAGATACAGGAGCACAAGTACCACCACCAGCAAACTTCACAACGGTTTCTTCCCTGAGGCAGTCAGATTACTCAACACCCTGCTGCCACCCAATGCTCACCTGGGCTAGTCATTCACCTAACCGAGTATGACTCAATACCACTGCTCAGCTGCACTTTACAAAGCTGCATCACTTTATATTTATGGAACACTATACTTAGTGCTGCTATAGACACACTACTAAATAGTTTACAGACCATGTTCTGTGCATTTATTGTCCTGTGCATTTATTGTTATATCCTATGCATTTATTATTCTGTTCTGGGTATTTATTGTCCTGAACTCATCTCACACTGGTGTGTATTTGCATTTTATGTAGTCTTGCATACTATTATGTATTGCACCATGGTCCTGACAAACGACATTTCATTCAATTACAGTTTAAATTGGAAAGAATAAAAGTGTAAACAAAGTAATCTGATCTTCTGAATATTATATTAAGCTGCCAACTCTTTATCACATAGATATAACTGTCATGTTAACATTTTTTGCTTGCTAATCTAATGAGTGTACCTTAAATGCTGTGTCAGTATCAGTAATTGTGCAATGCTGTTGTTTAACTTTCTATCCGTCCTAGTGAGAACATTTCCAAAACTGCTTCCAAAAAAACATTCCCCATATTATTACTTCAAGACATGTCCATTTTTGTTTTTCTCTCCAAGCTTCAAAAGTAATAGATCTGAGAGTTAGGCTAATGATACCATGATGCTGCCAGCACATGTGCTCCATTAGTAAGGGACACCATATGTGTGTTTGTATGCTTCTGAAAATATGCATTCAAGAGTTACTTAAGCATCTGGAATCTGAAAGGTTTGTAACCTAGAAGATCTGAGACAAGTGCTCATCATTTTTAGACTTTGCACTGTGATGGTAAAGGTACCGTAAAGACTTGATGTTTATTTCTGTACTACTGCACTAATCACTAAGCTAATAAATGCATTAAAACCCTTAACAATTCAACATATAATAATGTTTATGTGAGGTTATGAACAGCTCTGGAATCTGACAGCACATTGCATGCATAGTGCACTAAAAGATATTGCTAAGTACATATTTTAAGGCATTTTTCTGCATAGGAGGATATGCGTTAGAAGACATTGATCTTCTGTGGTGCAGAATGGTGACCATAGGACCACCATGTTCAGTTTACCATTTCCTTCAGTTATCACGGTAACTCCCAGTATGCAAACTGAACATGGTGGTCCCATCGCCACATGTTGGTACCAATTTGTAGCAAAGAATATACATTTCTGCTAGCACATACAGTGGGGCATGAATGTTTGTAAACACTTTAGAATTTTCTATATATCTGCATAAGTATCAGGTTTTCACACAAGTCCTAAAAGTAGACAAAGAGAACCCAATTAAGCAACTGAGAGAAAAATCTTATATGTTTATTTCCATCCATCCATCCATCTTCTACCGCTTATTCCTTCTTCAGGGTCACGGGGAACCTGGAGCTTATCGAAGGGATCATCGGGCACAAGGCGGGGTACACCCTGGACAGGGTGCCAGTCCATCACAGGGCACAATCACATACACACTCACACACCCATTCATACACTACAGAAACTTTAGACATGCCAATCAACCTACCATGCATGTCTTTGGACTGGGGGAGGAAACCGGAGTACCCCCGCAGCACAGGGAGAACATACAAACTCCTGGTCATTTATTTATTGAGGAAAATAATCTAATATTACATATTTGGAAGTGGCAAAAGTATGTGAACCTCTACGATTAGCAGTTAATTTGAAGGGGAAATTAGAGTCTGGTATTTTCAATCAATGGGATTACAATCAGGTGTGAGTGAGTGCACTGTTTTATTAAAAGAACAGGGATCTATCAGAGTCTGATCTTCACAACACATGTTTGTGGAAGTGTATCATGGCACAAACAAAGGAGATTTTTGAGGGCCTCAGAAAAAGAGTTGTTGATGCTCATTAGGCTGGAAAAGGTTACAAAACCATCTCTGAAGAGTTTGGACTCCACCAATCCACAGTCAGACAGATTGTGTACAAATGGAGGAAATTTGAGAGTACTGTTCCCCTCCCCTGAGCGGTCAACCAAGAAAGATCACTCCAATTGCACGAGGTGTAATAGTCCACGAGGTCACGAAAGATCTTCGAACTTCGAAGGAACTAAAGGTAACTTCGAAGGAACTAAAAGCCTCTCTCACATTGGCTAATCTTAATGTTTATGCGTCCACCATCAGGAGAACACTGAACAACAATGGTGTGCATGCCAAGGTTGCAAGGAGAAAGCCACTGCTCTCCAAAAAGAACATTGCTGCCCATCTTGCAGTTTGATAAAGATCACATGGACAAGTCAGAAGGCTATTAGAAAAATGTTTTGTGGATGGATGAGACCAAAATAGATTTTTTGGTTTAAATGAGAAGCATTATGTTTGAATTAAACCAGCAAATTCTAAAGGAAAATATCAGGACATCTGTCCAGGATCTGACTCTCAAGAAAAAGTGAGTCACGCAACAAGAGAAAGATCCTAAGCACATCCTAAGTTGTTCTACCAAAGAACGGTTAAACAAGAATAAAGTTAATGTTTTTGGAATGACCAAGTCAAAGTCCTGACCTTAATCCAATAGGAACGTTGTGGAAGAACCTGAAACAAGCAGTTCATGTGAGCAAACTCACCAACATCCCAGAGTAGAAACTGTTCTGTTCTGCTAAAATCAAGCCAATGTGCAGGACTGATCAACAGTTACCAGAAATATTTAGTTACAGTTATTACTGCACAAGGGGGTCACACCAGGTACTGAAAGATCATTAGATTAATTTAGTTTTTTGTCTACTTTTAGGACTTGTGTGAACAGCTGATGATGTTTTAAGGCATATTTATGCAAAAATATGGAAATGTATTATAAACATTCAAGCACTACTGTAGAAATTTAGGGAAAAGTCTGAGTTTATATCAGGGCATTTTCACCCATGGCTGAGTTCCTCTGGAGGTTGTTGATTGAGTTTGTTGTGGCAGTGAAAGAAAACTGGGTATTTCTATTTATGTTGTTACAATTTTGTAGCCTACCACTGTTCATTCATTCAGTTATCTGCTTTATCCTGGTCAGGGATGTGGTGGAGACAGAGCAAGAGCCACCCTGAATGGGACGCTATTGCATTGCAGGGCATCACACACTCATTCGCTCACACCTATGTGAAATTTTGAGAAGTTAATCCACCCACTGGCATGTTTATGGGAGATGGGAGGTGGGGAGCTGCAATCATGATTTTTTAAGTAGTTGTACCATCTCTACTGAAAGCACTGTGAAATGTTTAATACTTACTTGGAAAGGAGGAGTTATATTCTTTTAAAAACACGTCTAGCATTTTGTTTTTTGTAAACAACTGAATTACAACAGCATGAGTGCAGATAAAAAAGCTCGCTAAAAATGATGCAATTATCCTTGACTCTATATCAAAACATTTCCATGTGATAAAATCTAAATCAGATCATTAGATTTTTCTCAATTGAATTGGCCTTGTTTCCAGACATCGTTATAGATTACCCGAGAGTTACAGTCAAAATCTAATTAGGAAATGCAATTTAATGCAGTCTAAGGAGAGTCAATTCAACTGAACGTGAAAATTTCCTTATGCTGGTTTATGTAAAAATGTGACTTGCTAGGTAATGGATGGTTATCATTTTCCTACCATTATGCAGCCATTTGGGGAGCAAGAGTAATAGTTTTCCTAATTATGAGTTAATGATGCTTACTTTGAAATTGCTTGCAGACCTTAGAGATGGATACATGACACAGTCATGATTGGTGGTCTTTCAGAACAGCTGAAGGTAACTTCAGGTCAGACACCATATTGAAGAGATGAGCCTATATCTGACTATTCTTTAAGTAACACATTAGATGAACAGTGGTAAATGGTAGTACCACTGAGTTCACTGCAGGAAAAGCCACATTGTAGAACATGGAGACGTGCATGCTAAGGATCAAGCAACTGCTGTACAGATAATAACCTTTCAGCACTCTCCAGAGGTGCAATCTCCTAGATGAACTTTTAGGCCCCAGAGATTTTCTTCTGTACTCACCGATCTCATGGTCATGACCAAAAGCCCCAGCTAGATAGGAAAGAATCTTTTTTAACCACCTAATTCCAGGACAGACTCAAACTCTGTTAATAGAAAGTGTCTCCAGGGCATTAATACTACAATTTATGATGTACCAGACCTGGTACGCACTGTGAAATGGAAGGTGTTGTAGTAACGTTAGGAGGTGAACCAACAAAGATTCAGTATAGGATTCGTATAATGAAAAGGATTTCTTTTTATTAGGGCCCAGAGACAAAATAGAGCCTTTCAAACTGTACATCCTTGATGGCAAAGTGGGAAAGATGAGGCCTATAACAATCATAACTTACATATGTATATGAGCTAGGTGACAGTGGTAATAAAATCTCAAGGAACTCTACCTAGAACATATCACTTTGTTGAATGCTATTCTAATTTTCTGGAGGTAGGGAAGACAACAAGAGAACACAAAGCCTAATAATTGCCCTGGTACTCTAGTTAGGCACCTCGGGTGGTCCTATAAGGACCTGGAAAAAGGAAATTGAGTTCCAGAAGGAACTGTGTCAAGGAGACAGCTGCTTCCATACCACTGATGGATAAGAAAGTATGTATGTGTACAGTATGCTAATGTCTGCATTGGGGATTATAGCTTTAAGCAAAGAATTCATCCAGGATAACCACTAGCGAAACCATGCAGGTGTCTACCATGAGCACTGGGATCAGCTTTGGCAAGATTTTAGTCCCAAAGACTGTCTTTTTTCCTTTCCTTCAGCTGTAGAAAAGGTGTCATTGTTAAAAGTAAAAAGATCATTCTTGTGAGTTCATGCACACACTAAACATTTCTTGGCAATCCTAAGCAGTCTGCTTCTTGAATTGTGGCTGATCATTGGTTGCAGTTGCTGACTTTGAATCTAAATCAGCTAGCCTATCTTGTCTCTGGGACATCAATATTACACAACAATCTAGGAACAGATCAAGCACACCCAGATGAAGGCATGAAAGACAAATTTTATGGCCATCTTAATGATATTAGACGCAATTTACATAGGTCTGAAAAAAACAACATGCCATAGCAGGTTAAAAACAAGTATGGGGAACCTCAATGGTGAGGTAAATATTTGCTGAAAGAAACCAGATATATTTGCCATCAGTAGCCAGCTGGTAGCTGTTAAATTTTGAGCTAGGGTGCATGTGCCAGGAAAGCACATGAGACTTGGCAGCATACCTGGTTTGCAAAAAGTAAGCTTGGGCTAGGCACAAAAACATAGCATTGCTGGTTGCAATGTATATTTTAGCTTCACAAGCTGAGGGTTAGCAGGTGGGTCCCAATTGGATGCTGGAGTAGTTGGGTTTGATGTAGCAATACTGTTAACTGAATGCCTGATTTGCAGTCAACAGCTAGCTCTGTAATTATGCAGGTACTAGAAAGACCAGTCCTTGCAATAGCAATGCCCACTGTAAATAACGACTGGGTGCAAGACAAAAATGTATCTTCTTGACTAACACATTTTGATTAAAAGAAGCCTATTCAACATGGATAGACTCTCTGGGTCTCCATCTTTCTCAGGACAACATCCTTTCCCTCCTATAATGGTGGGCTTATTTGGTGCTTCATAAATAGAATCAACAAGGTCCACCAAACGATAAGATGAGCCAATAGTCTCAGGAAGCCCTAATAACTAAAAAGTATATTTATGTACTACATTCTAACCTTTCCTTGGCAGCTGCCTACAAATATCACAACTAAGGAGGCAGTTTATCTTGCGCAGCTGAAAGACGTATAAAAACTTGTTTTATATATGTGTGTTATTATTAGGATTTTGGACTGTTACATAGTGAAATGGACATAATCAAAATCAGTTTGTAATCAGTTACTGGCTCTCAAAATGTCTGTGATGCTCCTGAGTCATTAAATCATCATCACAACAGAGAAGAGTGCTTACATACACTGTACAGACAACAATGGAGAAAGTTTTAAAATTACATCATAAAAAGACATTAAAAACAAGAAGTTTAGTCAGACAAACAAAACTGAGTGAACGAATCTCTCTCTCTAAGCGAGAGAGAGAGAGAAAAAAGAGAGAAGCATATTTCAGTTCAAGAATGTCTGTAGTTTTCAGAATTTGCAAGCTGCCGAACGTACAGAAATCCCCATAAGCATACTCCAAATTCTAATGGAAAGCCTTCCCAGTGAGTGGAAGCTGTTGTGAAAGCAGATATATGTGGGTTATGGTCAGCTGTTTCCTTCCTCCTTGACCTTTCAGCACCATTTGACACAGTCAACCACAAGAGTCTTTGGACTAGTGATACAGCATGACAATGGTTTGCTTCCTACACGAAGGGTCAGTCATATCAGGTGATGTGGAGGGGATCCACATCTGCTCTACGCAGACTCTCCACAAGACTCAGTGCTTGGTCCTCTTCCATTCTCCCTCTATACTCAATCTCACATACTGTAGATTTCCATACAGCTGCTATGCAGATGACACTCAACTCATCCTCTCCTTCCTCCCCTCAGAGACTCATGTGTCCGCTCAGATCTCTGCATTGGGGTAACCATGGATAATCAACTGTCCTTTTCGTCTCACATTGCTAATCTGACATGCTCATGTAGATTTCTCCTTTACAACATCAGAAGGATTCATCCATTTCTATCCATACAGGCCACTCAGGTATTTGTTCAGTCCCTTGTCACTTCAAGATTGGACTACTGCAACTCACTCCTGGCAGGTCTCCCTCTGAGCACCATTTGATCTCTGCAAGTGATCCAGAATGCAGCTGCACAACTTGTTTTCAACCTTCCTAAATTCTCCCACACCACCCCTAGACCTCCTCCACTGGCTTCCTGTAGATGCCCACATCAGATTTACAACACAGATGCTTGCCTACCACCACACTCCCTCCAATTCTCTAGCTCTGCTTGATGATCCTGCCATTTCAAAAGGTACAAGGAAGGCATGCATCAAGACTCTTCTCGGTTCTGGCACCTAGGTGGTAGAATGAACTTCCTCTAAATGTCCAAAAAGACTCACTGGCAGTCTTCAAACAACGACTAAAGACCTACCTCTTTCTGAAGTAGTTAAATTAGCACTTCACCTACACAACAGAGTTTGTTAGACTGATTTGTAAGCCGTGACCTAGTGAACGAGTATCAGGATGTATTTATGTATTTAAGCATTCCTGTAAGTCACTCTGGATAAGGGAATCTGTCAAATACCTTAAACCAGTCCCTCCGGGATTTTGCGACTGCAGAAATGATTGGAAAATCAAGCAAACTCTGTAATATTCAGGCGCTCGCGATTTGAAAATTGTTTAAAATCCTGCGGATTTTCTGCAGATATTGGTCAAGATGTATCATGTGACATCATCACAACATGCATTCAGCCAAAGCCCTCTTTGATTCATGTGTTGAACAAGAGTACAGCTGAAAGGTCTCATTTATCAACAAACATCACTACGAAAGACGTGCAAAGCAATTTTTGGCGATTTTTTTGTGCTATCCACAAATTGTGTAATGTAAATTTAAATGTGTCCACAAACTTTTCTCCACATTATCTACTTTATTTTGAGTACTAAGGGTAGGGTTTGGTGGAAGTGATGCATAATATTGTTTAGCTACACTAATACAACACTGTAGTGCTAAGAGGAAGAGATGGTCATGTCTTGCGAAAAAAAAAATCAAACGCGTTTGAAGTCCGTTTTGCATCATATTTGTAAGGCCTGGCAATAATCCTGCAGAACACAACGCAGGACATGGTCTGCTATGTTTTATGAACAGACCACAGGAATCCATTATGCTGCTCGTGCTGTACGGATAGACGTTAGAACCGCGCAGACTCGACGGGAACGGAGAACAGCAGCTGGGTTCGCCTTCCTCTGCCTCAAGCACATGCAGAACTTGTTTATCACCCGCACTCTGCTCTGGATGGAGTTTGGGAGGCGCTTCCAGCGCACCGTGCACGCGTAAACACGCCTTTTGTGTGCGTTTCTCCCTCAGACTGGGGAAGTCTTCGGGCTGACTTTGTGCGTGTGTGCGCTCGCACGCGCGCTCTCTCTCTCTCTCTCTCTCTCTCTCTCTCTCTCTCTCTCTCCACCGATTCTTTTCGCACTGGAACAGCTAGCGCTCGAACAGGAGGGACTGTCGCAGCTTTTCCCTTCCTCTTTTCGTCCACGGCGGATCCGTGGATATTAAGCAGAATGAATTCGGACATTAACGTGTACCTGGGACGGGAGAAAGCGGGGCTCATGCGGAAAAGAGCCCTGCTCTTGAGGAAAGGCTGCAGCTTTGAGATAACTAGGTGAGTCCAGACCTAAAAGGAAATCTGATGTGTATTGTTCGGGGTTGGTATGGATTTCCAGAGTGGGATTGTCTATTTATTTATTTATTTATGTCGGGGAACACCGCATCCATTCCCGTTACCGGAAAATTGGCCCAGAGCCAATTTTGGCCAGCGTGTCTTCTCGAGTTCTCAGTCAGAGAAATGGGACAAATTGATGTGAAGGAAGGAAAAAGTTGACGCTCAGCGCTCAGCTGTCCCACTCATTCGTGGGATTCCTCTAGCCTATGTAAAGTGTGCATGCCCTGAGTGCTCGCGCTCGCAGAGACCAGAAGGAGCGCGCGGGTGCGCGCGCGCTGAAGCGCATTAATATTGACACGGTAGTTGCACTTTGCTGCATTTATGTCAATACAACAATTTAGATGAATGCTTTCAAGAGTCACGTGGAAGGCTATGCCATAAAACACAAATGCATGCTGGTATCCGCATCGGCGCCGTGTGTTGTGTGTGTGTGTGGCTGCATCAGTGGGCTGTGTGTTATTGTGCATGCGGGTGTCAGTTTGATTGAGTGCTTCCAGTATCCGGCCTGCCCAACTGTAGCCTTTTATGGCTGGAGTCCCCTGCATATATCCCATTCTCCTGGCGAGTAACAGAGCAGAATCAGGTGTGTGTGTGTGTGTGTGTGTGTGTGTGTGTGTGTGAGCAGGTAGAAAAGGTGAACAAACTGCAAGATTCCCAGCCATAAAGTAACACAGTCAGGCTCATCTGCAACAGATCAAGTGCGAGCTCCCAAATGCCATATAGATTGCTCATGGAGGCCATCATGCTTCAAAGGGCAGCTGCGAGCAATTATGTTCCTTTTGTCCTTTGTGTTTACATTGATTCATTTGGCAGGCACTTTTATTCAAATTGACTCACAGTTGAGCTGATGAAGATAGAGAGGCCAACACTGACAGCTTGGCGGTACCAGGACTTGAACTCACAACCTTCTGATCAGCAGTCTAGAGAACTATTCACTGAGGAACATTTTTTTGTTAGCCAAAAAAAATCCCACAGAGAACGAAAACCTCAAAACAACTGATTCACAATAGGCGTGTTAGAACATATGAGGAGCAAAAGTGGTGAGTAGGGCTGTAATGGTCTGAGACTGAGTGATGATTTGATTAGACGGTTACCTCAGTGATGACTAACCTCATACTCCAACAATGTGACTGCTCTGAAAACACTACGGTTATAAACATGTTACGTTGCTACCTCTGCGTGTTCCTAATTTTATCATACACAACGGCTATCAAATCGCACAAAAACACTGCTGACCGGAACTAAACAAAACAACTGTATTTTTGGCTAAGCAGCCTTGAACACTTTCAGCCTTTCCTCGCAGCAACTCTCAGCACATAACGACTACATGATAAATACTGACAACATAAGAGATTTTTATTGAAAATTAATTCTCAAAAACAATTAAGGGATTTGACCTTTTTTTTTCTCCCCCTTTCTTTTTTCTGCAAAGTGTGCAAAGAATTAGTAATAAAGATTTCCTATATTCTGCGATAACCTGAAACCATGATGTTATTATACAGCGTTGTATATATATATATATATATATATATATATATATATATATATATATATATATATATATATATATATATATATATACAGTATACATATAAATTTTGAAAATTTTAAACCGTAAGCACAATCGAAAGCTTCACTCATCAAAACCTTTTTTTTTTGGAATACAAAGCGGTCTACAGCAAAGCTAATGTAGAGCAGGATAAAAAATTACAACAATGATAATAATAATAATAACAATAACAATAATAATAAATTAAACCACGACTAAAAACAAGCTCACTGAGCAGAAAGTAAATAATTTTCTGCATTCCATAGGAAATATTTGATTTAATAAAGCTCTGAGAATAAACATACATATTGTGTTTAACATCTTGAATAGGAGCGATGATAGTTAATAGGCTGTACAGCCAATAGGGTTGGAGCCATTGAATGTAGCACGTCAAATGATTTAAAAAACAAGCAACCTAACAACCCAGGCTGTCAATGACACAAACACACAGTCAAATTTACTGCTGTTCTCAGTCAAGATACAGTTTTAGGAAACTTATAGGAAACATACGTAAATTTATATTTAAAACAAGCAGATGATACAGTCTGTTGTGTGAGCTTCTCGGAACAGATAATAGACTCCAAGCGTGGCTTGTATAAATGGACTAACGTGGCTAAGCCCCTCCTCTTGTCTTTCATAGATCAAAAGACATCAATATGTTTTCATTTTTGACATCCACATCAGATTATTTGCTGTTAGGAAACTCTTAAGGTGGACTGTATAGGCACCAGTATAACTTCAGTTCGATACAGTCGACTTATAATCAATTCACAAATTACTTTGATGCTCATACTCATAAGTTCCTGTTAACACAATTACCACTTTTTGACTATATAGTATACAGTTATAGAAAAGAAATAATTTACAATCACACTATCCAGTTACCCAGATGAGGATGGGTTTCCTTTTGACTCTCAAGGTTTCTTCCTCATATCTAGTCCATACAGGAGTTTTTTTTGTGATTGTTGTGGCCAAAAATGCTTGATTTTGCTGTGGCTTTTTTTTAATTAAATAAAAAATTTGTAATATGCAACAAAAAATTGCATTTGCTCAATTTTTTTTTGCACGATCAAAATCTCTTTGAGGTTTGTTGATAAATGAGACCTTTTAGCTGTACTCATGTTCAACACACGTGACTGAATGCATGTTGTGATGATGTCATGTGACGCGTCTTGGCCCAAAACTGTAGAAAATTTGCGGTAATTTTGAAAAAATTGCAAACTCCTCCAAATATTGCGGAGTTTGCTTGATTTTGCATTCATTTCTGTCATTGCAAAATCGTAAAAATATCTTGGAGGGACTGCATGTTGTCTCACGGAGCTTTCCCTTGCTGCCATCTCTGCTAGCTTGCTCATTAGGGGTAAATTTACCAATTAAAAAATGCATATACAGGTTTTATATATTTTTATAAACCTTCTTTGTGACAATGTCCATGGTTAAAGGTGCTTTACAAATAAAATGAAATTGAATTGAACAGCACTACCAGTCATCGTAAGACAAAAAGAAGAAGTGCAAACATAAGTTTAGTGTATTTTTGGTTGTGAGTGTGTTTTGTTTACATAAACTTTTCTGTTTACCATGTTTGGTTTAAAAATGGAATAATACCCATTAGTGGTTTTACAAAGCACTTCACAAGTACACACACACCAATGGTAGCAGAGCTGCCATGCAAGGCACTAACTTGCCATTGGGAGCAACTTGGGGTTCAGCGTCTTGCCCAAGGACTCTTCAATATTTGGTGCGATGTGGGTCAGAAATCGAACCACCAACCCGCTCTACCACCTGATCCACAGCTGTCCAAATTCAGACTAAAACACTTAAAAAAATAAGAGAGAGAAAAGCAATCACAAATGCAGCTGCCTATTTGCCTTTAAGAGTGTGTGTGCATGTGTTTGTATGTATGGTAGTTTGCCCCACATCATTCTTATTATGCAATCAATTAAATGTCATGATACAATGCATTGCACAACCCTAATCGTTTCATTGGCAAGCTATTAATAGATTTTAGCTCTGCCGTTTAATATCACAACCAGCCGTCTTTGGTGGACTTGCCTCAATTTAATTTTGGAGAACACTAAGAAGCCTCAGGTTGGAACTTTGGGGACCTCTTAATTCAATCCCTGCAAATCGCTTACTTGCATGTAAAAAACTTTTTTACAGACTTAATAAGAGATCATGGAAGAGATATTTTAAATTCATGGAAATGATCACTGCTATTCTGCTGTAGATTTTTCTTGAGAATCTAGCAACATACTCATATACTCAGTTTATGCTTAAATTTCCTTTTAGGGAAAATTGCTGCTCAGTGAGAACCGGTAACACTTACAGTATCGTTTAAAGGCAGTATTTACATTCTAAAAACGTAACATTGGCAAATACTTAGTTCAACTTTTGAAATCCAAAGGGGAATTACATTTGTTTCAAAGCACCTAGGGACTTATGTCCTATATCTTCTCCTGGCGAGTGACAAACTGAATCAGGTGTGTGTGTGTGTGTGCGTGTGTGCGTGTGTCCTTCTCTAATGGTAAAAACAGAGCAATAGAAATTCTCCACCATCAGAGGTGTCAGACTTTGAGTCAACAACATCCGTCTCTGTATGTGTCGTTTTCACCCTGTGTGTTGCAGCCTTCCAGTGGGATATGATGGTACTGCAGGTAGCCTCTTTCTTTTTTTTGTACAAAATAATCATTAAATATGGTGTTATTATGGTTATGTTAAACTTGAAAAGAAAAAAACCCTGATCACTTGACGAAAATTTTTTATCTAAAATGGACTTTTTTATGGAATTGTTATATGGTGTAAAAACGAGCAATCGCACGGATGAGAGTTGGAACAAGAAAAGAGAAAAGTGGCAGCAGTGTGGGAAAGTGCAGCTATCAGTGGCCATTTCAAATGTAAACTCAAGTATCAGGTAATTTCCAGGTTACTTCAGGTGACTTCCAGATATATCTGTCTTATCACTGGATAGCACAAGGTGAGCTAGATAAATATGTGGCCTAGCCCAGCTGTTGGAAAAGCTTATTTGTGAGCATGGGAGCTTTTTCTATATAATATGAAGCAAACATTACAAAAGAGTGAAAAAAAGGCATTTATTTTTCAGGTCAAATCATGGTTAGGGTACATTTTGTTACTGGATTGTGTGAACAATCTAATGGACACATCTAATTATAGTCCGGCGCTTGCTACTGAACTGCGAGCTAATTGTTTACAAAAAGGGTAAACTTGACGGATTTCCAAGAACATGGAGGTGGTACATGTTTTTATACAAGCCTGTACTGCATATCATTTTTCGAAATGCACCCAATGTTGCCATACAGTCTTTATGTTAGAGTTGTGTTTAAGTGATACTTTTGGAAGTGTTCCACAGAAAGTGGAACAGTCTGGAGAGAAAAAAAGGAATGAAATGTAATAAGGATTGCTGAAATGGATTTTTTTCCAATGCATGCCCTCGGTCCAGTTTCCTTAACGGATATTTACGCTACAGAGCTGATCATCGTCTTCTATGAGAAACCAAGCATCAGGTTTTAATGTGCGTATTACTATACATTTTGTTAATATTAGGTATTTTATTTCCATTGTTATTAAATACTGTGTGATGAGATCAGTCAGTCATTCCAGGATTTTGTGTTTTTGCCACTGTAGAAATGAACGCAAAATCAAGCAAACTCTGCAATATTTTGAGGAGCGTGCAATTTGTCAAAAATTACCGCAGATTTTCGGCACACTTTGGTCATGTGATGTCATCACAACATGCATTCAGCCAAAGCCCTCTTCGATTCACATGCGTTGAACATGAGTAAAGCTAATTGTCTCATTTACCAACAAACATCACTGTGAAAGAGCGTGCAAAACAATTTTGCCAATTCAAGTAATTTTCCACAAATTTTATTAAAAAGGCCACTGCAAAATCAAGCATTTGGTACGGACTGATTAGTATGAAAAATACCAAAACTCTGTCGAATTGTAGATTCTGATGGGTCAGAAGGTGTTTATTAATTAAAAAAAAAAAAAAACATTTTCCATTAAGGCAGCAGTGCCAGTGACAGTAGTACAGTTCTACCGTTCTACAGTATAAGTTGTGTGAAAGTTTTCGTAAGCCAAACCAAAATAAAAATTCTGCCAGATTTATAAAAGGAAAGAACCGTTGGATGCATCCAACCGTTGGATGTAAAAACAAAGAAAAGAATATATCTACTGTACCCAAGTGATCAGACACACCAAGCACATTGCACAGTTAAACTGACACGATTTTACAATTCAAAGCAAAGTGTCTTGGTGACAATGCTGGGTTGGAAAAGCACATGGCATTACATATAAGCAAAACGATTATGGCACAGCACAACAGGGAGTACACGGCACGTTGAAGCTTGAGACGGCCACTTATCATTCACTTAGTGGCTCTAATGAATTATTGCACAGAATTAAAAGATGATGTCATGGCAAGTGGAACCGGCTTACACACCATCTGAGCTATTGCATTGTGTCCTCCTTTCTGACCCTTAATTTAATAACTTTTTTGTTATTTGTCTTTGCTTATGGATTTATATTGGTTCTCTTCGCAATATTTCATATTTTCATAGTTGCCATTACTAGAAATGACCGGGTAAGCTTCACAAATTTAAAGCTGATCAATCAACAATTACATTAGATAGTCTTATGCATAAATTTACACACAATCAAGCGCACGAGTAGGGTTCAAATGTTTTTCCATGGAGAAATCAGGGAGTTTTCACAAATAACACATTTTCTGTGTGTAAACTCTTCTATGAATGATTTATTTAAAAAAAAATCCGTTTATATCCAGCTTGATAAATAAGGCCCATTGTTTCTATAGTAACAACTTACATACAGACTTCTGGGGCAGGCACTCTACATAAGCAGATTTAATAAAAAACAAAATAAAACAAAACAAAACAACACTTTTGGTCACATGACACCTCATCGTCGCGTATGACAGCACACTCCGGTGTGTTTTATTCTTTGCTTAACAAAAAAGCTAGATATGCTGTAATTAATGTATTTTTAAAAATAAATACAGACTTTATGCGTGCACACACACACACACAAATACACAGTCACACACACATAAATACAAATACACACACACACACACACACACACACACACATATGTGATGTACAATATTTCCATATGTATGTGAATTGGCAGTAGTCACCAAATCCAAATACAGACTGAAGATTTGCGAGCATGTGTTAAAGCAATTTCTTTCACACACACACACACACACACACAAACACAGACACACACACACACACACACACATATGTTCACACAGACCCCTTTTTGTTTCACTCCCTTTTTCTCGCTTACAATAACTTAATGTCTTTTTTAGGACTTACTGCCAAAGTTCCTTGGCAAAGCTCCTTTAATGGGAATTTAATGTTTGACATCAATAATTCAAGGAAATGGTGCATTTTTATAGCTTTAGGCCAGTCAGTTAGTCCATCAGTGCCATTTATGCCATCCGGAAGAAGCCCTGCAACTGGTACTGTCATCCCAACTGGTGTCTGTCATCAGTCAAAAATGTCTTGACATACACAGTGTGTTTGTGTACTGTATGTGAGACCAGGATCCATCTTTTTCTTCACATAGGGATACACTACACTAGTACACAATACTGATCCGATATCAATATCCTCACATGAACCAAGCGATTCTCTGCAAGCATCTGTTCATGAATTCTGTAAAACATAACAGGTGTGATGGTGACAAGCATTGAAGCCATTTCCCCCCCGCTCTGGTCTGATTAATGTGACTGTGACTTGTTGAAGTGACTTGTTAAAAAGTTGATGACAAATACAGATACGAAGCTTGTGGGACAAAGAAAGGCCACATTAATTAACAGGTTGCTCACATGACTTATGATGCTTTTATTAACAGGAGCTACTGTACATGCATCATAACAGAGAGGAGTCTTTCCCCAACAAGGGCTTGTCCTTGACCCAGATGGCTCACAAAACTCAGAGCCCCTGGACAGCTTGAATGCTAAATACTCTCCCCTTCAGCAGGGCCTTGTATTTTAGCTATCCAACTGGCATTATCCAGGTAGGTGTTTTAGCTATCCTACTGGCATACCGTAGAGTATCACTCATACCAAAGGTATGAGTGATAAACAATGTGGAGATTTGTAAACACAGTGTTGCAGGATCACAGCCAAGCACTAAATAGACAGTGAGTGGTAATGAGCTAACTGGCTACTTAGCGAGCTAGCTAAAAGATAACCCTGACATCAAGCATGTTTACAGCAGATGACGATAGGAGTCATGAAATGGTGTTGGTGCTGTTAAGCTAATGGCACCAAAAATATCAGAACTGTGGGCCGTATCTACGTATAACGTGATGCGCCAAATTGAATTTGAAAAATTAGAGAAATCTGTAAATTTAAACTTTGATCTTCAATGTTTTACTTCACACTTATGTTTGTTCTGTGATGGCAAAAATGCTAAATCCTTGAGGGACTGACAATGTGTTATGCTTTCAATTATTAAAATAAAAAACTAATTTGTGAATCATATATTTGGCTTGATAAATGGACAAAAACTGAATCCGTGTTGGTAGTGAGTGCAAACATTTGGACCGCACTATATGTAGTGAAATTGTGCAGTTCTCCATTTCCAGACAAAAACATGGTGTATAAACATAGGGAGAGAAAAAGACTCATCATGCTGACACTTCCAGGGATGCCAGACATTTCATGTGATTCATAATGGGTATGTGTGCTCAATCAAGTGCAAGTGCGTTTAAACATGTCCCCCGATATCTTGCCAGCATTTTTCACTGAGAGAGGTTATTCCACAACCAATGTTTTTAAAGAACTACCTTCTTATTTTCCTTTTTTTTTTTTTTTAATTAAACCTTGCAAGAGATAAAGAGAGACCACAAGCACTCGGCATTCTTTCTATCTCTTACCCTCTGCCCATGGCCTTTAGATAAAACCAAACACTATGGGTAACGCTAATCACTCTCAGCTGTGTATCCTGTGTTCTTCTACTCATTTAAGGGGAAAAAATAGAAGAAATCAGGCAGAGGAATAAAAGAATGAGGCTTGCTCTGATTACAGCTCTGTGTAAACTCAGCGCTCCGCTTGCCACATCTGCTTCCATTTAAGGCTTAAAGATGCATACCTACACATTAGTGTTTTTCTTTTTTCTTTATTGCTCTCCAGGAAAGGGAAAAGAAAATAACGTTACCCGTTATTACCAAGCTGGACGATGAGAAGGTGGTTTTGTTTTTTAAAATGCTAGTATTTGACTCTTTAACACATGGTGCATTCACAGGAGACGTGTGCAGTGTAAACATGGAAGTATGGACAGAGTCCATATATGGCTGTGTGTGTGTCTGTGTGTGTGTGTGTGTGTGTGCGCGCGCACTAAGGTATTTGTCGATATTATATTTTCTGATCACACTGACTAACTGCCTTTTATAATTTATTTTATTTAAATTAAATTATGTACTACTAATTCTGGCCAACAGGAGCAGGTATATAAATGTATGAGCTATGTAAAACAATATAAATGGGCTAAAAGAACATATATATATAGTATATATATGGAAGTATATATATATTTCCAGATTTTGGTCTTTTAAGTCGTTGTCATGCTGTTAATAGATATTTTATTAGCATAGACATCAGCCAAAACACTTTCACTTCTATGAGAAAGATATTTTTTTTTGCCATTTACTTCTCATTTTAGTACTCAGAGCTTTGTGAGCTTCACCAACTGAAATTCAGTGGTGCCACACATTCCGCAGGTAATTTATAGGTGATTTGCCTTCATCAACATGCACATGAGTACGGAAAATAAAAATAGCAGCATTTCTGAAACTTTTGCAAACATTTTAGTTTGTTTTGGCTTATGCAAACATTTAAGCAAAAACTTTACAAATAGTTTGATAAATGAGGCTCAGTGTCCAGTGAAAGTACAATTCAAACAAATTTTTATTTTGAGTTGCTTTTCCAGGTTTGTACCGCAGCTTCATTCGGTTGTTGTGTGTTTTGGGGGTTTCTCCGTTTAGTCTCCTCTTCAGGAGGTGAAATGCTGCTCAACTGGGTTAAGGTCCGGTAATTGACTTGACCAGTCTAAAACCTTCCACTTTTCCCCCTGGATAAAGTCCTTTGTTGTGTTCGTGGTGCTTTGTGGGCCAGTGTCTTGCTGCATGATGAAGTTCCTCTGAAGTAGATTGGATGCATTTCTCTGTAAATTGGAAGACAGATGGTTTCTCCAAACTTCTGAATTCATTCTGCTGCTACCATCATGAGTTACATCATCAATAAAAATGAGTGAGCCCGTTCCAGAAGCAACCATGCAAGACCAAGCCATGACTCTATCTCCACCATGCTTGACAGATAAGCTTGTGTGTTTTGGATCATGATCAGATCCTTTCTTTCTCCTCACTTTATAGGCCTTTCTATCACTTTGGTAGAGGTTAATCTTCCAGAACTTTTGTGGCTCATCTCTGTATTTCTTTGTGAATTCAAATCTGGCTTTCATATTCTTACTGCTCATATATTTCTGCACTTTATCTCTTCTCCGAATAGTGGATTGTGATACCTTCACCCATGTCCTGTGGAGGTTGTTGGTAATGACACTTTTAGGTTTTTCTTCACAGCTCTCACAATGTGCTGTTGTTTTCCTTGGCTAATCTAAACCATGTATGGGTTTTAGTACATGAGTGGTTTCTTTTTTTTTTCAGGACATTTCAAATTGTTTTATTGGCTATGCTCAATGCTTGTGCAATGCCTGTGATAGATTTCCTCTCTTTTCTCAGCTACAAAATGGCTTTTCTCACCTAGACATCTGTCCAGTCTTCATGCTGGTGTATCCTTTTTAACAACAAATGCAGTCTTCACAGGCAAAACCTAGGACTCGAACAAAGAGTAGACATTCAGAGCTATTAATTATTTAATCAATCATTCTAACAGGGCACACCTGGGCAACAAGAAATCAGTCACATTTTCCAATATTTTTACAGACTTGAAAAAATGGGTGGGTTCAAACAAAAGGTGAAATGTTCTAAGTTGTTTAACACACCTAGATGTAAATATGAAGAAATGGATGCTGAACTTCTGATCTGTCGTCTCATATTCATCTTTTGATCTCAAACACAAAAGTCTTTAATGTGTACCAAAAACAATAGAATTGACCTTGCTGTTCCAATATTTTCGGAGGGGACTTCACAGTGTTTGTTTAGTATTTGTTTAATGGTTATCAGTGGCTTCTTAGCTAGATATAAGCACAACTACCATTTTTGCATGCTATCAAATATCCTTGTGATTGCACCATAGTGCTAGTGATGATATCAGTGATAAGTATCCATGTGAATGTTAAAACATGTCATCTATCATTTGATATTAGATCGAATCTACCCATGTGTCATTTGCTTCGATGGAAGGCATAAGACCCAAGGAAAATCTGATCTTTTGTGAAAATTAGTTAACATGGTCAATATGACAAACTTGCTTCAATTTAAATAGTCGCCTAATAGTAGTCTAAGACCTTTGGACCCCAGTGTACATATGGGAAGAGCATGTAGTTCATTATGCTCTAGGGTATATCTGTCCATAGCTGTCAAGGCATTGCACTGAATAACACATTTTTGCAGTAAAATCTACAACGTTGCTTTTCCTAGACATGACAACAAGATCTCACCCTTAATTGGAAGAGCAGATAACACAAGCCAAAAGCCTCAAATTCCTTACCCGGCTCTGAGGGTTGCCATGTCAATGTGACAAAGACTGTCACCAAAATGGACCTTCAGCACTAGTCCAAGCAAAATGGTCAACAAAACCAGTCTGATTAGAAAAATCCAAAATCATGACAATATTATTAATTATTATTAACTACTATTACCAAAAACTTTGTAATAATCATATAGTAACATCATACCATATCATCGTTTATTTAAGTACTTCATTAGTTACTTCATTATTACAGTTCCGCACATAAATATTTATTCTACTCTATTCTGTTACTCTACTTTTTTTATTATATTCTTTATTTCTTATTTCTTATATAGCATCTACTATAGTAAGGAAGTTGCAAAGCCACTTTTATTGTACTTGTGCGATTGAAGTAAAGATATTCTATTCCATTTTTGAATGAAGCAGTTTTAAAAGAACATAGTTTCCCTGAGGCCTCAGGCGTAAAGCTGGATTCGAATGGATTTAATCGGAAATCCTTCATATGAGCATTAACACAAGAAATTTCATATTCATGAAAATCCTGCAATTTTGAAAAAAAACCCCAAAACCTTCATATCCAACTCGTGCTCATGAATGTGTGTAAATTTACAGGTAAGAAGACTAACTAATCTAAACCTTTATTGATCAGCTTCAAATCATATAATTTGCCATGAGTTATGATACGTTTGAATATAAATTGTGCTTTAATGAGCTTGTGTATTTCAGTTACACAGACAAATTTAACTGTCGCTGAGGAACTTTGCTTTGAATTGTCACAAATAAAAATGTATGAGAATTAGTAAGCCGAATTAACTTTTATACAACAAGAACGATGGCTTCCTCCTGGTTTCCTCAGCAAGGGTTTCCTCCGGGTACTCCGGTTTCCTCCCCCGGACCAAAGACATGCGTAGGCTGATTGGCATTTCCAAATTGTGTATAGTGTGTGAACACGTGCATGATTATGCCCTACGATGGGTTGGTACCCAGTCCAGGGTGTCCAGGGTAAAGGATATACTGTACATCCAAACGGAACCAAAATGTTATGCTCCAAATAACAATAAAACATCATAAATGAATCAAAAGCACTTCAAATAACACAACAAAATTGGTCCGTTTTATTTGCCTTCTCAGCAACTGGGAAAAACGATTGGTGTGGATTTTTGTAGATAATTGATAGTTCAAGCCATGAATTAAGCAGCAAAACCGATCAGTTGGTCGAGCTCTAATTTTGTCTATTCACTTCATATAATTTTTTTTTTATTAAATTAATTCATCTTCAGTAATCACAGTTTCCTGGTCAGGGTCATGATGGATTTCATAGGAAAACTACAGCCCTGGCAACCCTACCTCCCTGATATGTGTTAAAGGGCCTAGATTGGAAAAAAAGGAAGTAACAAACAGCGATGCATATTTTTAAAAATGTTTTTTTGTGTGGGTTTTAAAGGCAGTATGTAGAACAGAATTTACATTTGCATATATGCAATCGCCAGATCTTTTTTTTTTTTTTGTGCTTTAAACATGAGGACTGCTACAAAAAACTCCCAAGAAACCAGACAACCTAAGAATGATCCATTCTTACAAGCCCAACTTGCAATGGACTGTGACCTAGTACATGTAACTCCATCTCCTCAATCACCACAATAGGTAGAAACAGCGAAAGAGTATAACAGCTCAACAGTCACTAATTATTCAATCATAGTGTAGCAGTGAAGGCTTCATCAAGGACCAAGGACTCATGAACTAAACAGTATTCATGTTCTACATCATGCTAGAGCTTAAAACTGATTTTAGAGTGAAAAGTGCATTAAAACATTAAAGCCTAAAATGTAAAAACCTGCTTATACAATAAGCATAAGTGACCACTAGAGGGCAGTAGTGTGCTCTTTTATGGATATTTATAATTGCTTGCAAGTAATTTGAGTATCGTTCACTTTGAAACTCTTCACACAGTTAGCAGAGCAACAGTTGAACAGTTACAGTGGAACAAACTGTAAAGACATTTTAAAAATACATTAGGGAGAGCTGATTTCATACTCATATGACCTGTGTAGAAGGTTAAGCCAAACAGGTAAACTATGCAGATCATTTGTTATTGTGGAGAATTTCATGGTCACACTCTGATTTGCAGTTAATTCAAAAAAGGAATATTTTACTCCCACCTTATTCACCATTGCTTAAGGCCACAGACGTGATGCACAGCGATAGCTCAGTGGTTACTGATCAGAAGGTTGTGGGCCCTTGAGCAAGACCCTTAACTTCTCAACTTCTCAGTTGTATAAATGAGGTTAATGTAAGTTGTTCTGTTTAAGGGCATCTGCCAAATGCTGTAAATGTAATGATCATTGTGATCCAATGTCTCCACTGGAAAATATTTTACTGTGCTACATTAAACACTTAAACGTCACATTGATATTACATTTCCAAATACAGATAAAAGACATGGGTACGGTGTCCTGCCTAATATGGAAATCCAAACGGGTCAATATGCGCGTGCATTGTTACCCTCTTTATAGTTTAAAAACTATAAAGCATTAAGTTAACACCACAAGTTAATTTGGTCATTGCAAAGCTCTTCCTCTACTGTGTTTGAGGAATCTACAACAAGTCGGATTACTCAATCGGCAAAACACCAATGATGGCGAGAACAAACTTTGTTTTACAACACAAGCAGACAATAAATGACTGCTCCTGGCCTTATGTCCTTGATTCATTATGAAATAAAGAATATTTACAGACAGCAGAGACAAAATCCTTACCTGTTTTGCTGATTGAATGGTCCGACTTGCCATAGATTCCTCAAACACAGTAGAGGTAATGAGCAAGTTAATGTGCCTATTAAGCTCCATGTCACGCTAACTTAACGCTAGTCGGCGTGTCACGCTAGCTTAAAGCTTGCCGGCCTATGGCATTTATTTAACGCCTAGCGGTGATTGGAATATGTCGTTTTTAAACTTAAAATGGTTTAACGCTGCACCCCGATTAATGGCCCATTTGGCATTTCCAACCTGTGTGCATTTTTTCAGGGTAAATAACTTAAAGTTTTTCTCTGTCCCAGCTCACTATAAAAGCACTTTAGCTTTATTTTGCATTAATCTGTGAATCCATTTAACATCTCATGCTTGAATCATTCTTTTCCATCAATCATCTATTATAGTTCATGAAAGATGTACATTGTAAATGTCCCACAACATTCACTTAGCCCTGCCACCTAAACACATTCAACCCTATGAAATATTTGGTATATTCCACAAGTCACATGTTCAATAGGACATTGTTTTCTGTTTTTTTCTCCCCAATGATTATTGTGATATTGACTGATTAGGTCACTTTGGAATCACTAGACAAATTATAGACTGAAAAAAGAAGTTTTCTGTAAGCCTGCAGCTACTGCTGTTGTACTTTAGCTCATCCGCCACAAGGCTCAATGTGGTGTGCGTTCTGAGATGCTTTTCTGCTCACCACAGTGGTAAACAGTGGTTATTTGAGTTAATGTAGCCTTCCTGTCAGCTTGAGCCAGACTTGTCATTCTCCTCTGACCACTCTCATCAGCAAGTCATTTCTATCTGTAGAATTGCCACTCACTGGATGTTTTTTGTACCATTCTGTGCAAACCGTAGAGACTGTTGTGCATGAAAATCCCAAGAGATGAGCAGTTTGAGATCCTCAAATCGGCCAACAACCATGCCAGGGTTAAAGTCAATGAAATCACATTTTTCCTCCATTCTTTTGTTTGATGTAAATATTAACTCATATTCTTCTCCTATATCTGCATGCTTTTTGCATTGTGCTGCTGCCATATGATTGGCTGACTGGTTTTATTTTCAGCATGCCCCCTGGGAAGCTGCCCTTCCTTAGGGGTGATATTCTGTGTGGCCCAAGTTTGAGTAAAAGGTAAAACATCTCAAATGCCAGCGAGCCACACGCTCGCCTCAGGAAATGTCACTGTGTTCAACAGAGCAATGAAGGATGACCCTCCTCTTTGACATAATTAAAGGACTTAACCTTTCACCTGTAGCAGTATGCATACTTGTGTCAGGGTGTAGAAATCACTCACTTTATAAAGCCTTATACCACGCTTTGGCTTTTACCTTTTGGAGAACACATGCGTACACCCACCCACACGCATACGAAAGACATTAACTTTCTTTTCTCTGTAAAAAAAAAAGTTTAAGATTTATAATGTCAGTACAGCTACATAGTAAAGAGTGATCCAATGTTTTAGGGGAAATACAAATTCTAAAGCAGTGCATTTTATTATAATTGGATTAAATAAAGTTAATAAGACAGAACATTTTTAATGTTAACACAAAGCTCTCCATCCTGAAATACTTAAATGTAGTTATACATCTGACTGTTACAAAGCTGACACTGGAGACTCCTTCTAAAATTGCTAAATAAAAGGCTCCTCATAGAAAACTTCACAATAACAACAATGCGTCCACCATGCAAGTCATTGTGTAAGTCATTACTGTAGAAATAATAATAATAATTAATGTGAAAAAGCACATTAATATATACCTTGCATCCGGAGTTGGTGTGAGAGCTGCTGTTATAAACCCTCTGACCAACCTTCTAACCAACTGGCATTCAGCAGTGCTTTGGTTCAAACACCAATGGAAAAACCTTCCATCCATCCCTCCATCCATTTCCTGTACTGCTTACCCTACACACGTGTACGGGGTGCCATCCCACTCACAGGGCACATTTGCATACACACACACTATGGACAATTTGGAAATGCCAGTCAGCCTACAATGCATGTCTTTGGACTGAGGGAGGAAACCGGAGGAAGCCCCTGGAACACGGGGAGAACATGCAAGCTCTGCCCACACAGGGCGGAGATGGGAATTGAACCCCATAACCGGAGGTGTGAGGCAAACATTCTAACCACTAAGTCACCACTAAGTCACCGTGCTCCCGATGGAAAAAGCTTACACTTACTTTTTTTTTAGGATTCATGGGTAAAAAAAAAATACACTAATACATTCAGTTAATAACAACTGTCAATTAAAGTAACTGTCAAACTGGGTTTGAAAATAGTGACTAGAAGGCAGTGATTAAAAATCACAGGACTGACACAGAGCCAATATTGGGATAAATTCCACCCATCCATCCCATCCATTTTCTATACCGCTTATCCTTCAGGGTCACGAGGAACCTGGAGCCTATCCCAGGGAGCATCGTGCACATGGCGGGGTACACCCTGGACAGGGTGCTATTCCATCACAGGGCACAATCACATACATACTCACACACCCATTCATACTATGGACAATTTGGACATGCCAATCAGCCTACCATGCATGTCTTTGGACTCTGGAAACCCACGCAGCATGAGGAGAACATGCAAACTCTGCGCACGCAGGGCCATGGCGGGAATCGAACCTCCAACACTAGGCGGTGTGAGGCAAATGTGCTAATCACTAAGCCACTCATATATGTCTCATACTTACTTCTTTATACACACTTTATAATATAATATAGTTATCAAGTTTAAAATGTCCCCTATGGACATGCACTGGGAAATGTGATATCAACATTAGGTTGCAGATAAATTGTTATTGTTTATGTCAGGTAGTGGTAATGCTGAGGTCAGTAAGGGCATTTAAGAACTAGACTGATCTGTGTGGGAAAATATCTTGCTGAGACTGATCTTGGCAGGCAAAGACTCAATATGTTCATGGGATTTCAGGTTCACTCAAACGCTACTCCCCAGGGTGTGTGTGTGTGTGCATGTGTGTGTGTTTGTATGAGAGAAGAGGATAACTGGTGGTGATATGGGCTTCCCACACAAGTGCAGCAGTGTCTCTTGTAAAAGAAATAAATAAATAAAAAGTACACAACTACCAGTTTAACCTTAATATCCTCAATACGATTGATATTTTCTGCTGAAAATATCATAAGCACAACCTTTTATAGACTGTATTATGTAGTTCCTGGGCATGATGAGGAACCTGCTGAGCATTTGGCACTAGCATGTAGTGGTATTAGTCATGTAGTGGAAGTAGAAGCCATATTATGACTCAAGCCAGGCACTTGCCACACATTTTGAAAATCTCCTGCTAACTTTTGTTACTACTAACATTAGCTAGCTAAGTAACCACATGGCAAACACAAGCTGAGCGTCAATCTTGTTGGTCTTTGAAAGTTGGTGAATAAAATTTCCAGTTTCCTCATTAATGATAAATGTTTGAGATTTTGCAGTCCCTCCAGGATCTAGCCATTTTGCGATTGCAGGAATGAACGCAAAATCAAGGAAACTCCGCAGTACTCGGAGGATTTGCACAATGCTGTGCCATGTGTGCATGTTAGTGTGTGTGTTAGCAGGTAGGTTTTTCCATCACAGAGACTGAAGGCTTCCACAGTGCTGTGCTATGTGGGAGTGAGTGTATGTCATTGTTTTGGCTGTAACCTGAGAACCCATGTTGACACTGACCTGTTCAGTCTTACATTTCATTAGGAGCTGTCATGCCCACAAGCTTTAACGTGCAAAAGTCTGGGTTTCCACACACACACACACACACACACACAAGACACACACACACACACACTCTGTATAACTGTTGGTCCTGGTGCTGGTATCACACATTCTTACTAATTAGAACATGTTTTCAGCATATTTCATTATGGCTTAAGTGTTTCACTGGTGCAATTACCCATGATGCTGTATGTTGTAGTAAAATATTGATGAGCGCTATCATTCCAGCAGTCAGTGTAACATCAACAGATAGGGAGTTGAATATCGCACATGAGTTCATGTTACTCACTTGTGTGTGTTTTATTTTTTTCTGTGTGTGAGGGGGCCTGAGACGAGTCATATTATGTGGCATTCGTTCAAGACCTTATACCACAGTGCAGCCTAATGAAGATACAGTAATAAAGCACAAGCACTTTGACCCCTAGCATAAGTAAAATGTAAATGTATGATCTGACTGTGACTACATCTTGTCCCTCACTCTCAGACTTGACAGGTGGATTATGGGTAGCTCATGGGCCAGTACATAAGAGGGATTGTTATGAGCTTGTGAATGAAATACTGCTGTCTACAAAAACACACGCAGTGCAAGAAATGATGGTTATTAATGGTCAGGTTTGTAGTAAATTCTGAAAAGTGTACTTGGATAAATGAGACTATTACTATGATCTATTTCTGTACCTGTGCTGGTAAAATCTAGTGGTTGATTTTGTCATTTAAACTCATATCTAGAACCTTACAACAGAGGGTTAATTAAGGTAATAAATAGGGGACAAGTGAAGTGAAATAAGGTCTCACGTGATTTGGAGGTGTGTGTGTGTTTTAAATACTGTATATTTTCTTGAAAACAACCTTAAATTGACGGTCTTTAATGTGGACAATGTAGATGAAAAAGGGTTCAAAAGATAATTAACAGATGAAGACACTCTGTTTTCCCTTGGAGCCAAACTACCATGGTTGTCACACCGAGTGTCACATGATCCAGTGTGTTAACCCCCGTTCCAGTAATGGAAAGCGTCCATGTAACGTATCGTAGACTGGAGGCGGATGCAGGTGCAGATCAAAGTCTTTATTAAACATAAAACACAAAACCAAAGTAAACGCGGTCTTCACCGGGAAACGAGAACATTCGAGGCATGGAAACAAACAATACGACCAATACAAAAACTACAACCAATAATACTGAGCCATGTGCTCAGTAACCAAGGCGTTTAAATCCCAAACATAATCAAACTCAAAACATAAACACCTGTGGCAAATCAAAGTCACTAAAGCTAACTGCTCAATGTTGAGCAGGAAAGAGCGAACTCAAAACAATGTCATGTGACTCATCCGGAGACGAGCCACAGTGCCATCTGCTGGCCGTATTGTAACAGTCCATAATTGGACCACCACTGACCAGATATTATTTTAGGTGGACCTGCTTAGCAAAGATTTTAATACATCAGGTGAAAAAACAAACAAACCACAACACCCAACAAAACAATTCTTGTGGTGGTCTTGCGGTAACCATAGCGACAGCAATGCTAAGCACAGCTAGCACATGTCCAAAAGAGTACTATTTTCAACCTAGTGAAAAAAATTTTGACCACCTTTTCATGTATTATTAATATAATATATAATAATAATAATATTAAATATAAAGGTATATATGTTGGCGATGAAGGAACCATCTCGGGCATGCACCAATCAATTTCTTTGAGTCCATTTGGCGCACCTCTCACAGGAGGTAAAAATGTTCTTACTTTATTAGACACACCCATTTTGCTACTAACTATAGATGTGCAGTTAGAGCATAAACTGTTCCAACCCCAGCAGTGACACCAACAACACCACTGGTGCACCTGATGCCATTCTCAGTATGCAGTCACACGCTTGCTATACTGACAGTGGTCCACTACCCTTCTGCCAAATTTTATTACCTATTCAGATATCTATAAGAATGAATAAACAAACATTTGGTTTGTCTAACTGCTAGGAGAGAGGGAAAAAAACACATTTAGTATGGAGTAATCAAGCATCACAGTATCATCTTCCCCTGCTTCCTGTCCATGGTGGTACATGTTTAGGAGAGAAATCGTGAGCAGAAATAAAAAAGAGAGCAAGACCCAGTATAAATCGAGAAGCATCTAAGATGTGCTGCACGTCCAGCGTTGCTTCTGGTATGATACAGATATTATAATACAAACTTGATCTGCAATCCTGCGGTACCTGATTTGTGTCCACCGTCAGTTTAATACCTTTGAACTGAGTTATCAAAAAATATTTGATCCTTTCTTCGTTCCCGTGAGCTTCCTATCTGTCCACCCACTTCCAAGTGAAAACCAGCCGTTCTCGATATGTGGTCCTGATGCACCGTTCTAACTCGCACACCACAATAGTGCTGCTCTCGTCATCCACGTACTGCCAGATGCCATGATTTATTATTTTTTTAAAGTATATCCTCATTGGTATCACGTCGTTGTCTGATAAAATGAATACACAAATATTGGTGTCCGTATTCGAATACTGGCGTGGGCGGCACGGTGTAAGCAATTCTGCCTCACAGTTCCAGGCTCTATATGGAGCTTGGGTTACTGTGTGCACATTGTCCCCGTGTGCACTTGGGTTTCTTCTGGGTTCTCTGGTTCCCTCCCTAAAGAAATGTCCTGGTAGATGGATTGACTACATTGAATTGCTGCTATGTGTTAATGAGTGTGTACAGTGTCATGCCATGGACTGGAATCCCATCCAGCTAGTGTATTTCTGCCTTGTGCCCAGGGGTAAACTCTGACCAGGGTAGAGTAGTTACTGAAGATGAATGAATCAATCACCTCCAGGGTCGCGGTTCGATTCCTGCCTCTGCCCTGTGTTTACGCAGTTCGCGTGTTCTCCCTATGCTTCGGGGATTTCCTCCGGGTTCTCCAGTTTCCTCCACCAGTCCAAAGACACGCGTGTAGGCTGACTAGGCATTTCCAAATTGTCCATAGTGTGTGAATGGGTGTGTGAGTGTGTGCGTTGTGCCTTGCAATGTGTTGACACCCCACTCAGGGTGTCCCCTGCCTCGTGCCCCAAGTCCCCTGGGATAGGTTCCAGGCTTCATGTGACCCTGTGTAGGATAAAACAGATGTACAGAAAATAGATCGATGGATGAATGGACCTTGGTCATTGACATAATACGGGGTTTAATGATGCCATTTTGTGTTTGACTATAACTTTGGCAAAGAGGGGCAATGCGACACCAGCACCCTGTTTCTGTGTGTGTGTGTGTGTGTGTGTGTGTGTGTGTGTGTGTGTGTGTGTGAGAGAGAGAGAGAATATCCATGTGCATCACACACCAGAATTATTCGAAATTCAGTGTATTTGGGGACATAGGGGACATTATGTTTCTGTTTGGGTTACCACAGTCACTTTGATAAAAATGTGTCAGTGCGGAGCGACACCAACGCCCCTTCTGTGTGTGTGTGTGTGTGTGAGGGGGGGGTTCACTAATATATCGACACGCACAGAGAGAGAGAGAGAGAGAGAGAGAGAGAAGAGAGAGAGAGAGGGAGAAAGGCAGAGACAGTCTGCAAATAGCTAGATCATCACCTGCAATCTAAACGCGCGCGTGCCAGCAAAAATAAAAAAACAAAAGAAAAAAACGGCGGGAATCCACTGCGCTCGCGCCTGGTTTGTTTTGCCCGCGCGTCTCCGTATGAAGCGGCTCTCCATCACGACTGCGCACACAGGAGACACACAACCGCACCGCGCGCGCTGAAAACAATGCGGGACTGAGTGCGGAGCGCAACAGAGAGAGAGAGAGAGAGAGAGAGAGAGGGGGGGGGCAGAAAACATGGTCACCTGCTGTCCTCAGTGAAGGAAGAAGGGAGAAGAGAGAGCGAGTGAAAGACTGGCGGAGAAAACCTCACCGTCGCATGGGGGCCATGAGCGGCGCGGACACGGCGACCACCAAACTGTTGAACTTAACCCAACGGTGAGAGGATGGAAGTCTTACCATTACATGTAGCATTAACAACATATATATTAGACATATATATATATATATATATATATATATATATATATATATATATATATATATATATATATATATATATATATATATATATATAATTGTCTAATTTCTCTGCGTAAATATTCATGCTAATATTTCACCGCAGCAGAAACAATGTTGCCAGAGTGGGAGTTTATGTGCTAGTTGTTTAATATTCAACAACTGCTCTTTGTATACTGCTATAGTTTTATTTTACATGACCGTAAATCCTGGGCTGCACATATAGCCTTCCTGTAAGGGGTTTCTATACTTTAATACTGATTAAAGTGTGTAAATACCCGGGCGTGTAGTGTGTGGCTTTTAGCGTTTTGTCATGAATGAAGAACAGGGGGAAAAAGTGTTAATTATTCATGTAAATACCCTGGGGGGAGGGGAGGGGGGACAACAACAACAACAAGTCAAGCCTCACAGACGCTCTCAATTCAGCGGTTAAACGCTATTTTCGGACACGTGACCCCCGCCTATATTCTTGACATTACGGTAGGAGAGGAAGCCGCATAAATAAGAGCGCGCGAGCCTGCAGCTGATTGAAGAGTTTATTAGTAGCTAGGACAGCAGGTTTTACCTTCAATATAGAGTGTCTGTTTATGTTTATGTCAAATAGCAGTGTGCTGGACATCCAGGAGTTTTACGTTCATTCATTCATGGCCAGCTGTGTTTTTTTTTTCATCCCAGAGGAAAGGCATATATTTTTTTTATTACAATCCCACTGATAAAATAACAGATCATCTACAAAAACACACACAAAAAAGGGCCGACTGTTAAATCTGGAGGAGGAAATGAAAAAAAGTAAATATTTCAGAAAACAGCATGGGCATAGCCAGGGGTATTTCAGCCAGGTTTGACCCTTTTGAATGGCCAGCTAGTGTGGGGGTCCGATCTGTAAAAACAACAACAATGAAGACCTAATGTGGGTACTCCTAGTCTGAGGAGGATCCTGACCGGATATGAATCAGTCCCTACAGTGATTGTTGCGACCGAAAATGCTTGAAATATTGCTGCTGTTTTTTTTCTTCTTCAAAATTTGCGTTCTTTTGTGTTTTCCCCCCCAGAAAACTACTTGAATTGGCGAAATCGCAATTGCACTCAATTGTTTTGCATGGTCTTTCACAGGGATGTTTGTTGGTAAAAGAGGCGTTTTACAGTCATGGACGAAATCATTGGCACCCCTGGAACTTTTCCAGAAAATGCATCATTTCTCCCAGAAAAGTGTTGCAATGACAAATATTTTGGTATACACATGTTTATTACATTTAAGTGCATTGGAACAGCACAAAAAATCAGAATAAAAAAAGGCAAATTTAACATCATTTAACACAAAACTCCCAAAATGAACTGGACAAAATCATTGGCACCCTATTAAAACTGTGGGTAAATAATTTCATTTCAAGCATGTGATGTTCATTTAAACTCACCTGTGGCAAGTAACAGGTGCTGGCAATATAGAAATCAAAACTGAAGCCAGTTAGAGTGTATAAAAGTTGGCTCAACCTTTGTGTTGTGTGCCTGTGTGTGCCACACCAAGCATGGAGAAGAGAAAGAAGAGCCGTGAATTGTCTGAGGACTTGAGAAGCAAAATTGTGGAAAAATATCAACAATCTCAAGGTTACAAGTCAATCTCCAGATATCTTAAAGTTCCTTTGTCCACTGTGCGCAATATAATCAAGAAGTTTATAACCCATGGAACTGTGGCAAATCTCCCTGGACATGGACGGAAGAGAAAAATTGATGAAAGAATGCAACGCAGTATAGTTCGAATGGTGGATAAACAACCTCAGTCAACTTCCACGCAAATTCAGGCTGTCCTGCAGACTCAGGGTGCATCAGTGTCAGCTTGAACCATACGTCGTCATCTGAATGAGAAGAAGCGCTATGGCAGGAGACCAAGGAGAACCCCACTTCTGACACAGAGGCATAAAAAAGCCAGACTGCAGTTTGCAAAAATGTACCTGAGTAAGCCTCAATCCTTTGGGAGAACGTTTTGTGGACAGATGAGACTAAGGTAGAGCTTTTTGGCAAAGCACGTCATTCTACTGTTTACAGAAACCAAAAAGAGGCCTACACTGTACCTACAGTCAAACATGGTGGAGGTTCAAGGATGTTTTGGGGTTGTTTTGCTGCCTCTGGCACTGGGTGCATTGACTGTGTCCAAGGAATCATGAAATCTGGAGATTATCAAAAGATTTTGGCCCATAATTTAGGGCCTAGTGTCAGAAAGCTGGGTCTGCGTCAGAGGTCATGAGTGTTTCAGCAGGACAATGACCCAAAACATACCTCAAAAAGCACCCAGAAATGGTTGGAGACAAAGCGCTGGAGAATTCTGAAGTGGCCATCAATGAGTCCGGATCTAAATCCCATAGAACACCTATGGAGAGATCTCAAAATTGCTGCTGCGAGAAGGCACCCTTCAAATCTGAGAGACCTGGAGCAGTTTTCAAAAGAAGAGTGGTCCAAATTCCAGTTGAGAGGTGTAGGAAGCTTGTTGATGGTTATAGGAAGCGATTGGTTTCAGTTATTTTCTCCAAAGGGTGTGCAACCAAATATTAACTTGAGGGTGCCAACAATTTTGTCCGACCTAATTTTTGAGTTTTGTGTAAAATGATGTCAAATTTGCCTTTTTTTCTTCTGCTTTTTTGTGCTGTTCCAATGCACTTAAAGGTAATAAACATGTGTATACCAAAACATTTGTCATTGCAACACTTTTCTGAGAGAAATGGTGCATTTTCTGGAAAAGTTCCAGGGGTGCCAATAATTCCGCCCATGACTGTAGCTGTACCCGTGTTTAATGCACGTGAAATGAAGACTGCTTTGGCTGAATGCGTGTAACGTGACGTGACGTCATCGTCTCGTCTCAAATCTGCGGAAAATGTGCCGTCGTTTTTGTAAATTGCAGGCCCCTAGAAATATTCCAGAGTTTGCTTGATTATTTGGGTTCATTTCTGCAATTTGCAAGATCCTGGAGGGACTGTATTCTAGACTATTTAGACTGCTAAAGACTTGACACACCTAAGCACATGAACTTGGGCCTAAAGTTTGATTTTTTATGAGAACCGTTATGTATGTACAGTGCCCTCCGGTAATATTGGCATTCTTGGTAAATATGAGTAAAGACGGCTTTGTCTTTATTGTTTAACCTTTTGATCTTTTGTTAAAAAAATTCACAAAATATCCTGCTGTCATGGATATCAAATGATTGCAAACACAACACAGGTTTATAAAAACAACATCTTTCTTAAATATAGGTGTGCAACAATTATTGGCACCCTTTTAGTCAATACTTTGTGCTATCTCCCTTTGCCAAGATAACAGCTCTGAATCTTCTCCTATAATGCCTGATGAGGTTGGAGAATACATGGCAAGGGATCCGAGACCGTTCCTCCATACAGTAACTCTCCATATCCTTCAAATTTCGATGTTCACGCTGGTGGACTCTCCTCTTCAGTTCACCCTACAGGTTTTCTATGGGGATCAGGTCAGGGGACTGGGATGGTCATGGCAGGACCTTGATTTTGTGGTCAGTAAACCATTTCTGTGTTGATTTTGATGTAGGTTTTGGGTCATTGTCCCGCTGGAAGATCCAACCACGGCCCACCATATATTATATACGGCCACCACCATATTTAACTGTGGCCATATTGCCAAAAAGCTCTATTTTGGTTTCATCTGACCATAGAACCCGATCCCATTTGAAGTACCAGTAGTTTCTGTCAAACTGAAGGTGCTCAAGTTTGTTTATCGATGAGAGTAGAGGCTTTTTTCTTGTAACCCTTCCAGACAACTTGTGGTGATGTAGGAGACTTCATATTGTAGTTTTGGAGACTTTCTGACAGCAAGACGCAACTAATTTCTGCAATTCTCCAGCTGTGAGCCTCTGAGATTTTTTTGGCCACTTGAACCATCCTCTTCACAGTGTGTTGAGACGATATAGACACACATCCAATTCCAGATTGATTCATAACATTTCCAGTTGACGGGAACTTCTTAATTATTGTCCTGATGGTGGAAATGGGCATTTTGAATGCGTGTGCTGTTTTCTTATAGACACTTCCCATTTTGTGAAGCTCAACAACCCTTTGCTGCACATCACAGCTATATTCCTCTGTCTTATCCATTGTTATGAATGACTAAGGGATTTTGGCCTGTGTTACCTCATATTTGCACCCCTGTGAAATAAGAAGTCATGGTTGAACAATTTCCTGTTCCTAGTTGCTCAGGTGTACTAAAATAAAAGTAAAATATCAGGAATATACTTCAAAATATTTTTCTCATATAAATTCATCGGGTGCCAATAATTGTTGCATATGTGTATATATAACTAATATATATATTTAAAAAAACTGTGTTTTGTTTGCAATTGTTTGATATCCATGAGAACAGGGTATTTTTGATTTTTTTTTTTAACAAAAGATTAAACAATAAAGACAATCTTTCATATTTACCAAGGGTGCCAATATTAGTGGAGGGCACTGTTTTTAATAAATATTAATTGGGACATTTCAGAAAGCAGCCATTGTATTAGCCTGCTTTGTTTAAAAAAAGCACAGCAGAATGCAGTGTTTTCTCTAATTTAGTCTATTTGAGCTGTCATTTGGTGAAATTTATGCAGGCATTTCCGTGTTTTAATGCTCATGAGAATTAGGTTTCACTGGCACTGAATAATAAGGGGTTGCACTGTGGCGCCAGGTTGCCCGGTTCGATCTTGAGCTCAGATTGCGGTCTCACGTGTTCCTTGTGTCTGCGTGGGTTTCATTTGGATTCTCCAGGTTCTTTCAACTTCCCAAAACATGCCAGCAGGTGGGTTGGTTATGCTAAATTGCTCCTGGATGTGAATGTGCCCTGTAAAATAATGATGTTCCATCCAGACTGCATTCCCACATCATGCTCAGTGTTCCCGGGATAAGGATTAGATTCTTTTGGGGACTGAGTTACAGTGAGGGAAAGAAGTATTTGATCCCCTGCTGATTTTGTAAGTTTGCCCACTAACAAAGAAATGATTAGTCTATAATTTTAATGATAGATTTATTTGAACAGTGAGAGAAAAAATAACAACAAAAAAAATCCAGAAAAGCGCATGTCAAAAATGTTATAAATTGATTTGCATTTTAATGAGGGAAATATGTATTTGACCCCTGTGCAAAACATGACTTAGTACTTGGTAATGACTTAGTAATTAATTTTCATTTTCAATGCCCTGGCTGAGGGAAGGAGGTTCTCACCCAAAATTTGACGGGACATGGCCCCATCCATCGTCCCTTTGATGCGGTGAAGTTGTCCTGTCCCCTTAGCAGAAAAACACCCCCAAAGCATAATGTTTCCACCTCCATGTCTGATGGTGGGGATGGTGTTCTTGGGGTCATAGGCGGCGTTCCTCCTCTTCCAAACACGGCGAATTGAGTTGATGACAAAGAGCTCCATTTTGGTCTGATCTGACCAACAGAGGACAACTGGGTGAAAGTGTTATGGAGGTGGAAACATTATGCTTTGGGGGTGTTTTTCTGCTAAGTGGACAGGACAACTTCACCGCATCAAAGGGACGATGGACGGGGCCATGTACCGTCAAATCTTGGGTGAGAACTTCCTTCCCTCAGCCAGGGCATTGAAAATTAAAAGTAATTACTAAGTCATTACTTAGTCATTATCATGTTTTGCACAGGGGTCAAATACTTATTTCCCTCATTAAAATGCAAATCAATTTATAACATTTTTGACATGCGTTTTTCTGGATTTTTTTTGTTGTTATTTTGTCTCTCACTGTTCAAATAAATCTACCATTAAAATTATAGACTGATAATTTCTTTGTCAGTGGGCAAATGTACAAAATCAGCAGGGGATCAAATACTTTTTTCCCTCACTGTAAGGGTTATCTAGATTTATCACTGGCTGTGATGGTCACGAGAATTAATGGGCGCATGTGCATCAACGTCAAATTCCAATCGTACCAACTGCAGAAGAAGGAGCCAACCATAGCTATCAAATGTATATAATTATATACTATTCTAGACCATTTCTGAATATTTTACTTTCATCAAATGCAGATTTCCCAATAAAAATGGTTTGTGTTTGAATGTAACAATCTTCACCAAGAGTATTTGCTACACTTTTGGATTTTGTAGATTAGTATATAAGTATATGGTCATTGTATTTGTTTTGAGACAACAAGCCTGAGCTGTTTACTAGTGGATATGTACAGTGTGTGTGTAGTGTAGTAGTAATAGTAGAAAGGGGGGGTGGTCACAACCTGTCCAAAAAAAAAAACAAGGTTCCATGAATCCATTTTCCATACCGCTTATTCTACACAAGGCCTAAAGGGAGCCTGGAGCCTATGCCAGGTGACTCAGGGCACAAGGTTGGGAACACCCTAGACGGGCTGCCAACCCATCGCAGAAAAGCAAGTTTCATATCATTGCAACCTCAGTCAAATCCTGTGGTTTGCATTACAAGATCGTAGCACATTGAAGGGTATCGAAACCTGCAACTAAGAAAAGCCTTTCTGTTGAACTATTAGCAATATTAATGAAAGTAGCAGAAGCTTTCTGTAATATTTTAAAAAGTGATTTTTACCAAAACATCAGTTTTTAAAGGAAATTCAATTTTGGCATTATATTTTGTTTAGGAGTCTCTCTTGACTCTCGAATTCCTTTTTTCCCCTTTGTAACGCAAGCACAAAAATAAGGTGGTGTTGACTTCTGTCGGTGTGGCAGACGTGTTTTTGGGCTTGAGCATCTGTGTAAATTGTGACCTGGTGAAGAGCAATAAAATGAAAGACTAGAAGGAATGCATAATCAACATATTAGGCTTGATGCTTTAAATTAATGTTATTCAGTTAAATAAACATCTCTTATTCCTTAAGACACATTGCCACTGTCGTAATGTTATGTGATTTGTTTCCAGTAACAGATTTCAAGGTCATATTTTAATATTCAACACGTGTTTTCTGGCTTTCTGTGAGCTTTTCTGGGTGTTCACCCACATTTGGGACTTCTTGGACATAGCATTCCAATGATGAATTTGGCGAGTGTCATTGTTTTCATGTAGAACCATGTGCAACAAGTGCTTTCACAATGTACCAAAAAAATCTTACTAGATCTGCTAGGCATCTTTCTGATATTTGATACTTTCTTTCTCAATTTCACTTAATGGTCAGCTCAGTTGAAATGTTATGTTCCTCTTATGTAATATTTCAGTATTTCAAATTAGCTGCATGTCACGTCTCTTTATGTAGTTTAGCATTTCACAGCTGCTTATGTGACAGACCTAATTAAAGTTTGCAGCTGTAGCACATGGAACTGCAGATTTAGAAGTCATTAATCTTCTACACTGTGGGCTTGACTGAGAGCATGGCTTAATAACAGTATGTGCCTAGCATTGAAAATTTGAAGAAATACCACCAGACTAGGCATGTAGCTTATTGACAAATCATCGATTTAACAAATAAATATTTATTTATCATTTTTTTTACTTCAAAAGCATCATAAGCTTTAAATGTGCAGTCATGGACGAAATTATTGGCACCCCTGGAACTTTTCCAGAAAATGCACCATTTCTCCCAGAAAAGTGTTGCAATGACAAATGTTTTGGTATACACATGTTTATTACCTTTAAGTACATTGGAACAGCACAAAAACCAGAAGAAAAAAGGCAAATTGGACATCATTTTACACAAAACTCCCCAAATGGACTGGACAAAATCATTGGCACCCTATTAAAACTGTGGGTAAATAATTTCATTTCAAGCATGTGATGTTCATTTAAACTCACCTGTGGCAAGTAACAGGTGCTGGCAATATAGAAATCAAAACTGAAGCCAGTTAGAGTGTATAAAAGTTGGCTCAACCTTTGTGTTGTGTGGAGAGAGAAAGAAGAGCCGTGAATTGTCTGAGGACTTGAGAAGCAAAATTGTGGAAAAATATCAACAATCTCAAGGTTACAAGTCAATCTCCAGAGATCTTAAAGTTCCTTTGTCCACTGTGCGCAATATAATCAAGAAGTTTATAACCCATGGAACTGTGGCAAATCTCCCTGGACATGGACGGAAGAGAAAAATTGATGAAAGAATGCAACGCAGGATAGTTCGAATGGTGGATAAACAACCTCAGTCAACTTCCACGCAAATTCAGGCTGTCCTGCAGACTCAGGGTGCATCAGTTTCAGCTCGAACCATACGTCGTCATCTGAATGAGAAGAAGCGCTATGGCAGGAGACCGAGGAGAACCCCACTTCTGACACAGAGGCATAAAAAAGCCAGACTGCAGTTTGCAAAAATGTACCTGAGTAAGCCTCAATCCTTTGGGTGAACGTTTTGTGGACAGATGAGACTAAGGTAGAGCTTTTTGGCAAAGCACGTCATTCTACTGTTTACAGAAACCAAAAAGAGGCCTACACTGTACCTACAGTCAAACATGGTGGAAGTTCAAGGATGTTTTGGGGTTGTTTTGCTGCCTCTGGCACTGGGTGCATTGACTGTGTGCAAGGAATCATGAAATCTGGAGACTATCAAAAGATTTTGTCCCATAATGTAGGGCCTAGTGTCAGAAAGCTGGGTCTGCATCAGAGGTCATGGGTGTTTCAGCAGGACAATGACCCGAAACATACCTCAAAAAGCACCCAGAAATGGTTGGAGACAAAGCGCTGGAGAATTCTGAAGTGGCCATCAATGAGTCCGGATCTAAATCCCATAGAACACCTATGGAGAGATATAAAAATTGCTGCTGTGAGAAGGCACCCTTCAAATCTGAGAGACCTGGAGCAGTTTGCAAAAGAAGAGTGCTCCAAAATTCCAGTTGAGAGGTGTAGGAAGCTTGTTGATGGTTATAGGAAGCAACTGGTTTCAGTTATTTTCTCCAAAGGGTGTGCAACCAAATATTAAGTTGAGGGTGCCAACAATTTTGTCCGACCTAATTTTTGAGTTTTGTGTAAAATGATGTAAAATTTGCATTTTTTCTTCTGCTTTTTTGTGCTGTTCCAATGCACGTAAAGGTAATAAACATGTGTATACCAAAACATTTGTCATTGCAACACTTTTCTGAGAGAAATGGTGCATTTTCTGGAAAAGTTCCAGGGGTGCCAATAATTTCGTCCATGACTGTAAAACTAGAGAACTAAAAGAAAATTGAAAAGCATCCTTGAAAAACAAACACTGAAACATTCAGCTGTGAGGTAAGTGAGTAATGTGCCAGTTCGTTGTTTGTTGTAAATTATGTATAGACAAAAATCAATGACTATTGTTGTATAACTATTGCAGCTGGTACACAAGCATATTTTGCTACAAGAATCAAGATTGTTGCAGTCAGATGACTTTGCAGGTCTACCTGAACACTAGAAACATCTAGTAATAGACTGCACTTGCTACTATGTACATTATTAAGTAGCAGTAATTGCTGCACGTTCAGTTAGCTTGAAACCAGACCCCCTGTCCAAGTGACAATGAACTCTCCAAGCCACATCATTCTCTGAATGTTGTATCGATAGAAACGGATGTAAAGTCACAACGTGGGATGTTGTGGTCAATAACGCTAATTGGTGCCACAATGCAACCTTTGTCTTGCTGTAAGATGGCTCGAACCTGTTTCCTCAGCAAGCAGGCGATCGGGAAGAAAAAAAGAAGTAATTTTCTCAATGAGGAATAAGGAGTTAATTCTAGGAATAGTCTGATAACTGGATACAGTTTGTTGAATTTCATATAATATATTTTCAGTCTTGTCACTGAGTTGACATGATGCGTATGAAAAGATCCAATCAGATGATCATGTGGCAGCAGCGTGATGCATAAAATCATGCAGATGCAGGTCAGGAGCTTTAGTTAATGTTCACATCACACATCAGAAAAGGGGAAACATCTAAATAGTAACTTTGACAATGGATTGTTTGTTGATTTTAAAGCATGGACACGCACGTTGCTAAAGTTTACACAGAATGGTGCGGAAAAACAACAAACATCCAGTGAGCAGCAGTTCTGTGGGCGTGAATAGCTTTGTAACGAGAAAGATCAGAGGAAAATAGCCAGAATGGTTCCAAACGTCAACAAGCCTGTCCGTACAGGATTTTGAGATTGTTGCGGCCAAAAATGCTTGATTTTGCTGCTGCTTTTAAAATTTTTGTGATGCAATTGTTTTTTGTGTGCATTTTCTGTGGAAAACTACTTGAAATGGCTAGATTGCAGTTGCATGGTCTTCCACAGTGATGTTTGTTGGTAAATGAGACATTTTAGTTGTACTCTTGTTTGACGCACATGAATCGAAGAGGCCGAATGTGCGGTGTGATGACGTCATATGATGTGTCTCGGCCCAAATCTGTGGAAAATCTGCGGTAATTTAGAAAAATTGCAATCTGCTGCAAATATTGTGGTGTTTGATTGATTTTGCTGGAGGGACTGAGTAGCATAAGATTCCTCTTCTTTCCTGACTGGAGTGGAACCATGTCATCTTGAACCAGTCTGACCGTTCTCCTCTGATGTCCTCTCTTCAATGTTTTCTTCTGCAGAGCTGCTGCTCACTGGATGTTTTTTGTTTTTTGTGCCATTCTGTCTAAACTCTAGGGAGTGTTGTGCTTGAAAAATCCAGGAGGTCAGCAGTTTCTGAAATAACTCAAACTAGCCCATCCACGCCACAGTCAAAGGCACAGATTTTTACCACATTCTGATGTTTGTGTGAATTTACACTTTGCTCATTGCCACATGATGAACTAATTGGATAATTGCTGAATGTGCAGATGTTCTAATGAGATGTATAATAAAGTCTCAGTGACAGTATATATATATATATCAGTATATAGTACATATATAACATAGTATATAGTAATATAGTATCTCGATGGTCAATCATGACAAATGTCTTCATTACATAAAAAATGTTTATATCAGCAGGGGATTGTTGTCTAAAATTATATATATTATCTATATATTAGTAATTCAGGCAGGTGATATTTCCCTAAGCTATGAAGCCTGGAACTGATATATTTCTGTATAGCTGCCTTGTGACAATAGCCAATGTTAAAAGCGCTATACAAATTGAATTGAATTGAATATATATACATATATGACATTTTGACACCATGAACCTTTTCCCTTTCCAACTTTTCACACCTTTGTTGTCAGTCTCTGGAAGCACAAAAGATGTAAATGAGAACTGGGTCAGGCCAAAGGCAAAATCTTTTATATTCGATCTTATTCTACTAGGGGGGGAAACATTCATATGTTTGCACTCATAGTCAAAAAGTAAGCTTCTCTTATGAACAGAAATGATTCAATTATTTTCATTATAAAGTTCTAATGGAAGCATAATGATCGCCCTTTCACTAGAGCAGGAGAAAGCCAGTCATACTTACTTGCCCTCGTACGTCGTACACACACACACACACACACACACACACACCATACTTTGCTTGTTCTCTAATATGACACTGTGTTTTGAAAACTAGTTTATTTACTTATTGACATTGATGGTGTGAGGGATAATTTGATTATGGCAACTGTAGGAATGTACTTCCTCAAATCTGACCCTAAGGGCTGAATATATATATATATATATATATATATATATATATATATATATATATATATATATATATATATATATATATATATATATTATAAAATTTAAATAAATGCACTGTATTGAGAATTGAAACTATGAGACAAGAGCCAATAGATCATTGTTGTGTGCTGTGTGTGTTTCAGCTCTGCGTCTGAAGACCTGGGCTGCAGGAGGGGCGAGTTTAGCCGGAAGCACTATGGATCAGTGGAACTGGTAATTATCTGTTGGAAATTTTTGTGATACAATGGAGAACGTTATCAGAACGTTATACTAAATATTCATCATATGGTTGTTTTTGCTCAGGATGTGTTACATTTCATTACATTACAGTGCACTCTGATGCGTATCAGCTCACCTTGGCTGTAAAGAGTGGCTATTTGAGTTACCATAACTCGAAGTTTATTTTTGTTTTTTTTTGCAGCGTAGTAAAATATGGATGTCAGTCCCAAATACTGACTATATAAATATAGTCTATATAAAACAAGAAACTTGGACTTAATTAGCTAGCATTGCCATTTTCTTTTAATAATCAATATTGAACATGTCGCTCCTGAGGCCATTTACAGTAATGTTATACACTTCTTTCCCGCTGAATATTAACTGACAGTAGGGTTGCACAGTATACCGGTACGGCGCAAGTATCACGATACTAAAGCTTCAAAATACCGCCTATGCCACTGTATTTTTTAAACGGTAGTATTGTCAATACGGTAGTACCGTAAGTAATGTTGTAGTTAATAATATTATTTTCGCTAAAACGACGCATCCCACTGCTTTTGCCGAATACACAAAAGTTATTGACACTTCATTTAACTGAATTCTTTGCCTTAATCTTTAAAGATCTCCTGTTTGCTAACAAGCGTGCTAACGTTAACGCTAACCGCTGTGTGTAAATAATATAATCACGGTTCGTACAAGGTGCTTGAAGTGCTTGAATTTGGCTTTTTGTAATTTAAGTATTGGAAAAGCTTGAAAATAGCTATTTTGAGCCATTTTCCATCTAGTGGTGCTTAAAAAGTGCTTGACTTATAAAAAGTCAATAAATACGAAATCGCTTAATAATGTTAAAGTGTTTATTTTCGAGAGAACACGAATACAGTCCTTTCACTTAAAATATGACACCCTGCTGCAGCCCTTCCGCCTCCTCCCGCTATTCACTTAATCATTTTAACAGAGATAGATCATACTACTTGGTATCGTGATACTTCAGCTGGTATACTAACATAAGAAATGTTTATGGTATCGTGACAACCCTAAATGACAGTAATTACAGCAAAATCTGGTGTAAGACACGCTACCTAATGCTTTCGTTGTGTGACTAAGGAGTAAACTTCCGTACCTATAACTAGTTATTCTGGAAACTTCATCATCTATGCCAATAGAGTGTAATGTTAAGACTATAGCAATTTCAAATCTTCTTATAGTATACCACCATACCAGTATTTGTGACATCACTGTGGTGAGTGGCCTGCTTGAATGGTATTCAGCTGAGTATCACTTAAAGGAAGAATCGTTTGTGGCCATTGCATCTCTGTGTATTTTTAGTCAGCAGAGAATTTCTCCATGACAGTCCTGTTGAATACAGCTTGCAGCAGGATATTCCACACTGGAGCCAGAGATGTCAGCCAACAGACTCTACTTGATACAATATACTATATTATATAACAATAAGAGCAGTCACCCTGATATCGAACAGATAAAAACTAGAGTGTTTATGTGTTTCTGTATGACTCGATAACTGATACATACAGGAAGTGGCCGTAGACCACACTCAATGTTGTTTCCTTTAAGAAGTTCAATAAGGGGTTTGTGGGTAGTGTGAGATGAGCGACTTTGTGTCAGATAGGGCTGGGTGACAAAACCACATTTCTGCTATCAAATACAGCAGTTGGGGAAATATGTGTTGTACTATATGTGTATTGGCCTGTGATGTTTTTTGTAACATTTTCTATAATATATAATTCTGGAAATTACAGGCTTTCCAGAAATTAAACATGTTCTGGAGAGCCTATGATCTGAACTGAAATATATACAGTTGCATTCAAAATTACTCAACCCCGATAGCAAATCAGGCTTATTGACAAAATTTTCAGACTTTCAGCTGTTTGCAATGAACAAATCAAACAAAAGCAATTGAAATAGTTCAACACAACGATTGTAAATTCAACTGAAACTGCAACAGCACAAATATGCAAAACAGATGTTATATCATGTGTCTCGAACACATGAAATACCTGAACTGGCTAGGGGCACTCATTGAGTGAGTGACATCATTGACATCACCAAATTGTTGCATTCCTCTTCTGTGATGCCTTTCAAGGCTTTGTACCACAGCTTCTTTCAGTTGTTGTTTATGGCGGGTTCTACCTTCAGTCTCCTCTTCAGGAGGTGAAATGCATGCTCATGGACTTGGCCAATCTAAAACCTTCACTTCTTTCACTTTTTTGTCCTTTGATGAGTTGGCAGTGTGTTTTGGTTCATTGTCTTGCTGCATAATAAAGTACCGTAATTCTCTGACTATTGAGCGCACCTGAATATAAGCCGCACCCGCTAATTTTAAGAAGAAAAACAATTTTGTACATATATAGGCCACACTTCTCTATAAGCCGCAGGTGTCCACGTTGTAACTGTCAAGATTCGTGACGTAAACGAAGCAGGACGGATGCAAGTGCAGTTAGGACGAGAGCTTTTATTGAAACAGAGGAGAGCAGACTCAAGAGATACAAGAACCATGACCAACTCAATGAACTAAGCTAACTAAACCAACTAAACATTAACTATGACATGAAACAAAGACTCTACATCTATACTCTATAAACCACTTCTACATCTACAATCTAAACTAAGTCTGTACAACTCTAAGCTATACTATCCGCTACTAGGCTATAAGCTATGCTACAAGCTACTAGGCTACAGGCTAAGCTATAAGCTACTAGGCTACAGGCTAAGCTATAAGCTATGCTATAAGCTAACTAGCCTTGACATGAACATGGCTAGGAAACATGAACAAGAACTAAGACACATGGCATGAACAAAGACTCTAACTATATTCGCTATCTAATTATAACTCATGTTAATTCATCTAACATGGCTCCCGGTACATATACACACCAGCCTTATTAGCCCGAACTGCTAACAGCTGCGGGCAATTCCAAAACACACGTGACTCGACAACACAAGTCAAGACGGGGTGGAGACATGACGTCAACCAATATGCATTTCTTCGTGTGTTTTCCGTGATGAGGGGGTGTGCATGAAGCGCAAAACGACTGATCTGAAGAATGTAGTGTGAGCACGTTAGATTTAATTCGAACGGTTTCATTGGTCCACTGTGACGAGGCTAAATGTTTTGGCGGCATGAAACTCGCTAGCCGTAAAAATACATAAATTAGCCGCATCATTGTTTAAGCCGCAGTGTTCAAAGCGTGTGAAAAATATAAAAAAATATATATAGTCCGGAAATTACGGTACCTCTCAATTAGATTGGATACATTTCTCTGTAAATTGGAAGACAGATGGTTTCTTTAAACTTATGAATTCATTCTACTGCTACCATCATGAGTTCCATCATCAATAAAAAATAGTGAGTATATTCCAGAAGCACCCATGCAAACCCAAGCTATGACACCACCTCCACCATGTTTGAGTGATAAGCTTGTATGTTTTGGTTCAAGAGCAGATCCTTTCTTTCTCCACACTTTGGCCTTTCCATCACTTTGGTAGAGGTTAATCTTGGTTCCAGAACTTTTGTGGCTCATCTCTGTATTTCTTTGCAAATGCCAATCTGTCTTTCTGATTCTCTTGTTGATGAGTGGTTTGCATCTTATGGTATGGCCTCTATATATGTCTTTTTTGAACAGTGGATTGTGATATTTTCAACCCTGCCCTGTGAAGGTTGTTAGTGATGTCCCTAACTGCTGCTTTTGGGGTTTTCTTCATAGCTCTCACGGTGTTTCTCATTAACTGCAGTTGTTTTCCTTGCCTGACCAGTGGTTTGTTTCTTTTTCCAGACATTCCAAATTGTTCTACTGGCTGTACATTGCTTGTGCAATGGCTCTCTTAGCTTTTCTTAGCTTCAAAATGACTTGTTTTCTCCCAACATGGCCATGTTGGTTTATCCTTTTCAACAACAAATGCAGTCTTCACAGACAAAACCCATGACTCAAACCAAGAGTAGACATTCAGAGCAATTAATTGTTTAAACAGTCAATCACCTCGGCAACAAGAAACACCTGTCACTCACACATTCCAATATGTTTGATTCAATATGTCAGACGTTGGTGGTAGCCGAAATCAATACAAAATAGACAACTAGTAAAATATTATAGATGATACCTTATAGATACCATGCTAGTTCAAAACTCAAAAAGGGAACTCATATATTTGAGGCAGGTGTATAAAAAACAGATGACAAAATGCTACATGTAGCTAATTTTTTTTGCCTAACATTTAGCAATTTCATGTTTGTGTGGGTTTTAACATTAACAACCTAGCAACCTAGCAGATGTAGGATTGTGACAGTCCAGAGCAATTTCCTCACAGCAACAGCATTCATGGGACTGCTGACTATTATAGGTAAAACTGATGATGCTCAGAGTCACATCTTCCTAAGAAATGATCACTGCAGTTTTCCCACTTATTAGTCAACTCATTTATTGTCAACTCAATTCCACTCACTTATACAGACACAAAATTTCAAGATACCTCTATAAACTGTGATTGAATGAACATGTTAAACTGGCCCGAGCCACTTGAAGAAACATGGAGAAATTTAGACAACTGTTCTGCTGAGATTACATTTCCATGAAAACAAAGATATATTCCAACACAGTAAGGCTGTCTACATTGCAGTAACATTTGGACTTTATGGTCTATGTAATGGGTCCTATTCTTATTGGAAGTTTCATAAAGGCTTTTTGGTTGTAGTAATTACTTAACAATTACAAAGCATCTGTGCTTCTTCTGCAAACAGCCTCCTGCCGGTCCTTTAATTTTCAACGGATTCAAGTTCATGTTTTATCTTTTTCTGCACAGGTGCATGCAGTTATTAGTGTTCTTCCTGCGTAAGATTTTGATCTATGACCAGCTGTGATGCCAGGCCAGTAATGTTACTTTTGCATCTGAGTGCCTGAGTGTGGTGTAAATGGAAACAAATGCAAATAAAGGTGTTAATGTGTAGCATTCTATTGGTCACGTGTTTTATTAGTGTGGTGCAATGTATTAGTCAGTCTTACTCTGCTTTATGAGAGAGGCTAAACATATGAAGAGCCATTTAACTCATACTGAAACTAACCCCTGCTAAGACACTGCGTAAATGAGTCAGCAAAGATTAGAAAGAGTAATTCAGGCAACCTTCTAACCGACTCCCCTCTGTGGACAATGCATTGGATTCAGTGCTTGAAATGGGGAGATAAAATAAAAATGCTTTGTCATCACTGCAGCAGCGAATTTACATTCAGTGACAGAACTGTAATGCACTTTCAAATTCTGCCCATGGAAGCAGCACCTAATACAAATAGGGGCAAGGACTAAAAATGTAGGGGGAAAACAAATCACAAGTCAACTAAATTGGACATATTAAATGGAAAACATGAGCAGGGACACAACAGTGAATGGAGTGCTTATAAAAAAGTCCAGTACTCAACTAAAAACAACGGTTCATGATGAAAACTCAAAAGTGACTTTAATAATTTTGGAAATGTAAACTTTGCACTTAATGGAGCAAAAATGTTTGTTCAGAGCTTCAGCTGAGTTCCTTCTCTTTTTGCTGAAGAAGTATTGTAAGCAAAAATGCTAACATGCTAAACATGATTTGAAGCTAGCGTTGTTGGTTGGTGTGACTTGATGACAACATAAGCGCACAGCACAGTCTTATTAAAAAAGCACTGAAGCTGAAATATTTCTTAAATTTTGTAGCTAAAAGTAACTAAATGAAACACAGAGTTGGACATCACTTAAGTAAAAAAATGGCACTGAAAATCTGACTTACTGGTAAACCTCCACAGACTATGTTATTGTCTAAAACATTCAGCAAGAAATGAATAAAATCATGAATAAAAAGTTAATTACAAACTTTCATATGGAATACAAATATTTGTTTATGATACTCGTGGACTACTTTGCACCCACATGCTTCTTAAATAAAATCTTTTTTTTTGGGCCAATCTGTAATAAAATGCATCATCTGATGGTACAAGAGGTGCTTGAGAATTCAGATGAGGTTTTGTGCCTTGCCTTCAAACCTCCAGGGATAACTTAAGATCAAAAGGGACTGGAAAGCTTCCTGTATTTCTCATGCATAATAAGAGTGCTTTTAAATTCTGTATTTTATGAAGCATGTGCAAGACTGGATACTTGGTGGTGACTCTTATAATGTGAAACAAATTGTCATAGACTCCAGCAACAAGTTGTGGCTTTATTGACAACCATATTCACTGCACCCAGCAGCTATACTGAACTCTCTTACTCCGGGGGGCGGGGCGAGGGGCAAATCCCATGGGAACATACACTTACAGTGGTAAATGGTATGCACTTTTATCCAAAGCGCTTTACACTGTGTCTCATTCACCTTCACACACACCAATGGTAGCAGAGCTGCCATGCAAGGCGCTAACTTGCCATCGAGAGCAACTTGGAGTTCAGTGTCTTGCCCAAGGACACTTCGGTGTATGGAGTCATGTGGGCTAGGAATCGAACCGCCAACCCTACGATTAGTGAACAACCCGCTCTACCACCTGAACCACAGCCGCCCAGTGACGTCACATATACTGATGTACTACACTTGTAAAATCAACCATTGATCCTACCACAAAAGTACAATTGTTTTTTATATATACATCTAGTTTAATATATTTGAAGATTTGAAAAGCACATAAAGTGATTGTTTGTTACATTCTATATTAACTGAGGCTAGAAAGTTGTTCAAGTGTTTATCATAATGGCTCATCAACCCATCTTGGCCCATGTTTTCATCTGAAAATCAGATTATTTGGTTTGAAATTATGTTGCCAGTTGCGGTATAATCCATGATTCTCTTTTCCAATGTTTTCTACAAGCACAATACAATATAGAATTTAACTAGCTAAAATTTATCTATCTAGCTAGAATTGACCTTTTCACTAGGTGCCAATTAAACTAATAGTTTATGTTTAACTGCATTGTTATTAATAATCTGGCTATTATTTCTGAGTAAACTAAATGCTTAGGTCTATATAATCTAGCGAACAATACACTGAGAATAGGCTCACATCTTAAGAATGTAATATTTTCTCAAAGTAACTAATGAGAAAAACTGAGAGCATATTGCAAAACTTAATTCAGAATTTCTTTATTTATTTATTTATTTATTTTTTATTTCTGTTCCACCACTTGGGAGCCCACATTTTGTTTCCACATTGGTCCCTTTCATGTAATAGAGGGAGAACTAGGTAGATTTATTCCTTCCTTTTCCACCAGAGGTGGGTTTCATCACAGTTGCCAGCCTCAGACTGTAGATAAAGCATAATCTGTGTCCTTGTGAATTTGTGTAAAAGCCAGAGATCACATTTTATTCTTGTTAATTAAAGCCAAAACAACTGCAAGACCCAAACTTGTACATTTCTGGTTCATTTATTATCAGTTGATGTAAATAGATATTTCACAGATATTCACAGCAAACCTTAAATTAGAGCATCAAACTTATGAAAAAAATATAATTCATAGTAGATGCAATTATTTAATGTTTTACTGAGATATCAGTAGGCCAGTGATGTTTAAGAAAACAATATTTCGAAACATATTACCGTAATTTCTGGACTATAAGCCGCTACTTTTTTACACGCTTTGAACACTGCGGCTTAAACAATGATGCGGGTAATTTATGGTTTTTTACGGGCTAACGAGTTTCATGCCGCCAAAACATTTAGCCTCGTCACATCGGACAAATGAAATTACCCAACAGGTCACAGTGGACCAATGAAACTGTTCGAATTAAATCTAACGCGCTCACACGACATCAGATCAGTCGTTTCGCGCTTCATGCACACCCCCTCATCAAGGAAAACACACGAAGAAATGCATATTGGTTGACGTCATGTCTCCGCCCCGTCTTGTCATGTGTTGTCGAGTCACGTGTGTTTTGGTATTGCCCAGCTGTTAGCAGTTTGGCTGGTGTATATATATACCGGGAGCCATGACACACACAACGCGGGTAATTAGATATAGAGTTAGAATTAGATAGCGAATATAGTTAGAGTCTTTGTTCATGCCATGTGTCTTAGTTCTTGTTCATGTTTCCTAGCCATGTCTGAGTTCATGTCAAGGCTAGTTAGCTTATAGCCTAGCTTATAGCTTAGCCTGTAGCCTAGTAGCTTGTAGCATAGCTTATAGCCTAGTAGCGGATATTATCGCTTAGAGTTGTATAGACTTAGTTTAGAATATAGATGTAAAAGTGGTTTATAGAGTATAGATGTAGAGTCTTTGTTCCATGTCATAGTTAATGTTTAGTTGGTTTAGTTAGCTTAGTTCATTGAGTTGGTCATGGTTCTTGTATCTCTTGAGTCTGCTCTCCTTTGTTTCAATAAAATCTCTCGTCCTAACTGCACTTGCATCCGTCCTGCTTTGTTTACGTCACGAATCATGACAGTTACAATGTGGACACCTGCGGCTTATAGAGAAGTGCGGCCTATACAAAATTGTTCTTCTTAAAATTAGTGGGTGCGGCTTATAATCAGGTGCGCTCAATAGTCCAAGAAAGTACTGAAAAATACTGCAAAGAAAGACATTCATACATTTTAATCCTAAAATATGTTTAATTTTATCCAGTATGACGGAGCTGGCTAAATGTTTTATAAAATAACCACAATTATGAACAGAATTATTATTTTCCTCCTGTCGTTGGCGGTGCACATGTTTGTGTTTGACAGACACAGTACAATCAGAATTATTCATCGCCCAGTGCAAATCAGGTTTATTATAAAAATTTACAGACTTTAGCTGTTTGCATGAAATACTTGAAACACATGAAATACTTGAACTATCTAGGGGCAGAAAACCCATGAAATATCTGGTCGTGGCAGAAAAAGGAAGCTATCAACGGCTGCAACCAGATTTCTGAGAAGGCAAGTTGTGAAAAACCCTCGAGTGACTGCAAAAGACCTGCAGCAAGACTTGGTGGCAACAGGCACTGAGGTTTCATGCCGCGTACTAAATGCAGAGGGTTTCCATGGCAGAATTCCAAGATGTACAGCGCTACTGACCCAAAAGCACTAGAAAATCAGCTCAAAATCATATGAATAAGATACAGAAGTTTTGGGATTCTGTTCTGTGGCGTGATGAAAAAAAAAACATCTTGAAACTTTTTGTCATGTTGGATCAGCCATATGTCTGGAGAAAGACGAATGAAGAAAGAACACTCTGTTCACAGTCAAGGGTTATGGTGCATGACGCATGGGGGTGGCTTGGTGAATGGACCTTCCAACAGGACTGTGATCCCAACCATACCTCAAATTCTACCAAGGTTTGGGTGCAGAAGAAGTCCTGGAGGATTCTACAGGGTTTTATCACAGTCACCTGACCTGAACCCCATAGAAAATCTCTGGTGGGATTTGAAGAAGGCGGTTACAGCATGCAAACCCAAGAACATTACTGAACTGGAGGCCATTGCTCATATGGAATGGGTTACAATTCCTCAGGAACGCTGCCAGAAGCTGGTGTCCGGCTATGCATCTCGGTTGCAGCAGGTCATAACAGAAAAAGGGTTCTCTACTAAGTACTAAATATGCTTGCCATGAAGAGGTTGAATAATTTTTTAACCTTTTTCAGTTGAGTTTGGGGAAACCACTTGAAGCATTCATTGTGTTTTACTATTTCAATTGCTTTTGTTTGCTTTTAGTTCATTGCAAACATCAGATTAGGAGAGAAAATCTCAACAGTTTAACAAAGTTTTAGGTAATCACAGTGGCAATGCATGCTTAGAATAATCTGACCATCAGTAGAGATATTTGCATTTTATATTTATTAAATCAGTGAAAGAAAAGACAAAAATGAATGCTCCATGCAGCAGCCGGTATAATTTAATTCCTGTATGGTGCTTTAATGTTGCTGCTGGTATAAAATGGACTTAATCAGCAAAACTGAGGTTCTCAATTAAGATTCAGTTGTACTGAAATATAAGAGTAAAACCTAAAAAATTATATTGGTAGACACTAATAGACAGTCACTGCAGAAAATACATTGGGAGTAAAATCCCTCCTTCTTTGCTGTAGTCTGTAAGCTTGCATTTGAATGAATTAAAACACCGGGCCGCACAGAAAGAATAAATAACTTACATTATTTCCATTTTATTTATTATCTGGATCTGAAAAATGACCGGATTCTCTCCGTTATAACCTTCTACGACTCACTCTTGACGCATGTCAAGACGCTTGTCTCGGTCACGTGATACATTGAAACCTTACCATAGAGACCAGAGAGAGTTAGGGGGGAGAGAGGATGTTACGAGGACGCTGCTAATAAAGTTGTGATTTTACATTGGATTCACGTTTATTATTAGATTTTAAAAATACCCCAGTTTTTATGCCGGTCCTATCATTTTATTTTGTTGTATTTATCCGCCACACATTAAAGGCTGGTCCGTGAAAATATTGTCTGATATTAAACCGGTCCGTGGCGCAAAAAAGGTTGGGGACCGCTGATCTAAAGTGTAATGGGCTGCCTTATTTGGATGTATTATTTGGTTGCCTTATTTCATCCAAACTTGGCTTTGTATGAGGTGTATCAATCACGCTAGGCTAAAATAATATTAAAATGCTGCAGAGTTTACTGGAGTGATGAAGTATCGTCACTTAATATTAATTGACCGAGTCGAGTGGCAGCGCTTGATAGCAATATCATCATAGCTGTTTGAAGCCTCTTGTTTATATGTGTAGGAGTTATTACAGACAAACCATAGAGAGTTGTTCTTTATGGATATAAAGTATCAGATGACATTTCTGAACTGCTTAATGTACAAACAAGTAAATGTTTGTTTGTAAATAATTAAGGCTTACTAGCAAACTGTAGCTAATGTTATTTGTCAGGGTTTTTTGCAAGTATTGTTCATTTTATTTTTGATGATTTTATATGATCTTATTTATATGATTTTATGATCTTTTTTTCTTTTTAGAAATTCTTTTAAATAAAAAAAAAGTAGATGGATCATATTTATGACAGAAAATCAAATATTCTGATTGTTGAGCACCTTGAAACTTTGGTTAAGTGTTTTGCAGTACACACATAAAATTAAAGAAATTACTATTTTGCATGCCAAATAAATATTTATCGACATATAATGTAGTAGTTTTGCACAGTAATATATTTATGGTTATATCACTATATATCATTTGACATTTTCTCTGTGTTCATTAAAATACATCTTTTTTTTTTTTTTTAACTATGAAAGGCTTCAGTAATCTGATGTGTGGAAACCCCACACACATATGCTAAGCAGAGACCGAGCTCACAGTGGCTCCATTCATATAAAAATAACTAATTTGGCAAGACATTATATCGTGACATGCGTCCTGGCATGACTCGTGTGTATTAGGGCCAATAATGTAGGCAAGTCGTTTTTTCTATATATTCCTGGAAGCCTGAAATACAATGTGTTGTGACACTGGAGGAGCAGGTGGGTGGATGAGAGGGGGGTGTCGCGTCATGCATCAATCCCAAAGCAGAAGAGAGGTACATGTGACGCAAGAGGTCATTAGTTTGCCATTCCTGAACTTTATAGTATATTAAGTAAATAACATTGATTATCTCGTTGTGGTGGCACCTGTGAAGGGGTGAGATATATTAGGCAGCAAGTGACTAGTCAATTCTTGAAGTTGATGTGTTGGAAGCAGGAAAAATGGGCAAGGGCCAAATTGACGACTGAGTCAGAGCATCTCCAAAATGGCAGGGCTTGTGGGGTGTTCCTGATATGCAGTGGTTAGTACTAAAAGTAGTCCAAGGATGGACAACAGGTAAACAGGGTCATGGGCACCCAAGGCTCATTGATGCTCGTGGGGAGTGAAGGCTAGCCTGTCTGATTCGGTCCAACAGAAAATGATGAAAAATGCTGGCTATCACAGAAAGATGTCAGAACACACAGTGCATTACAGCTGCCTATGTATAGCGCTGTGTATCTGCAGACCGGTCAGAGCTCCCATGCTGACCCCTGTCCACTGCCAAAAGAGCCTACATTGGTCATGTGAGCATCAGAACTGGATCATGGAGCAACGGAAGAATGTGGCCTGGTCTGATGAATCACATTATGTTTATTAACTATTCCATCAAGTAGATGGCAGGGTGTGCATGCATCGGTTACCTGGGGAAGAGACGGCACCAAGATGCACTATGGGAAGAAGGCAAGCCAGCGGAGGAGGTGTGATGCTCTGGGCAGTGTTCTGCTGGGAAACCTTGGGTCCTGGCTTTCATGTGGATGTTACTTGGACACGTATCACCTACCTAAACACTGCTGCAGACCTAATACCTCTATTTATGTCAACTGTATTCCCTAATGGCAATGGCCTCTTTTAGCAGGATAACGTGTCCTGCCACACTCCATAAATTGTTCAGGAATGGTTTGAGGGATATGACAAAGTGTTCAAGGTGTTCACTTGGTTTCCAAATTCCCTAGATCTCAACCTGAATGAGCGTCTGTGGGATGTGCTGGACATACAAGTCCGGCACAATGTCTTTGTGCCAGATTCCACAGCACATCTACAGTGCTCTCCACTAATATTGGCACCCTTGGTAAATATGAGCAAAGAAGGCTGTGAAAGATTGTCTGTGTCTGAAATCGCGTATTAACCTACTACACAGTAGGCGAAAAGCAACTAACCAAGATGCAACTAACTTCTGCAATTCTCCAGCTGTGATCCTTGGAGATTGTTTGGCCACTCGAACCGTCCTCTTCACAGTGTCTTGAGACGATATAGACACACGTCCAATTCCAAGTTGATTCATAACATTTCCATTTGAATGGAACTTCTTAATTATTGTTCTGATGGTGGAAATGGGCATTTTCAATGCTTGTGCTATTTTCTTATAGACCCTTCCCATTTTCTGAAGCTTAACAACCTTGTGCTGCACATCACAGCTACATTTCTTGGTCTAAGGCATTGTTGTGAATGACTAAGTGAAATTGGCCTATATGTTGCCAAATATTTATACCCTGTGAAAAAGGAAGTCATGGTTAAACAATTTCCTGTTCCTTGTCACCCAGGTGTACTAAATAAAATGTAAAATATCAATGGGAATATACTTCAAATATATTTTACTCACTTGAATTCATGGGGTGCCAATAAGTCTGGCACACATATATTTAACAAAGATTTTTTTCTGATAAACCTGTGTTTTGTTTTCAATTGTTTGCTACCCATGAAAGCAGAGAATTTGTAAGTTGTTTTTTTGTTTATTATTTTTTTTTTAGAAAAGATCAAAAGTTTACCAAGGGTGTATATACAATTGTTGTGTGTGTGTGTGTGTGTGTGTGTGTGCATATATATATATATATATATATATATATATATATATATATATATATATATATATATATATATTTACACACACACATACACACACACACAGCCACACTCATTATGTTTTTCTAAGAAAAAGTGTCTGAGGCAACACATCGTATTTGTGCCCTTTTACTAAGTATTTTTACTTTTCCTAAGTGAAAACAGATGTGTAGTTCAGCGTGATTCAGAACGAATAGTGTGTAATCATATATTGGCTTCTGGTCTATATAGTTTCAATATTATTATATATTTGTGTGTAGTTGGTGAATATACAGGCATTTTCAAATCAAACCAAGCCTGATGTGCAGTGCGGATACATTTGTGTGAATGTCTGAATGTGCAAGCTGGTGAATAAAATAAAAGACTGCCACTTATATGATGATACCTGTATTTCTCTGTTTTTGATTTTGCTCTTTTTGATTTAGCTGTTAATCCACATATCTCTTTGTGTGTATGTGTGTGTGAGTGAGAGAGAGAGAGAGAGAGAGAGAGAGAGATGTAAATCAGTGGGGAGTGAAAGAGATGGAACCATTCTTAGGGTGGCTTGCTAACGACCCTGAAAAAAGGTCACGTATCTAATCTCACTCTGTGACCTCTGCACTTTTGTCCTTTTACACAATGCGATGCTGCACATAAAAAGAGCACATAAAGGAGCTCCTCAGATATTTATCAATGTTTTTGTGCTCCTGTTTTTCTCTTTCTTTTGTAGCCAGGAAACCTCATACTAAATGGTTTGAAAGGTAGTAGTGGGAATCTGTCCAGACGTTTTTGCTTTAATTCAGGGTTCCATGAAGTGATAATGAAATGGTTCATTATGCATCTTGACACAACTTGATTTTTTTTATCTTAAAACCTGACAGTGATTTTTATTTTTTTTTTGAGTTATCACCGAATTCTACTTTTAAAACATCATGAAAATGAATGTCTTTTTGGGTGTAACTTATTACAACATATTTTTGTAAAATCCATACAGGACTTTAATGTATTTTATAGATATTTTTTCTGGCAAAAAAATATCACATCATTACATTTTTCAGGCTGGATTTTTTTTTTTTTTAGATTATTTTGCAACCAAACTCATTTCCCTAGAAAAAGAATAACGGAGACCACTTAGGCCAAAGTAACTTTTTAAACAAATTTGAATGAAGGTCAATTCTCAACATAATGTAAACAATTATTTATTAAAAAAAAAACAGTAAGAAGCATATTTAAGAAATTTGATATTTAATTCTCTTAAATTTCTATTAAATTCCCTGATTTAATATTTAAAAGTGCAATAAGTGGAAAGGTGATCCACAGGCACGCGAGTATTTAAATATGTTTAAATACTGAATATGTTCGCTGATGTCGATTTATCCTTTTTTTAAAACAAAGTCAGTCTTCAAAGGTGAAACCGAGGGCTCAAAACAATAGCAGCTATTAACTATATTAATTCTATTAATGTCCTGTCTTCACATGGGTGTCACTGAAAAAGCATGTACTGTTGCGCTTTGGGCAGACCCCCAAGGTCTTACACTGGGGTTCTGGAGATGAGGTTGCAGGGAAGACCACCTCGTGGGTCCCAGCCTGGAGCCCTGGAGTTGAGGCCACTTTGTTGACCTCTGGCTGGAGCTCTGCAGAGGAGACCACTTCGTGGGTCTCAGGCTGGGGCTCTGGAGATGAGGTTGCAATGTTGACCTACGGTTGAAGTTCTGCAGAGGAGACCACTTCATGGGTCTCAGAATGGAGCTCTGGAGATGTGGTCACCTCTTTAGTTTCAGGCTGGAGCTGGACTATGGAGGCAGGACTGTCTGCCTGGGGCTGGAGCTGGGCTGTGGACGTCACCCTGTTGGCCTGCTCCTAATCAGTGGTGAACGGCAGAACAGGCCCGCAATTTATACTGGTCGTCCCCCACTACCCCAAAAGATCATGCAGATTGGGGGTGTACTCTGGACTCCCAAGCTCCTTTATAAATATACCCACAAACTGAGATACATTGTTAAGTCCACTGGATCTTGTACTGGCCAGATGCCCAGCCCACTGGCGGGCTGGGCCAAAGAACTGGGACAAAATGAAGTCTAGCCACTACTTCTTGTCAGGCTTGTGGTTCTCCAGGTGCGAAAAATATAACTGGCATTCGAACAAGAAATACTCAGAGTAACCAAAAAAATCCATCATAAGGATCTTGGGGATCCATGGAAGTCTATTGAGGAAACTTGATTGAGTTGAATCTTGGCATGGTGTTTTTTATTACCCTAGCATGATGTTTCTTCTGCTTTCCTGCTGCATCCATGTTGTAGGTATAGTATTCTGTCATGTAATGAGAATATAGATGGATGCAAATGCAGTTAAGAACTTTATTAGAAGAGAGGGAGGCAGACAAATACAATACAAAAGGCAAAAACGTGGTCAAAAAACAAGCCAGGGGTCAGGCGATCAGTAAACAACATGAACGGGACTAAGACAAGTATCAAGAAATGCGAGGAAACGATGAAATGACATATGAACTTAAACGGCTCAGTACGGTACAGACACTCAATACTTACTGGGGAACCAAGACACAAGAGGGAATTAAATACACAGATCATCAGAGGAGGTAACAGGGAACAGCTGAGAATGCTTATGAAACAACCAATCATATGACATAGGTGGAGACAGGAGATAAACCAAAACAAAACACATGTGTCAAAAGTAAACAAAGTCAATGTCACTGAAAACCCGCTGAAAATGCGCCGTCGTGCTTCGGGCAGTTCATATGCGCTAAATGCTTCGGCACTCATAATATCATACAGTACATGTAATCTTGCTGTAAAAACAGACATTTTACTAATTCACAATCTAAAATCATGTCACCCATCCCTATGTTTAAGCATTATTAATTACTTCATGGCTATAAATAAGACACATCAGTTTGAAGTGCTTAGGTTTTGTATCCTATCACTTTTTGATACATACGGTCATCTTTAATCACCCTGTTTTCATCAGCTTTTATATCCATCACTAATCAGACGATCTGCTACAGAAGCGGCGATGGTTCATGTTTAGAAAACCTGAGTTGCTTTTTTCTTATGTTGATCAGCGTATTTATATATAAAATGCTGTTTTCTCATTTCAAATTCAGTTTGAAAGGAACTTGAGCATAGATGTCTACAATAGTTGAGCCAATGATGTTTGTCTTTCTTGAGAGATATAAGATTAGACCATTCAAAAAACTTCAAGCACTAATGATTAAATGATACTTGCATATCTAAATTATGTCCAAAATCCTATTAGGTAGTATGTCTTAACACCTAGTAAAATATAGAAAGATTTAGTCTTTTGTGCAAACTGATGATGCAATTTTGTCAGATTTGTAAGACAGACCTATACTTTTTTGTTACTGCAATCCAAACTACGAATACGCATTTTTACCTCTTTCTTGCTGTATGGATCTTCTTTATATTCCCTGTCAGTATTCTCTCAGTATGCATTATTTCCCTTGTCTCCCACCTCTTCCCTTTTCTCTTCTCTCTCCCTTTGCTTTCCCGGCTCTGCTGTGTGTGAGGCATGATAACGCATTTATAGGATCTCTGATGAGATCAATTATATGTCCGCAATCACAACAGCACTGATTTATTCCCTCTCAAGCTTTCGGTTCTCACTCTTTGTGTTTTGTAAGCGCTCTTCAGAAGTGGATGTGGCCCTTTCCTGTGCCTTTCAGAAGCAAAACATTAAAAAATATATTGTGTTTTAAACAATACAGACATTAATCTTCGTGCAACAAGGGTTTAAATTACTAAGAGTTTAATTTACCTTTCACACATGTACACACACGCATTTTTTATCCCCCTGCTGGTCGTGAACAAGTGAGAGCAAATCAAAAGTGTGCATAGGCACGTGTGAACTCATTAGAATACTTACTGCATCAATCAACTATCAGTCTCCAATCCTGTTTGTTTTCTTTTCTTTTTTTCTGGAAGAATGGGCCTCTTTATCATCAATTTCAAATGCAAAGTATCTCACTTGACATCTACATGAGTCTCACAGAATAGATCGCTCAAAGACCTTGAGTTCTCTGTTGAATTTGATACTACAAACCACTGTGCCAAACAATAATATCCTGATTTTTTTTACATTTTCTTTCAGTGCCATTCCACTTCTTTTTCATTACTATGTTTCTTCACCATGTTCTTCTCTTTCTGTATCGGGTTCCATGGGGGTCCATGCTCAATCCCCTTTGGTTTTCTTTTTATACGGTGTGCTTGAAAGAATGTTCTACATTTCTGCATAAATATGTAAAACATCATCAGCTTTTCACATAGGTCCTAAAAGTAGATAAAGTGAACCCAGTTAAAAAAATATTATACTTGGTCAAATCATTATACTTGACAGAAATCCTGATATGTTCCTTTAGAAATCGCTGGTATAATTCAGAATTCATTGTTCCATCGTCACGTTTCAAGGTTGGAGTTCGGAAGCAATCACAGAATTTCAAATAGTTTATTAAACGAACAACAAAACAAAGACACTAAGACAGGGATGTCCAATCTTATCCGGAAAGGGCCGGCGTGGGTGCAGTTTTTCATTCCAACCAAGCAGAAGCCACACCTGAGTCTACTGAAAGCTGAGGTCAACTGATTAAATAGGGGGAATAAGGTATGGCTTCTGTTTGGTTGGAATGAAAACCTGCACCCACGCCGGCCCTTTCCGGATAAGATTGGACACCCCTGCACTAAGACAACTTGGCATAATACTGTGGCAAAACTAACCATAAACTAACAAGATCAAGAAACATGGTAACATTTAACACGGTGGTCTAAGACAAACGAAAGACAGAGAAACAGTGCAAACAATGGCTATATGTAAGTGTGCTCATTAACAGAAACATGAATCAGGTACAGGTGGTCATATGACATGTAGTGCTCTGCAGTGGCTGATGGGACTGAAGTTTAGTGTTACCTCCTTGATATATGACATCCATCAATGATGGCAAGTCGTCCTGGCCCAGATACAACAGGCTCAATCCATGATACTACCACCACCATGTTTCACAGATGGGATAAAGAAGATTGTGATGCTGGAATGCAGTGTTTTCCTTTCTCCAAACATAACGTCACTCATTTAAACCAAAATCCACAAAACATTTTTCCATTAGCTTTGTCCACATGATGTTCTTTTTTGGAGAGCAGGGTTTTTCTTCTTGCAGCCCCGCTATGCACACCATAGTTGTTCAGTGTTCTCCTGATGGACTCATGAATATTAACATTAGCCAATGTGAGAGAGGCCTTTAGTTGCTTAGAAGTTACCCTGGGTTCCTTTGTGACCTCGTGGACTATTACACAATCTTTGTTGGTCGATCACTTATGGGGAGGGGAACATCGGACTTGAATTTCCTCCATTTGTACACAATCTGTCTGACTGTGGATTGGTGGAGTCCAAACTCTTTAGCGATGGTTTTGTAACCTTTTCTAGCCTGATGAGCATCAACAACTCTTTTTCTGAGGTCCTCAGAAATCTCCTTTCTTTGTACAATGAATGATACACTTCCACAAACATGTGTTATGAAGATCAGATTTGATAGCTACCTGTTCTTTAAATAAAACAGGGCACTCAGTCACACCTGTTTGTCATCCCATTGATTGAAAACACCTGACTCTAATTTCACCTTCAATTAACTGCTAATTCTAGAGATTCACATATTTTTGCCACTCACAGCTATGTAATGTTGGATCAGTAATTAAGTGTAATATTTTGTCAAATTTTTTAAATTGGGATCTCTTTGCCTACTTTTAGGTGTGAAAATCTGATGATGTTTTAGATCATATTTATGCAGATATAAAGAAACTTCTAAGGGGTTCACAAACTTTCAAGCACCACTCTATGCTGCCACTGGTGCAAAAACATGGCATCAACTTTCATAACTATTTAGATGATGCATATCCATTCCCTCAGCATGCACAGTGCTATTATTCCAAACACCCTGGCACGCTGCATTCTAAGCATTCTCATGCTACTTCGAAATAATTTATATTTTATCATCGCTGCTCATATTATGTCCCTATTTGATGATACTCGTCAACACCACCACTGATACCAAAATGAGTAAGCTACTTAGTATTAAACAATCAGGGGCATCGCAGAACATGTCATTTAGCTCTGATTCTCTTTCTGTTTCCTCGGTTTACATAGTGGTCATAAAAAGCACATACACATGTCCATGCAGTTAGGCGTACAGTTTAGAAAGTTAGCAAGTTGATTAGTGCATTAGCTAGCTACATTTATTACTTCAGATCGCGTAGGCTTGAAGTGGGTTCAGAAAAGCACTTCGGAAGAAGTTTTGTTGTTTTCATTCCTCATTGTCGACGATAGCAGCTGATCATCAAGAACAGAATACTGGGTAAGGGTGGTTATTTTCACTCACACCGCTGCCTGCAGACATTTTCTCATCATGCCAGCAATGAATTTCTCGTCCTCAGATTTACGTCTAAGATGTTTTCTTATCAGGTTATTTGTTTGGTTGGTAATGCTGTAGTACCTCCTCGACATTTTAACAGAACACAAAGCTTTGCTTTGTTTGCTACTTGTATTCTTTTTACTTGCAACATTCAAGCGCACACTGTTCATCAGCTCAGTTCTCTAATTTTTAACACATTAACAGCTCATCTCCATCAAACATTTGCACACGTAAAATTGTGCGAAAACTAGCATATGTGCAAGAGTTCTCAGCCTTAGTAGCCCAGTGACTTGTCCTGCTGGCTCCTCTTGGACAAGGCAGAGGCGGTATGACTGTAAATCTGGAATACCGGTTGTATTTCTTCATTAGGTAAGGATGCAGCGTATTGTATAAAAACTAAAACATTTTCTATTATCTCTAGTCACTCATCTTTATCTATATAAGCGACCTTTTAGGCGCCGTTTACACTAGTGTGTTTTCGTGTGAAAACGCCTAACTTTCGCTATGGTTACGCCTGTCGTCTACTCTTCTCCGGCGTTTTCCACCCTTGAAAACGGAGACTTTTGGAAACGCAGAAGAACCGTTTTAGTTTGAAAACTCCAGGCTCACGTTTCAGTGTAAACAGAACGACATGAAGATTTTGAAAACGAAGGCGCCCCCTGATTAGGACTTCTGGATCATTGCGTATCCTTCGGTGATTTGTTAAGTCCCTACCATGTGTTCATTTCGCGATCTTGTTCGTATACACAACAACATGGAGACTGAACCGCAAGCTTCGCTGGCTTTGTTGTCATTCTTAGCAGCCATTGTGTAGTTCAATTCTGTATTTTAGAACACTGCAGCTGCGTACATGCGCAAGAGGCAAGCTACGATTAGAGCAATCGGAAACAAATCTCATTTCAATCCTCCGACTTCCTTTTTACACTTGCATGCGTATACCCAGTATGCATGAATGGTCGTGTGACCTGCATTTTCAGTCGTGTAGTGTGGACAGAGATCGCCAGTGTCGATGAAGACCGTTTTCATTTTAAAATGCCGTTTTAAAACCAAAACGCACTAGTGTACACAGGGCCTCAGTTGTCTAGTCTCACCTCCAACATGCCGTCATTGGTCATTTAGTCATCAAAATCATTGATTAGACAAAATTATTATATTTGTCAAAATGTATTTATGCTGTTGGGACGAGTTAATTACTTTAGTCCGTGTTATGGCTGTACTACGAACGTTAAAGATTGTTAGCAAAATTAATGATGCTCAGTGCCATATTTTTACATATTAGAAAAATATCAATTAGAACATACTGATTCCTATATACACAAAACAACAGGTAAACATATGTATTTTTATATATTATTATAAACGGTGTGGTTGCCATGTTGTGAGTGGATCACACATTGATCTTTCCTGATTTAAAAAAATGGATATGGTATGGGTATAGCGTATACGTATTTCACCATGAGATACACCGATACGACAATTATTTTAAACTCTATCATGATATACATGCACACAGTGAGAGGGAGCAAGAGAGAAGCGTGTGCTGACCCACAGGTGGATGAAAGTAAAAAGGGGGGGAAATGAGAAGAGTGGGCGCAAATGGAGAGGGGATGGGTGAGGTTCTATCGTCTGTTGCTTAGCAACCAACGTCGTTCCGTCTGGAGGATGTCACAATGTCCCAGTGCAAAAGAGATTACATTGTGTCAAAGGGGATTGAGATGCACACAGACACACACACACAACATACATACATACACACACACCAGAATGTGCTTCATACATACGAGTCATTTACAGGTTGCAGTGAACATAGATTAGCTACTGAAATACACAATCTCTTTTACTTCACCCATTCACACTCGCGCAAAAACACACACAAACACACACACACACACACACACACACACACACACACACACACACACACACGTAATTAGTCTCAAATTGTGTGTGCAGCTGGTTCTCCATTGTCACCGAAGGGCTTTCATGTAAACAAAAGTGTGTGTGTATGTATTTCTGTGCGCCGATTATTTGGTGTTGATAGCAGAGTTTGTGCCACAGTGGCCTCACTCACATTTTCCCACCTTCCGCCCTATCTCCCTCTCTCCTTCTCTTTCATAATCACGTTTTATTTCTCACCTCCAGCACAAACTCAGTTAACTCCAGTTGAGTCACTTTTGAAAAAAAAATTATGATAAAGTGGGGACTTTCTATGAGGAGAAAAAATGAGAGGGGGAGTGAGAGAGAGAAGGTAAAAAGAAGGGATGAGAAGGATGACATTCTGCTCTAAGTCTATCTCATGTTTTCTCCACAATGAGATACTTTTACTACAGAGAATAAAAAAAAGTGGAAATATTTTCATAAAACATATTGAATGTCACCTTTTTAAAGGAGGCCTCAGGCTCAGGCTTGTAAGGCTTTCATTCATGACATCATGGCGACAATTTTAAAAAAAGAAGAAAAATTGCAGTGCAGTGCAGGGTTTAAATCCTTCAAATGAACTTCGTCAGCCTTTTTTTCAGGGGTACAATAAATACATTGTTAGAATACTTTCACACCTGGTGTTTTCCTCTCTAACCCCAGTGGAGATTTTACATGCAGTCAAATGGGAAGCAAGGTGGGTGAAAAGCAGGCATTTTTCTCGAAAGTGCTGCCGCCAGCATATTTTGGTCACAGTGGAGCTTTCAGATAATTTTTTTTCTTTCTGAAAAACTGCATGATGCCAAACACTTACAAAAAACAAAAAAAACAACAACTTCCCAACCAATCGGGTTGCGAGTTTCAGGGAAAGCAAGAAAACAAACATCAAGTCACACAAGTAAATCTGCTCTGTTCATTGTCTGCCTCCAACGCTACACCAAATTCAAAAAACATCTTCACAAATAGAGCATTAAACAAGTTTTTATTCCGTCTTTCTTACTGAGCATTAAAACAATCTAATCTAGATAGCTATTTAGCCAATGCCTGCGAAGAACATTGTTATAGTTACAGCGTTAAAAGGGCCCTAATGTGCTATATTGTAGGTGTAGTTGGTTGAAACTGTCTCATGTTGATAATGAGAATAGCTCTGAATGTGTGAGAGATTGGGATTGCCTCTTCATTCAAGCCTGTATACACCTCCACAGCACGCAATGTATCATGGACATGGTGAGATGCTGACAAACTGTTTTGTGTCTCTTCACAGCTGATCTCCAGCGATGCAGATGGAGCCATACAGAGAGCCGGAAGGTTCAGGGTGGAGAACGGTTCACTAGATGAGGTGAGGACTGTAACACATGTAGGACCCTCATGCTGTGACCTCTGGTTTTGGGGTCGTTTATTATGATGATGTTTTCGACAGTTTGAAGTGCTTGCCAATGAAGCGAGCATCAACATCAGAAAACATTATCAGTAGTAATTTTTCTTATTCTTCTTTACAATAACATCTATTATTTCTGGCGAACAACGAGACAGCCATTTTAGATTTTGTTCCTTCTGAGAGGTTTCAGATTTTAAATACACCTCTTTGCAGATTCATCAAATTCCAACAAACAAATCTGGTCAAAATAGTGTCAGGATGTCCATGATGCCAAATTGTGAAGGAATTGTTGATATCTTAAACAGTGTTGTCATGGCGAGGCGATCTATAAACATATTACCTCTCATAAACAGGAAGCGTGGCATTAATTCCAATGTAAATCAGGCAGCATATTGTCATATCCACCAAGTGCAAAAGAAATGTTGCTGTCCCAAATGGTGTTGCCATGGTGAGGCAGTCAATTAACGTGTGATGACGCTCAAACAGGAAGTGTGGCATAAGTCCAGTGTACATCTTGCAGTGTGGCTCACAGTTCACGTGTACTGTGTGTACAGTGATGCGTCATAAGAACAACCACATGCCAGTACTGGCTCATGAAACAGACACTGCAGCATCCTTGGAGCCTGAGCGCACCAATTGCTACTTGTAGGTCTATTTTTCTTTGGTTCCTCTGCAAGAACTAAAACCTGGGAGAAGAGAATATTTTATATTTTCCCCTTGTCATCTCAAGGGAAATGAACTAGATTGACAAGCAAATCAAAACACACCTCTGGACTGGGGACCAAGTCTGAATATGTGCGATGTGCCTTGTGGCTTAATAACACTTTAACAGCTCTTTGCATTTGTAGAAAAGTTAGATTACAGAGTCTGAGGGGGTGGTAGGGGTGTGTGTGTGTGTGTGTGTTAAAGGGGCGCAGCTTGGCATGATTGAGCTGCATGCATCGACCCATGGTCTTACTAAGGAAAGATTTATTGACGAGTGTGTGTGTGTGTGTGTGTGTGTGAGTGTGGTAAAGTGGCATAGCTTGGCATGATTGAGCTGCATGCATCGACCCATGGTCTTACTAAGGATTTATTGAGGGTGTGTGTGTGTGCATGCATGTACATGTACACTTTTACTGTTCTAAGGGTTTCTTGCATAGTAACCTGTTTGCCTAGTCCAAATAATAAAAAAAGTAATAATTTTTGTGTTTTGTTTTCACATTGTACATATTTAAATGACTCAAAATGTAAATAATAGCTAAATATGAATGAATTAATGAACAAAGGAATTGATTTAGAATTGTGTTCAGGTGATGTCCACAACTCACAGACTATGGAATTTTATTGAAAATGTTTTTTTTTTTTTAAGTCTTCTTTTTTTTACTTTTAAAATGAGCAAATCCAAATTGGCGTATCTATGTTTATATTATAGTATATATTACATTTAAAATTGTATTAAATAAAACATCACAGCTTTCATTTAATCAATATACATTTAGTTTCAAAACATGTTGTAAAAGGTATAGTCTGCTAAGTCCGTGACATGGCTAACCAAATGGAGGGAAGTGGCCATAAAATACCATGAAACTGGTGTTTTAGAGCTTGTCTTGTAACTGTTGACACAAACAGTCCAGAATATTTTTAAAAAGCCAAAAATTTGTTTTGTCGATATTTGTATTTTAATTCTCTAGGTGAAAAACATTGATGACTCTACTGATTCTGTACTCGTCCGATTTGCTCTTTAGAACACACATGTCCTCTCCCTGATGGTATCGATCCACAGTAGCAGCTAATTAGCAGCAAACATGACGCATGTGTAGTGTTGGTCATGTATCTTCCCACATGTTATTCCCTGTCCAAACAATCCCTTGTGTGTTTAAAGTGTGAGTTTAAATGTGTGCCTGCGCTTATTCTCAGTTTAGAATCTGTGCTTGTTCACATGGATCTCAGCTCAGTGGATATAAAAAAAATCGACACACTCCTGTTAAAATGGCAGGCTTTTGTGATGCAAAAAAGTTTGAAACCAAGATAAAACATATTTTTTAAGGTGATATAGCAGTCAACAGAACAAAACAGATAGAAATGTTTTACGGTGAAAAACAATTAAAAAAAACAAAACAAACCAAAACCCAATAACCTAATTACACGACTGTCTACACGCTGTTAGAATTGGGCATGTGACAGAATTAACCAATCACATTCAACTTAACGTTCAAAAGCAATGATAAAACACTCGTCATCAGTCTTGCATGGACAGCAATAATCTGATATTAGCCCGATTAAGATGATACTCTGATTAAGAACCGAGCATGTAAACAGCGATTATTGATGACCTTAAACACAAATCAAATTAAGACGTGTGGAGTACTCCTTTTTTAGTCGCATTATCGAAGTGCATTACAGATATGTACACACCTTAATCACACTATTAACGTCGTGTGGGAGTTTTCACCGCATTTTGCGACAGGACACGTTGCACACACACGGCAGTTTTACGGCAAACAAGAGAGCAAGGCTGCGTCCGAAACCCCGTACTTACCTACTATATAGTAGATGAAATATATGTATCTCAGCTGCTATATAGTAAGTACGTGGTTTGGGATGTAGCCCACGGCTTCAAGCAGTCGTCTATTTGCACATACAGCACGTCAGATAATTAACTGCACTTGAAGCTTCCGTAAAATTAAAACTGAAACACCCAATACTGTATTCGGGTCCATAACGAAGACGAACTGTATGTCGATACGTGAAATTCTGGAGGGACACCGGATGGCGTGACGTGGAGACGTAATGACGTGTGCAGTTAATCGCTCTATGTTCTGTAAAATGTCAAACGGGAACATGAAAGGAATATTCTAAAAGCAACTCGTGTAAACACCTTAATCAGACTATTGTCTTATTCAGAATAATGTCAATAATTAGATTATTGCTATGTAAACGTAGTCAGTGAAATGATTATGATTAACCCCAAATAAAGATCAGCTGTTTCTGTAGGAATTTTTTGACCTCTTTTTGGTTTCAGCTGACTGCTGAAGACTGCATGTTCTCTGCACTGCCATGGTCCTCAGAGAACATGCAAAGCATGTACGAGAGCTCACTGTCAAAGGTATTGATCAGGAGAGGGTACCAAAAGAATTTCCAAAGCATTAGATGTACCATCATTAAAAAGTGTAGAAAATGGGGCATGACTGTGACATTACCAAGAGCAGGATGTCCCTCTAAAATTGACAAAAGGACAAGAAGAAACTTATCAGGGAGGATGTAAAGACACCTACAGCAACATTAAAGGAACTGCAGGAATATCTGGCAAGTATTGGTCACTCCCTGCATTCGACAACATTCTTATTTTTCATATTAGTGTTAGTCTCATATTCGTCACATGTCTGGGCTCTGAAGTAGGGTGGCTAGACAGAAGCCCTTTCTCATGAAAAAGAGAAACATCCAATTCTGGCTAAAGCCTCTGGTATACTTATTTATTTATTTATTTACACATATGCTAGTGTATGCACACAGTCGTACACATAGCCTTTCAAAGTATACTTCATTACTTCATTAAAACATGTAAAACAGCAAATATGGCCAAAATACCCAAATCCCAAATCACAACTGGGCCTTTTTAGACCAAGATGCAGTGCACATGACAATGTGTAATCTGTATGTGACCCTAAAGTACCCCATGTGGTAAATAGTGAATATGGCCCAAATATTACAAAACAAATGTGGGCCACCTTTGCCAAAAATGCGGCACATGCGGCATTGCTATGGCTTGCTTGTCGCCCAAATTGCTTGTGTTCAATATGTTTTACGCTGTGTCATTCCACTTATTACACATTTATCACAACTGAATTTATGGACTGTAATGTTTGGATTTCTTTATATGTGTAATACCAAAGTCTGGTGAAATTTTAAGGTGAATAGCCTCGTTGGAAATATATTTACTGTTAAATTTACATATGTATTTACTGAAAAAAAATGTTGACCGGTTCAATACTTATTTCCCCCACCGTAGGCCAGATTCCCTTAGGGTGCTTCTCATTCTTATTTGTGCATCCTCGTTTCCTGTCCTCGCTACCTTTCACTGCGTCTTAGCTCCATCCCCTTTGGATGTGAGTGAAGGATACGAGCATGAGATGCGAGGAGAGAGAAATCGAAGCAAGTCGAATGGAATATCCTCGCTCTCTCAAGCGTCACTTCAAAGCGATGTCAATTAATGGTGACTGTTCTCAGTTCGATGACCTCACTGTGCTTCAGGGATCTGCCACTATATTATTTGAGCTTGGTTAACAACAACATTTAAAAAAGATATTTATTATTTCACCCACTGTAAATATGAAAAACATACATTGTGTATGTATGAGAGAGTGAGATTTTGCAGATATTAAGATGTGTTAGAGTGTGTGTGTGTGTGTGTGTGTGTGTGTGTATTTTGGTTGTCCAGAAAGCTGTTTCTCAATATGATTTTATTTCACTTCCTTGTGTTAAATGGCAGTCTTTTACCTCTACCTTGCAAGGAGGTCCAATTGCACCATTGCCGTATTGCTGTAACAAGCGACCCACACTAGCAATATGAGAACCAGTGCTTAGAGTCCTTTGCTCTATGATACAAAGTCACAAGTGTCTGGAAATTGGCACAGTTGACGACAAGCACTCTTTAAACCCTTGGCTGCTTTTTGATATTTTTTAGATTCAATGGGGAGTGTGACAAATTTCAAATGCTTTCGGCTGTTGTGGAAACTAGCTAAATCCTTCAACATGCTCTATCCCTGGCTTCCTTGTTGAAACATCACATCAACGCAGAAATATGGAATCCAATCATGACTCTCGGACACTTTCATGGGCACTCTAAGTCAGACTTACCTGCACTGGTACAACTGTCAGTGATGACAAGCAGTTATGTTACCACTGGTGTGCATGTTGGAGCTCTATTGCTGTCAAGCTAAATAATTATAGATTCATATGGAGATCGTGTCTATTTTATTTATTTATTTATTTATTTATTTATTAAGATTTCTTAGAAATCTTAGTCTTCCTGAAATGGGTGGCTAGAAATAGACAGGAAAATGAGCATTTCCACAATTTCAGTTTTAAGTAGAGTAGTGGAGGGTGTTCTAATATTTGCAGAGAAAACTGGCAATCACCAAAGCTAAACTGGATGGTGGATTTTTAGCTGTTTCTGCAGTATTGAGCAGTAAACAGTGAAAAAACATAACTGTACATTGGTGCCTGAAAGTTTGTGAACCACTTTGAATTTTCCTAAAAGTCGACAAAGAGAACCCAGTTAAACAAATATATTATAAAAAAAATATTATACTTGGTCATTTATTTATTGTATTACACTTGGTCATATTTATTGAGGAAACTGATCCATTGTTACATATCTATGAGTGGCAAAAGTATGTGAACCTCTAGGATTAGCAGTTAATTTGAATTAGAGTCAGGTGTTTTCAATCAATGGGATTACAATCAGGTGTGAGTGAGTGCACTGTTTTATTTAAAGAACAGGGATCTATCAGAGTATGATCTTCACAAAGATAGGAGATTTTTGAGGACCACTGAAAAAGTCGTTGATTCTCATCAGGCTGGAAAAGGTTGCAAAACCATCGCTAAAGAATTTGGAATTTTATCAATCCACTGTCAGACAGATTGTGTACAAATGGGGGAAATTCAAGACCATTGCAAGACCAAGAGAAAGACGTCCACGAGGTCACAAAGGAACCCAGGGTAACTTCTAAGCAACTAAAGGCCTCTCTCACATTGGCTAATATTAATGTTCATGAATCCACCACCAGGAGAACACTGAACAACTATGCTGTGCATGGCAGGATTGCATGGAGAAAGCTGCTGCTCTCCAAAAAGAACATTGCTGCCCATCTGAAGTTTGCTAAAGATCACATGGACAAGCCAGAAGGCTATTAGAAAAATGTTTTGTGGATGGATGAGACCAAAATAGAATTTTTGGTTAAATGAGAAACGTTATGTTTGGAGAAAAGAAAACACGGCATTCCAGTATAAGAACCTTATCTCATCTTTGAAACATGCTGGTGGTAGTATCGTGGTTTGGCCCTGTTTTGCTGCATCTAGGCCAGGATGGCTTGCCATCATTGATAAAACAATGAATTCTGAATTATACCAGCAAATTCTCAAGGAAAATGTCAGGACATCTGTCTGGGAACTGAATCTCCAGAGAAAGTGGGGCATGCAACAAGACAACGACCCTAAGCACACAAGTACTACTATAGAATGGTTACAGAGGAATAAAGTTATAATAAATTTTTTGCAATGGCCAAGTCAAAGTCCTGACCTTAATCCAATAGAAATCTTGTGATTGACAGGTGTAGCCCTTTTGAAAATTATTCAGTCAAAACTATTTGTCCTTTTCTCACTTTTGACCATTTTTTTGACCTCATATTTTTGACCATAGATAGGTCATTTAACTCTCCTCTTTCTATTGGGAAGAACATGTTAAATGCAAACTGTGTAAAACTGACCAGATCTGCTAGTATAATATAACCAGAGTGAAAGTTGCTGGATATTGGGGCAGAGTAATATAGTGTAATCACCTATGAGATTATTTGTCTCTTCTCGTGTGACAGTTGGTTAAAAGTTTTCCTTTGCCGCATTCTTTTATTGCCTCTATTCGTTATTCTTTATTCTTCTTCCTCCTCTACCAGAGCTAAACATATACAGCCATTATTGCCCCCACAAGACAGGTCACCAATCACAGAAATTGATTTGATAATACAAATTCACATGTGGGCTACAAAGGGGAAAAAATGAGACTGTCTTTCCTCTGAGAAACTAATTTGTCTTCTGCCACTATTTTTTATCACTGTGATTGTTTAGCCTTTATGTGATTGTTAGCTTTTTAGTATTCAAAACTCTTCCCCGGCTGTCCAGTTTTTGCATGATAACCAAATGTGAATTAACTAAGAAATTTCCTTCCTAATGGAATTATGATTACATTTACATATGAGGATTTCTCAAACAAATTGACTTAACATCTCAGTTAATCTCCATTCTTTAAAACAAATAAAACAAAAGCAACCAACCAAAAAAACCCCACATTATTATTATTATTTTTTGTTTTGGTAGAATATGGACTACACTCCAGGAACCTGGAGGAGAACCGATGTCCATCTGGAGAACCCAGAGTACCACACCAGATGGTTCTTCAAGTACTTCCTGGGAAAAGGTGGGAGTTATGCTTCCAGCAGTGATGGACTGTTCCCTCTTCAGTTATAAGTTTCAGATCATTTTGCTGTTATTCACTAAAACCTGATCAATCATGCATGCCATCGCAGACCTTACTAATAGGAGATGACAACAATGAACAGTATATTAGCATACACATAACATTTTGAATGAAATATATTCCACTGTGCTTTGAGAATGTTCTTTTTGCTGTTTTGCTGTTTGTTATCTCTCTCTCTCTCTCTCTCTCTCTCTCTCTCTCTCCTCACACTCTCACACACACACACACACACACACACACACACACACACACACACACAGTTCTCCAGAGTGCACACACATTGCCACTGCATGCCCAGAAAGCAGATGCCTGCATTATGTCTTCTTAATTCGTTTAAAGCAGTGCACATACTTTTCAGTGAGTGGGAGAGATGGAGCTAGGGGAGAGAGATGGAAAGGGAGAATGAATATGTGACACAGGAAGGGTGGGGACAGTGAGACAGAACAGATACCCGTCCTGTAATTGCATTTCAGGCTTTATTCATTTATCTTGTATCTCCTAACCACCCCTCTGCTTTCGTCCAAACTAGCTTAAGACATTTCATATGTATACTGTTTACTTGTGTGTATTTATAGGGCTAGATGTTCTTTTGGACATCTCTCAAGTCTCTCATTCTATATGTCTTCTCTACATTTTGCCTCCAGTCCATCAGAATTATGTTGGTGTGGATGCAGAGAAGAACCCGTTCTACTTGTCTGTGGTTTTGTCAGACCAGAACAATCAGAGGGTTCCCCAGTACCGAGCCATCCTTTGGCGCAAAACGGTAAGAGAGAACTTGTCTCGTATGATCAGTGAATTCATATGATCTTCCTGTTTCTATTCATCCTCTTTAGCCACTCAGAAAACAGTCCAGAAGAACTAATTGGTTTAATATCATTATAGAGGCTGATTTATTATATTGAAGCTCAGTGTGTGTGTGTGTGTGTGTGTGTGTTTGTTTGTTTTATGTACACACATTCCCACACCCACCAAATAAATCAATAATTACACAAACTTATTCCGCCTGTGGATATTAGGATAAATCAGATTAATGAAGTACAATCAGTGCTGCATAATAGATAACATTATTTTTCTGCTGTGTCCACTTTTATGTCTGCAGAACTTGCAGTATTATTAAATCTCAGTATCAGCCTAATTACTGTCTGTCTGATGCGTGTCGCATTTTGTGTGTTTTTCTGCAGGGCACTCTTAAGATTAGCCTTCCTTACAGCCCTACAAAAACTCTATCAGTCAAATCCATATTAAGGTAAGCAGTACACTCGTGTGGCATGACACACTGTCAGTAACACATCTGTTTTACATACATACAAACCGTCTTCAGAAGTAGGACTGTACTGGACTGGCCATTTGAAGTTGATGTATTAGAACTCAAAACTTTAAGCTTTCCTTAATAGTTAGCGCTAAAAATAAGTTCCATTATGAAGCACTTCTGGGGGGAACAGTGGCTTAGTGGTTAGCGCGTTTGACACGTTTGCCACGATTGGGGGTTTGAATCCAGCCTCCACCCCTCTCTCCCCATGCCTCCGGGATTAACTCCAGGTACAAAGCATACAACCCATAGCCTGCTTTGTAGGTTGATTGGCATTTCCAAATATTCCGTACGGTGTGAATGGGTGTGTGATTGTGCCCTGCAGTGGGTGGGTACCCCATCGAGGTTGTCCCTTGCGTTGTACCCTGGGATAGACTCCAGGCTCCCCCATGACCCCATGGAGGATAAGCAGTAGGGAAAATGGATGGATGAAGCACTTCTCGCACCTGACTGCTTGCATTTAAGGGAAATTTTTTACATTTTCATTTGTCTAGATGAAAATGAATGGAAATAATGAAAACTACAGTCTTGAAATCTTTATTAGCAAGGAAGATACAATTTACCTGGCTTAGAAAAACTGGATTCATGAGGTTCCAAATTCACTTTAACAAACTCTAATCTGAACTGAATAAAGATAACATTTGATATTCATGCAGTGGTCTTTTCTGGTAAATTAAATTATCATTGTGATCAAATGTACATAGCTAGATGCCATGGCAAAATTCAGAGCAAAACATTCCTTATTTTACATTTAAAATAATTAACATACCAACACCGATGTGAGATGTATTTGACCCCTCGCCAGATCTGGAATTACCATCCGTCTCAGGTGATTGATTTCTAGTGGACAGAGCTAAATACATGCCTGAGCAGGGTCAAGTGCACCTTGTGATCCCAACAGTCAGAACACTTGCGGAGGTGTTCTGGGATGCATGTGGTCTTATTTGTAGTCTGAACAGCTGATGTGTCCACAACAAAAGGCCAGATTTTCTGTTTTTCACGAGGAATCATTCAACAAAGCTTTTCATACTTGAACATGTTGACTTTTTGTCTAAAGCGTGGGCATTTTTCGTAAATGACATTTATTCATTCTCAATTTTTTTTAAAACATGAATGGCCTTCTCATATGCGTGTTTCTTGTTATCTTTCTCAACGTAAGCTCTGTTCATTACTCTTTGAGTGTGGTCTATTTCGTGTTAGTGAACTGGTCTACACGTTCCCAGAGCTGTTCTTTATTTATGAAAATATACGGTGGTGATTGAAAGTTTTTGAACCTGTTACAATTCTCTAAAGTCAACAAAAAAAAAGAAACGTCCTCTCACATTCAACTGCTTTTATTTCCAGCAAATTTCTTAACATGAACATTCTGGACTTGATTAGGTGCTAAAATAAATAAATAAATAATACAAATTAAATTGTATTGGGGGTCCGATTGAACCCAATTGAAATGAATGGCAAATGCAATAAAAATTATTTAAAAAATCATTTATTTGTCAAAAACAATCAATAAATCTGGCATAAATCTGAAAATTTCCACATAGAAATGAAGGCCTGGTAGTACAGCACAAATGCAAAGTGGAACAAACATTCTCTCTCACACACACAAACAGGTGTAAATGGTGCACTTATATAGCGCTTTACACTGTGTCTCATTCATACACTCACACACAAATGGTAGCAGAGCTGCCATGCAAGGCACTAACTTGCAACCGGGAGCAACTTGTCAGTGTCTTCGGCACGTGGAGTCATGTGGGCCCGGAATTGAAACGCCAACCCTACAGTTAGTGGACAACCCAGTCTACTAGTGAACCACAGCTGTGTGACCAAACCGCTGTATGGTCTTGGTCACCGTACTGCAGCTCAGTGTCAGGGTCTTGGCAATCTTCTTATAGCCTAGGCCATCTTTATGGAGAGCAACAATTCTTTTTTTCAGATCCTCAGAGAGTTCTTTGCCATGAGGTGCCATGTTGAACTTCCAGTGACCAGTATGAGGGAGTGTGAGAGCGATGACACCAAATTTAACACACCTGCTCCCCATTCACACCTGAGACCTTGTAACACTAACAAGTCACATGACACCGGGGAGGGAAAATGGCTAATTGGGCCCAATTTGGACATTTTCACTTAGGGGTGTACTCACTTTTGTTTCCAGCGGTTTAGACATTAATGGCTGTGTGTTGAGTTATTTTGAGGGGACAGCAAATTTACACTGTTACACAAGCTGTACACTCACTACTTTACATTGTAGCAAAGTGTCACATGAAAGGATATAATCAAATATTTACAAAATGTGAAGGGTGTACTCACTTTTGTGAGATACTGTACACACACACACACACACATATATATATATATATATATATATATATATATATATATATATATATATATGTACACACACATACATACATACACACACACACACACATACATAATTAAAAAAAAAAATTATTATTATATGTATATATATGTACACACACATACATACACACACACACACACATAATTTAAAAAAAATATATTATTATGTTCCAAAGACAATGATTTCTTACATTTGGATTAAATATGTGACTAAAATCTGTCTCTTGTCTTTAGTGGCAACTTATGTGGCATTTTTGCAAATTTATGTGGCGTTATTACAAAAATAGACACTTCAAAACATGTCAAACAACAACAAGAAATTCAAATCTTTGACAAAAAAACTTATTTTAATGTATATTTTAAGTCTAAAATATGTCAGAAAATGTGTGATACCAGCTGTTGGCCATATTCAGAAAGAATGAATTCATGTCTATGGCACTCTGCTGGAAATATATGATCATAAATGTTTTTTTCTAAAGCTGTAATTCCTACAGGTTTTTTCTCTAACCAACAGATGGCAGTATTCTGCCCCTAACACCCAGATCTATATCTAGAAACAAAACAAATTGAATGTCGTCATTAAAGTGTTTTTTTCATAAAAATGTAATATTTCATAAGTAAATTAATGGTGTAATTGAGTAATTTTGCAACAAATAAAAAAGTAAAAAAAGTACCACATATCCCCCAAATCACAGCATAAAAGTATAGTTGAGAAGTTAAAAAAAGATATATAATTTGTATAATTAAAAATGAATATTTTTATACAATCGCTCTTTAACTGTGTGGGGTCATAACAACCCCCAACACCATGAGTGGGATTTGAATTAAGGGGAAGAGAAGGGTTAAATAAAACAGGGCGCTCACTCACACCTGATTATCATCCCATTGATTGAACACACCTGACTCTAATTTCACCTTCAAATTAACTGCTAATCCTAGAGGTTCACATACATTTGCCACTCACAGATATGTAATATTGGATCATTTTCCTCAGCAAGTAAATGGCCAAGTTTTAGTCTCATTTGCTTAATTGGTTTCTCCTTGTCTACTTTTAGGACTTCTGTGAAAGTCTGATGATATTTTATTTCATATTTATGCAGAAATCCAAACTATTCTAAAGGGTTCGCAAACTTTCAAGCACCATTTTATGTAATTACATGAGATGCTTTTATCAACTGTGTGAAATATTTAAGAAAACGACCAAGTTTATTACAGCTGCATTTGTGAGGGACTCGTTTTTTAGTCCTTGGACTCCAGCCCCATGTGTCTACGCTCTCACAATACATTTTAATTCGCTTACTTCTCTCTCTTTCTATATGAGTGATTGTTAAAAACACATGAAACATGATTAGATGAGCAAAATCCGCACACAATGGAGCACAGCCTGATGACAGTATGAACATAGCTTTTATCAACTTGTCAGAGTGCCCAACGATTTAATTAGGACATGACATCTGATGGCGAAATATAAGCACTTTGTTGGAGCTTTGTTTGGTATTGTTTAGTATTGTTGGAGGTTTTTTGTGAAGTGACAGCAGTGTGTTTTGTAGTCACAGGAAAGAAACTGTTGCAGAATCTAGTATGTATTCTACAGTACTTTCTGCCAGATGGCAGGAGGGAGTAAAGTCCATGATAGGGCTGGGAGGGGACATGCTTAGTGCCGGTGGCCTAGGGGACGCCATGTGATACACTGCACAGAAAGTAACCATAGCTCAAGAGACCCTGGAGCTGTAAGGTGCTATGGTGGGAGGATATGAAAAAGTCAATGCAGCATTACAGGTTTCTGTCTGCTCACAGCTTCATATTTGTATAGACCATGTTTCTATGTTTGTTCTTGAAAAAGTATGTGACCCTGCTTTAAAAAAACTTCTGTTATGTGTAGCACTCAGTAGTTCTGTTTTTATGTCATATGAATCTTGTACATTTTTTGTTTCCTTGTTATGGTATACCGTAATACTGCCTACTGCCACATTGTTAATTTAAACTATAAGAACACATTGGTCATTGTTCCCCTTTTCCCTCTGACTTTGCAGTGCTATGAACATGGAGCGCTTCGAAAAGGGGCCTAGAGAGATCCTCAACCCAGAGATCCAAAAGGTTCGAGTCACACCTGTCACTCATTACTCTTCCTGACCATCACCTACTGTAGGAGCGCCATTCTGTATGCAGGTCTTCTGCGTAAAAGGGGAATATGACAAATTGTTTCATTTGCACTGCACTGAAATTTCTACATAATTAGTTTCAATTTCTCTTTCTAATTTCCCACAGGACCTTCTGGTACTGGAAGAGCAAGAGGTAAGTTTGGATTCTCTAAATCTATGTTTGAGACAGATAGCAAAATAATGCTACTGACTATACATTTAACTTAAATCACATTTGTCTGTTTTTGTAGGGCAGCGTAAACTTTAAATTTGGAGTCCTCTATGCCAAAGATGGCCAGTTGACCGATGATGAAATGTTTAGTAACGGTAAACACAGCATTTACAACCCTGATACCTCGATATAATTTGATATAATTCCATTATGCAAGATTAACACATCGCCAATTATGCTTGTCCTTGAAATATTGCTAATGCATCTCATTTTAGTCTTTTCAAACTTTTTTAGAGACAGGAAGTGAGAACTTTGACAAGTTTTTGAATCTGCTCGGTGATACAATTTGCCTGCAAGGCTGGGCTGGTTATAGAGGCGGCCTGGACACTAAAAGTAACTCTACCCATCAACAAATATACAGTATATGCATGCCCATTCTCGTATATCAATTTCATAGACATCCCTGAATGCAGATACTGACGGGTATTTTTTTAATGTCTCACAGTTAATTACGCTTTCTCTTCCTTGCTAGATGACACTACAGGAATACACTCCATCTATACAGTATATCAGGGTCATGAGCTCATGTTCCATGTATCCACTATGTTACCTTACTCTAAAGAGAATAAGCAGCAGGTGGGTCTTATTACAATTACAACTTTGTATAAAGAATAAAACACTTTGGGGCACTCTGTTGTAGGACAGTAAGCACCGAAAGTGTGATGTGATGCAGGCTGATACAGAGAGGACTTACTATTACCACAACAAAGCTAATTACTTTCTGATAACAGCGTGTCACAAAAGTGTTTTTTCTCTCTTATATGTCTCTAAACAGCAGTTTATGACACCAATGAACTCACATTTCACAATTTATTTATTTACAGTTATGTTTAATGTTGTAGCACATCCATGAAACAAGTCATCACTTCACTTGTAACAGCTATAAAAGCCTTACTGACAAAGCACTGACACTGGAGACTCCTTCCTTAAATGTTTTATTAAATGTGTCCTTACAGAAAGCTTCACCATCAACAGTTATCTTGGTTAGATAACAGCATGTTTTTTTATTGGTTTATTATCAGTCTTTGATTATCTGAAACAATTGAATTGTTGCCCTGTGAATGAGTTGTTACCATAGCAATGATAATGTGTTAAAACAAGCGGATTAATATCAACATTTGGGTTCTATACAAATCTGCTATTATAGAAAATAAATCAACACCTTCTGACCAATCAGAGTGGAGAATTCAACGGTGCTACTGCTTAGTGGTTAGCACGTCTGCCTCTCACCTTCGAGGTTGGGGGTTCGAATCCTGCTTCTGCCCTGTGTCTGCAGTGTTTGCGTTATCTCCAAGCGCTTCGAGGGTTTCCAGTTCGATTGTGTCTGGCGATGGGTTGTCACCCCGTCCAGGGTGTCCCCTGCCTTGTGCTGCGAGTGATAGGCTCCATGCTACCCTGCGATCCTGTGTAGGATATGCGGTATGGATAATGGATCGATGGATTATTGATGTTGTTGTAAATTGGGGGGCATGGTGTCTTAGTGGTTAGCACGTTTGTCTCGCACATCCAGGGTTGGGGTTTGATTCCCACCTTGTCCCTGTGCTTCGGGGATTTCCTCCACCAGTCCAAAAACATTCAATGGAGGCTGATTGGAATTTCCAAATTGTCCATAGTGTGAATGGGTGTGTGTGTGTGTGTGTGTGATTGTGACGAGTGACGGATTGGCACTCCTTCCAGGGTGTCCTCGTGCCCTAAGTCCCCTGGGTAGGCTCCAGGCTCCCATCGTCCCTGCATAGGATAAGGGGTACAGAAATGGATGGATGATGTTGGAAATTATTGGCTGGCACTGGGACATTTTACTACTTGGGTAGAGGTTAGCAAATGCATGGCAGTTGTGACTGTGTCTGTGGTCATTCACAGTGTTTATTGGAAGTAAAAAATGGTTTTGGTCACTGGTTAAAATTCAGGTAGGACAGTTACTTGTCTTGTTTGTGTCAGTTCAGATACATTACATCGTATGGTCAGTCAAAGCACATACCCTGTATGACCTGAATGTGCATTTAAAAAGACACAGAGCATTTATTGTGGCAATAGATGAGTCTGTCTGTAAGAGAGTAAATTAAATGGGTTATAAGGCATGCATTTCTGCTGCTGTTATTCTGACTTTCTTCAGCCCATCTCTGTGTACTTTTCTCTAGGGACATTTTGTATTCTCTGTTAGACATTGTACCATTACTCAACTATCAGCAATTCATCTCCTTTTGTGCTCTCCGAGCATCACCTTCTTCCCTCCCTCTCTCTTACTAATCCTGTACTTTGTACATAAATTAAAGTAGGGACAATATGTCTTTCCGCTGTCTGTGTAAGTGTGAGTCATGCACAGTCACAGCTGAGCCAAATCAACTGAAGTTTCAACTGAAGATAAAAAAAAACCCTAGGTAGCAAGCAGTATTGTTTGTTATTGTGCTTGGCTTAATAAGACAGTAGTATGGTTAAATGTTTTCTGAATTGAAATAGATATTAGCTAAACACTCCCTCTTACCTTTATAGGCATTTTAAGTGAATTACAAACCTCAGTTTCATACAGTGATGTTCTCACTTACCCTTGCATAATGCCACAAATGAAGAAAATCTACAATTGAATCAATTTCGCGGACAGCATGCATGTGACCAAGGACATGCTAGGTATTTCAAATAATACAGATTCAGTACTCAATACTACTCATACACAGGATTTTTTTTTCTATACTCCAGTTCTTCATGGTTTCTCTCAGTGCTCGTTCAGATCAGGTTCCTAACTGAACCACAAAATGATCCCCACCTACTGACTGGAAGATCACATTACCAGCGATGTCTTTGTATGCAGCAGGGGCCATCATCTGGTCAGGAGAATCAGGTGTCTTTTAGCAGGGAAATCACTAAACTGTGCTAAAAGGTGGCCCTGTAGGACTGAAACCGATCATCTCTGATATACATCGACATTGTGGAAGAGCAGGATCAAAACAACTAGGCTAAACGACAAGCTTGTAAACATATTGTTGTTATCCTTCCTTACATGATAAATTGCTAGATATAGGGATGCATGCCTTACAAAATAAAATGTATATACTATTTATAATATATATACAAAACAGATAATGAAGATATTGCTATATATTGTGGATAACTGATTGATCATAGTGGACTTGTTTCAAGTTTCAAATAAGAAGTGTCAGATCGTTTCAGGTCATTGAATACCTCAGGCATCACAGAACTTTGCAGATTACAGTAACAGTTAAAAACATGAAATGCCACGTATCATTTTAGATTCCGATTTTAACACATGGTTGATCACCTTAAAATTTTCGAAAACATCTGTTAGCTTTGTCCCGCGCTTTGCCTGCCGAACACGTCACTTTTTTCACCTTTTCTTTACTGTTGATAATAGCAACTGGTTATCAGTTTCAGTTTTTCCTTCATGCCGTATTCTCTTTCTGTTTAACAGATCAGACATGAGGTTGAGTATGAGTACAGCTCTTGAGCTACTTGGAGATTTCAGAGCTTTCAGAGTTCACAACAGCAGGCTTTTGAAAGCACCTGTGCTTGCTCAAGGCCTTACATCCCCTTTACTGAGCACCACTTGAACTCTTACTGTCAGTCTGCATTTACCAATGACGACTGTGAAAAGAGCACATACTATATACACACACACACACACACACACACACACGCACTCAAATTATCAAACTTTATTGCAGTAAAGGTGGGCACATCCAATAATTACTGGGAATATTTTAGATTTCATACACTGTTTATCCCTATATACTGCATAATGAACTACTAGCACTGTACGGTGTGCTGGCATTTGGCAAATGTAATTATTGTGCATTATATATGTTGTCTACAGGTTACCCTTTTAAAACCTGTCCATTGCGGTTTGATTATTATATGATAATATTATAATATTTTCTTTGTTTCTGACAACATTACCATTAAACACACCATAGTCACTTGTGTACTTTACAAACCATTCAAACATTACAGTAAAATTACATAAAAAAATAGATATAACAGTATATTTCACCATCTTTTTGTGATTTGTGGAACTCACACTGCTGTCATATATCAGAGTTTTCAAAAAGTTATGAATTTGTGGTCCAAAACAGTGACAGTGTGGACTAGGTATAAATGAAGAGAATCGGATATGCAGAGGGTTCAGACAAGTTCTCAGACCTTTTGTTCAGTACTCTGTGGCACCTTTGGCAGTCATTATAGCTTTGAGTTTTCATGGGTATGTCTCTGCTAACTCAGCACACCTGCATTTGGGCAGTTTCTCCCATTTTCCTGGCAGATCTTCTCAAGCTCAATCAGATGGGATGGGGAGCATCTGTGAATTGCCATATTCAGGTCTTTCCACAGATGTTCTATAGTGTTCGGGTCTGAGCTTTGGCTAGACCACTCATGGACATTCAAATACATGTCCCTAAAGCCACACCAGTGTTGTTTTGGTGAACTGTTGCCCCAGTCTGAGGTCGTGTACATTCTGGAGCAGTTTTGCATCAAGGACCTTTGTGTATTTTTCTGCGTCCATCCTTTTCTCTATTCTGAAAATGCGTTGAAAATAAGGCTTACCCCTCAGTCTTCCTCCTTATATAAATGACTTTAGAAGCTTTGTCCTTTTAAGTTAGAATAATTAATTTAGATAACCAAATTCTCTTACTATATACAGTCATTATGCTTACTATATGTAAGGATAAAGCAAATAACAGATTTATCTTCACTTTTCCTCTGTCAGCCTTTCTTGCCTCTGCTTCATTTACTCTAAAGAAAAACTAGCCCATGTGGGTTATCACGGAGCATATACGGTGCTGGATAGTCTAAATGAACACACTGGCAACCAGATCAGTTCAAAGATTTATTCGTAGAATAACACGCTTTTATAGGTACAAATAACCGTGCATAGGCGTACTGCTGTGTGGAAATAATATGGCAGTTGAACTGACTGTCCACATACATGAAAAACATCTTAGGCAATACAAGAATGTACAGCTTTCTTGAACATATATGGTCTGATTGTATGGTTCGCCTAACACCGAAAAAAGAAAGTTCCTATTGTGACATGTCAAACTGGCAAGTACACATCAGTCAGATTCTGTAAAGTTCATGAGACAAAAATCAAACTATAACCTAAAAATACTTATACATATCTGAGGGAATAAAGAATAGAACATTTCCCAACACTATATTTGTGCAGTCAGGAGCACAAATGGTAAAGCATAAGGGACACAATACAGTGAATTAATTAAATGTTTTAATATTAATGAATTTACTCTCTGGCCGTGTAGGTGGAGAGAAAGAGACATATCGGGAATGACATCGTCACCATCGTATTCCAGGAAGGAGATGATGCCTCACCATCTTTCAAGCCCTCCATGATCCGATCTCATTTCACACGTATCCTTTTACAAAAGTAACTAATCTAGACAAATTGATTAATTTAAAAGGGGGCAGTTAAACGTAATGTTTCTCTATATTATAAAGGTCGTTCATGTATCCTTAACTCCACTTCCAGATATTTTTGCCTTAGTTAGATACAACAATCAGAATGACAGCTATAGGTATGTATTTGTATGAGTTATTATATTTTAAATATGTTTGGTCAGAGGCATTTTTGAAAATTCATTTTGAAAAAAAAAGAAGGAAGAAGTTGCATTGTTATTGTATTAAAAATCTCACACATATATCATATTCCTGCACATGCAGGGTAACAAATCACATTTAACTCTCATACATCAAAGAGGACAGATCATACATGGCTTCCTCTTTTACACATTTAACAAATTTAACAAATGCGCTGTTATGAATCACTCTTTATAAAATCGCAGCCATGGAGAGTATTGGACACAGTTTTCTGTAAGAGGTGCCCCAAACTAAGTTTTAAAAAATGAAGTTTAAGAAAAAAATATAATGTCTTTTAGTACTACTGCAGTAATACTTTTAGTTTAAATTATTTAAAAATGAAATCTCAAATGAAAGTTTGTCTGCATAGAACATAATATGAACAGTTAACAGTTAGGTAAACATCACCAGCACAGACAACCCCATGTGGTGTTGTGACCCCAAGATTGAGGAACCGTGGTGTAATGAATATGATATAATGTAATATTAATATTTTGCAGGTTGAAGATTTTCTCAGAAGAGAGCGTGCCGTTGTTCGGACCACCCCTTCCCACACCGCCAGTATTTACAGACCACCAGGAGTTCAGGGACTTTTTACTAGTCAAATGTTAGCCTACTCTTAAATATTATTATTATCTCCATTTTTAAATATATATGTTTTTTGTTTGAATATATAGCATTAACAAGACATGACAGCAAAGCATATTTAATTTTTCAGGATGGAGGTTTCCTTTTAATATCTGTCATGTCTGTCTCTCGGTATTTGTGTTTCTCTCTCGCTCACACTTACCCTTCATCTCTCAGTAATAAATGGAGAGAAAGCCACTCTTGAAACTCCCACGTTTGCGCAGAAACGTCAGCGGACTCTTGACATGCTGATTAGATCTCTGTATCAAGACCTCATGCCAGACCTGCACAAGGTACTTGTGCTAATTATCAGCTATCTAACACTTTTGTCTTTCTCTGCATCCTGTTCTTAAGGCACAGCAGACTCATTTGGTTGTTTATAACTCTTCATTATCTTGCCAGCTCATCTGCAGAAGCTCATTTTTCTCTCACCCTTCCTCTATCACCTTTCACTGCTTACTCACACAATTTTCCTCTACTTTTCATCTTCAGACTGTGAGAATGGCTAACACACTCCAAATTCTTGGTAGAAATTAGTGATTGGTTAAATATACATTAGAATATTGTCATTTGCGGGGGGAAATGAAAATCTGCATTTTCAGATATTATTATTATTATTATTATTATTATTATTATTATTATTATTATTATTATTATTATTATTATTATTATTATTATTATTATTATATAAAACGATAGTCTTTTTGTTTTATCAGTTGCTACCCAAAGGTCTAACTATCTTCCATCACATATTTCCTCCTTGCACATATGCAGCTATTTAGATTAAAGATTTGTGTGTGGTGATGTTATTAAAAGTATATAACATAACATTTTATTTATCCTTGTATTTTGTAAATAAAAATTATTAAAACCTACAGTATTGCACCCTTAGGTTTTAGCCACTGCCTCCCAGGCCTTAGGTTTATGGGTTTTAATTTTGCTAACCTGTTTCCTAAGAACCAGTTACCCAGTGCCTGCTCTGATGTTCCCTTCCTACCTTCTTCTGCTCTGTTCTGTATTTCTGCTTTTTTCCTTCCGGGTCCTTCTCTAAGACCCGTGTGTGTGTGTGTTTGTTTTACTGCTCCTGTAGGTTCCCTTTTCTCCACAGAACATGTTAAACCGTCGCTCCTTCAGTGACGTGCTGCCTGAATCGCCCAAGTCGGCCCGCAAGAAGGAGGAGGCACGCCAGGCCGAGTTTGTCCGGATAGGACAGGTAATGCACACATATCCACACATCCACCAAGCACCTATTCACATGTACACACACTAAAAACAATGTAAGCATCACAGAGCTTTAAAGCACTCACATTTTTTTTTTAATAAATGACTTTCCAAATCATACATCGTTTGGACAACTCAAAAACCTACCCCAATACAGAACCACACAAAACAAAGTGTTAACTAGCCTTGTGGAAACATTCATTAAATTGGCTTCATGGAAATTTATGTAACGTGGTTGTCTTCCTAGGCATTGAAGTTGAAGACCATAGTAAGAGGGGATGCCCCTACTAGTCTAGTCAACACTGGTCTTTGCAGAAAAGAGGTAAGAGGAACTGTACGGACAAGTTGTTTTTAAATGGCATCTCTTTATTGTATACTTTACAGTATGATGTTACAGACACTTACAACTTAAATTTTTGTGCCTGTTGTTGGGTTTTACAATATCTTTATAACCAGTGACAGTTATTTGGTAGCCATGATGAGCCCGATATTTTTAATTTTGTTTTCCTTTGTTAGTATAAAAAAAAAAAAAAACCTGTGAATGTTTACTGCTGTGTTACTCAATTTTCTTTTCTTCTCATTGGAATATTTGGGAAAGGGAGAGGAGGAAAGAAGAGAAAAGGTGATGTTCAGCTGCCCTGTAGACGTGTTCAGTAGAAACGTTCAGCAGAAATGTTTAGCAGAAACATTCAGTAGAAATGATCAGCAGAAATGTTTAGCAGAAACGTTCAGTAGAAATTATCAGCAGAAATGTTTAGCAGAAACTTTCAGTAGAAATGTTTAGCAGAAATGTTCAGTAGAAATGATCAGCAGAAATGTTCAATAAAAATTAAACTGGAAAAGAGGAACTGACAGAAAATGTACGAGAGTGTGAGAGCTTCCTTAACACTCATGTTCTGTTCAGTAGTTCTTAACGTATGCTGACGTTGATTTAATGAACGTTGTTGGATTTGTTTTACAAAATATCATAGAATTAGTCATTTAAACCCGAGTAATGCTAATCAGTAAAGCAGTTAATGAGGAAGAGCCAGCACTGTAATGTGTCGGTCCAGCCCTGCACAAGCACCCACTGTACACGGGACTCCAGTCCTGATGTACACCTTCAACCTAAACCATCTTATTTGATTTTTTTAGCAATAAAATTGTAAAATATATTGTACAGGATCCATGTGCATACTTGCATAGCTTATTCCTTGACATCCGGTTAATTTTACCTAGGGGAATATTGATGTATCCTATTTCGGAGTGCTGCTATAAGATCTGAAACTTTATAATTAAATGGACTACTTCCAGGTTGCAGTTCAGCAGTAACTTTTTGGCAAAGCATGCACTACATTATATAGTGCCTTGTTCAAAAAGCAGTCTGTGTGAATTGTGCTGATCAGACTGTTACAGTTGGACTATAAGTTATGGAGACGATTGTATGCAATGATTGAAGATACAATGTAGTATACGTACTTTCCATATATGTATACAGTTAATTTAAAAGGAAAAAAAATGTAAGTAAATGTTTTGCATCATGTGGTCACTTTAAAACATCATATACAGTCTGAATAAAGCATAATTATTACTTATGCCTTCATTATTAGAAATATAAACAAAATTGTTGGGAAAAAAAGACATAAAAACCCTTACCAAATAGCATACTTGTTGAGTGTGTGTGTGTGTGTGTGTGTGTGTGTGTGTAATGGTACAAATTTAAGTGTTATTTTCTAATATAGTATAATTGCACTGGAGCACACATTTAAAAACAGGTGTATATCTGCTTTTGCAGCCATGGGAGTCTCAGTCTTTCTGCAGTAGCTTTGCACATGAAATTGTCTGTGGAGATTCCTGGGGGCAGTCGTTATTGGTAGCCACTGACTCAGCCGGGGTCATGCTGTTAGAGGGTAAGAATATCTCATTATCAGTCACCAGTGGTTCACTTGCAGAAAATGTAACATGTATTTTAACACATAAGAATGACCCATAAATTACTTGCCGGCTAGTATAGGTACAGGTTTGCTCTGTTAAAGGTATCATTTTAACTCTATAGTATCACTCAAACACAGCCCTAGAGAAGGGTCTTAAGGTCTGAATCACCCAAGAACTGCTTTTATTGCTGCAGCTAGGAAATGTAAATAAAATGTCCTTATACTTTTCAAACAAGGATACAAAGTTTTGTAAAATTTAGAATTTTTAACCCTGTCATGAGGATGTACAGTGGGGGAAATAAGTATTGAACACATCAACATTTCTTTCAGTAAATATATTTCCAATGAGGCTATTCACATGAAATTTTCACCAGACTTTCTTATTAACTCCAGAAATCCACACAAGGTCTTGGGAGAGCTCTTTGCTTTTACCCATCATGAGATGTTCCTTGTGTGACACCTTGTTAATGAAAAGCCTTTTTGTAGACCATCAATTTACAAACCCAGCTGATATTAAATTGCACAGATAGGGGGTATAATTACTTATGGATTCCAGCTGGTTCCTTGACTTGGAGAACTGCTTTTTTGGCATGTTCAATAATTTTTTCCTGTGTTGTTCCACTTTATTACACACAACTTTATTTATGTGACTTTAATGTTGTGAATTCTTTATATTTGCGGATTTCTTGAGTTGATACTGATGTCTGGTGAAAATCTCATGTGAAATACCTCAGTGGAAATATATTTACTGAAAAAAATGTTGACGTATTGAATACTTATTTCCCCCACTGTATAGAGATTTCGGGAGACCTACAGATCAATTGTTTAATTGTTTGATTTTCATAAAATTCCATATGAATAATCCATCGACAACCGGATACATAAAGAAGTATGTTGTATGTTTGTCAAATCTACATTATTAATATTGCTTCTTGTTTTTTTTTTAGCCTCAGATCCCTTGCTTTCCAGTGCAGGTAAGATATCATCAGTACAGGTGAATTAAAGGCTGCATATTTAATTTCTAATTAATTGTAGTGCAACAGTAAATAACAGTTTATGTCCTTGGAAATATTATTTTTCACATATGATGATAATATGGCTGAAACACATGATAATTTTGGAATAGAAAGTAATATAGGTTTATATATATGTAATACATTTTTGGATATTTTTCATTAGTTTGATCTTGTTGTTTATTAAATAATATTTTTTTTGTTGTTTTTTTAAGTGCTAACTATTTGATGTGCTATTTTCCATTGCAAAACAGACTCTCCATCCCTGCCTCCAGTTCAAGTGATCGACAAGACTCTGTCCGTCAAACAGATGCATGTACTTGAACCTCAGGATCTCCTCATTATGAGGGCAGATAAAGGTGTGTGTGTGTGTTACAAGAGGATTTAAAACCCCACAAAACCTAACTCCTGCTTTATGATTATTAATGATTAGTAATACATGTACAAATGTGCAAAGTAGAAATTAGGATTTAATAATGTGTATATGCACTTTGCAAGAATTTATCCATTTGGGCAAACTAACCACAGGGATGATGTTGCTTGTCCCTTCTGCATTGGTACTGTGAAACAAAACTAACTTGGCAAACATAGGGTACTGTGATATTTAGTAGGCTTGTACGTGGTTGAACAATCCCAGTTTTCTTTCACACACAAACACACACACACACACACACACACACACACACACACACATATTTTTTACTACGCCTCCAGGATATTGCGATTGCAGAAATGAGTGCAAAATCCAGGAAACACTGCAATATTCGGAGTAGATTAAAATTTTTTCGAAATTACCACTCATTTTCCACAGATTTGCACTAGGACGCGTCATGTGATATCATCACAACGTGCGTTCAGCCAAAGCCCTCCTCGATTCATGTGCGTCAAACATGAGTAGAGCTAAAAGGTCTAATTTGCCAACAAACATCACTGCGAAAGAGCAGAACAATTTCGTGCAATTGCAATTTTGCTAATTCAATTAGTTTTCCGGAAAAAAATTACAAAAACCTTAGCAAATTGTAGCACATATTTTTTTAAAAAGCCACAGCAAAATCAAGCACAACAATCACAAGAAGTTCAGTCGATAACAAATCTTAAAGAAATCGTAGGAAGACAAGAAACAGCACTATTTTGCTGTCTGTTGTCTGATTTCTGCAGTGTGTATAAGTTGTATACGCTTACTTTAGAAGCCAACATGCACTGTGTACAAGTGTATGTAAGTGCTGAATACGTGTTTTGGCACGTTAAGTATTAACTGATCATCAACAGACCTGCTCCACAAATTGAAGGAAATCAATTCAGATTTCTGTAATGAGGAACTGCTGTGCCTTGATTTCTCGCCTGGCTGTGTTGGACTCAAAACATGTCAGCAGTGTCTCTTCTACAATCAACATCGAATTAACATAAAAACAGCATGTTGCGAAATTGATGCAAGACGAAACGTTATAATCTCCCTTCCATTTCTCATATCACTGAATCATATACATGTTTCTGCTTGTATTTCAGGGAAAGATGCCCGACTCTATGTGTACAAACTGAGCGCTGTCAAGCGAGGGATAGAGGAGCGGCAACTTGTGCGCACCAAATGTGACAGCAGAGAGAACAAACTGGAGAAAACCAAGGGTATAAGAGATTTGATTTGTACAAACTAAAATCTAATCTCTGTAAAAAATATTCATCTGTAGAATCAATCCATGAATCATGTTCTTTTTGCTAAAACTTTATTCTGTCAATTATTATATAATTTTACTATTTCAGATAGCATCAGAGGCATCCAGGATACTAACATTCAAAAAAAGTATAACTGTTGGGTTAATATAGAATTAGTATCAGTCTGCATTTACAGTATTCACAATATAGATTACAAAAATAATATTATCACGGACACTTGTATTTGTCATCACTAGCCATGTGTTTATAAATTGCAAGCTTGGAAGGTAGTTATTTTCAAATGACTAAACAATGCATTTATTGCATTAATTCTAAAACATTGGGGTTTTGGGGTCTGTTGGAAAAGTGTAAACAAAGGAACATTTTTCTTCTTGGTTTGTGTTGGTTCTGTCGCTTTAGGCTGCCATCTGTATTCCATAAACACACACCATGGAGTGGAGCTACGCATTGTGGCAGCGATTAGGAACAAGCTCCTCCTTATAACAAGAAAACACCCTCGTCTCGACTGCCTGAGCTGTGTCAGCACAAGCATGGGAACAAGTGATTCCCCAGTTGAAGAGTTCCAGTACATCCGGGTAGGATAGGATGAGAATGTACTCCATTAAAGTTTGCTTGTATTGAACACTATGCATTGTTTTCAGCCTTTGGCAGCACTAGTTTCTGTGTATCTGTGATCACCAGATAACCACAAGCTTTTTGTGTACATGCACAAACATGCTTAGACATACCAAAATAGGCCCATTATTTCCATTAAATAACACTCCCGTGCAGCCATTGTTCCCTGGAAGCATTTTGAGTTCTTGCCATTTTGGCACTGGCTCTGAAGGAACCCTTGTGATTAATTCACAAAATTTTTGTGATATGACCTTAGCTAGAAATCCAGATGATTCAAACACTGGCTGCATGGCGTATCCCTAGAGTGGCGTGTTAGTAGAAGTCCACCTTCACAGGTTAACCTGAGAACAGTGTATGCCAGTGGAGAACCACTGAACTCAAGCAGTATATAGCCATAGGCCTGGAAGTGAAATCCAGTAATGGCCCCAATGTTGTATGTTAGTGGAATCCAGCTAACATAGCAGACTCACTAGTGAAAATGCATGCTATTGTGAGGCAGAATCACTCAATCCTGCTAGCCACTTTTCGCTAGACAGTGGGGGATGTGAATACTTTTAGGAGATACTTCTTATAGCAAAAAACTTATGTTTGGCAAAGCTGAACAAAATACGACACAGGAATTGCAGGAAACCACTGACCTTGTTCCCTGTCTGTGTGTGTTACACAGGAGATCTGCTTGTGTGATTCTCCGGTTGTCATGGCACTGGTCGATGGGCCAACAGGAGAGAATGATCACATGATCTGCGTGGCATACAAACACCAGTTTGACCTGATCAATGAGAGCACAGGGGATGCCTACAGACTGCACCATGTGGACTCCAACCGGGTAGGTAACACACTCATATGCGCATACATATGTGCAGCGTGCTGACTGGCACACGGCTGATTGTTGATGTGTGTGTTTGCAGGTAAATTTTGTGGCGGCTATAGACGTGTATGAAGATGGCGAGGCTGGGTTACTGCTCTGCTATAACAGTCAGTGTCTGTAAAAATCCACTGAGTCCACTGCCATGAACATTTATCACAACAACAACAATAATAATAATAATAGTAATAAAATAATCTCCAAATATCAATAATATTTGGGTTAATAAAAGTACTCTTTAATACACTCACGATGATAATATGTAACACGTAGAGGACCATACTACTTAACTAGTTAAAAATGTCAGGTGTTTGATTTGAAGACACTGCACAGACAGACGCTATAAAAGGGGAGGCAAAACTATGTGTGGGTTTAGTTGCTACAGTGCCATTCAAAGTACGTTAGCTATGCTTATGCTCTGCTCAAATCATGTACATGTAACGTAGAAGTCATAAACATTTACACACCTTGTTTTCCTGCTCAGCATGAGAGGCTGTTAGTGTTTCAGTTTCAACCACGTATATCTATTGTTCCCCTCACACTGAACTGTGTGAGCTAGCGTCTGGCAGACTTGAGAGCTGTCAGCCAATAAGACCACGTGTTTTTCCATGTGTTTTTCTGTAAACCCTGCCTTACTGTTCTCGCTACCATTGACTGAATATAGACAATTACAACACCGCCATCTTCTTTTACTGACGTTCAGTTACGTAATGACAAACCACTCCAAGTGGAGAATTTTTCGGTTGCTAAAGAAAATTTTCCGGGGGCTACATCCCCAAATACCCAGGCCAAGTACTTCAGGTATTTCAGAGAATGCAGGCACATCCTCTGTCTGCAGTTCTCTGCATACATATAAGTAAGAGGCCTGTCTCTCAACAACCAAGGCTTCACCCACAACCTCTTGTTGTTACATCGTATTACTCTTTGTGAAAGAGTGAAACATATGTGAAACATATATCAACGTAGTGGTCTTATCAATTACATTTTTTTATTGTCTTTTGCTTCTATGTTACATCGTATTACATTTGAAAGCAAACTGCTAGTGTTTAAAGGTGGAGTTCTAGACACTATCAGTGTAGAAAAATCTGGCAACTCTGAGGTGTGAACTATACCCAGGTAATTTGTAACTTTTAACTTTTGAGGAGCCCATAAAATTGACTTAGAATTATTAAAGTATTTCCAACTTTAAAGTTTTTGCACATTTTGTTATGTTATAAATAAATTTTTTTATGGATTTTGCCATCAATCTGCACACTCACAATGACAAATTCAACAATTTTTCTAAATTTTTTTGCTGCAAATTTAGCAAAAATCAAAAACTGATTTTGATAAGTATTCAGACCCTTTTTTGAGTACTTAGAAGTAGAAGTACCTTTGTCATGGTGAAAGGTGAACCTTAGAGGTTATGTGCTTTGTGCTCACCTACCTGTCCAAGGCCCTTCTAGCCCGGTTACTGCCTTTGGCCAGACAGCCAACTCTAGGGAACATCATGGTGGTTTTAAACGTCTTCTGTTTCACATTGATGTGTGCAGTGTGCTCCTGGAAACATTCAAAGCTTCAAAAATGGTTTTATATCTGTGTCCAGATCTATGTCTCAACACAGTTTGATCCTAGAGGTCTATGCAGTTTGTTTTTTTGTTCTGACATGCACTGTGAATTGTAGGACGATGTACACACAGGTTTGTGCCTTTGTAAATCATGCCCAGTCATTTTAATGTGCCACAATTGGACTCCATCCAAGTTGTAGACATCCCCAAATAATCAAAGCAAACAGGATGCACTTGAGCTCAGTCTGGAGTACCATGGCCAATGGTCTGAATACTTCTCTGAATCAAAGATGTCCGCTTTCGGTTTTTAATAAATTTGCTAAAAATTGTAAAAACATTTTTAAAACATTTATGAATACTAACTACTTCCTGTTATGGATAACAACCACCCCCACCCCAAAAAAAACAACAAAACAAAACATAAAAAACGGCTTGGTAGTGCGTTCAATATTTTCAATAAAGGCTTTTAAATCTTTAACATCCTTTCTGATACCTGCTAATTATTTGCTTGTAGATTTCTGCGCCTATAAGAAAGTGTGTCCATTTAATGGGGCCACACCCATGATTCAGCCAAACTCTTCTGACTTTCACTTCAGCTGGAATCAAATGCCTAATGGTATTGGTAAGTGAATGAATTTTATTACAGTTTCGTCAAGGTTTACCAGGGTGAGCTTTTGTGATATATGGGGTGGTTGTTGTTTTTTTTCTTTACTTTATGTATTAGCATGTGCACTACATGTGTAGCAATTGTGAAGAGGGATTGGTAAACCTTTAGTATATTCAGTATGTAGTATATCCATGTTGTCTTGTAATTCCTTTAGACTCAGTTTTATTTGTCATGCATTTTAATAACTGACTGATTTTGTATAAGATAACAAATTGAAGATGTTTCAAAGAAATAGAAAGTACACAGATTTGTCTTGAGTGTCAAATCCCACCAATTCGTTGACTGCATTACCAGAGAAAATAAAAGACTGGACCTTTTGTATGCAAATGTAAGGAATGCATACAGAGCTACTGCCCTTCATACCTTGGAAGATCAGACCACAGCCTGGTCCTATTAACAACTGAACACGTTCCTGTCATTCAGAAGCAACCTGTGACCACAAGAATGGTGAGGAGATGGACACAGGAAGGTAATGAGGCAGTACATGACTGTTTGGAATACACAGACTGGCACGCACTATGCGAGTCACATGGGGAGGACATTCACAGCATGACAGAATGCATCACAGACTATATTACCTTGTGCATTAATACCGTAACTCTTTGCCAGTCAAGTCAGTACACTGTTTCCCCAACTTTAAGCCCTGCAAATTTTTTATTTGTTGGCCGCAACATGTCTCAAAAAAGTAGGGACGGGGGCAACAAAATGCTGGAAAATTACGTGTTACTAAAAAGAAACAGCTGAGAAAAGAAACAATGAGATTTGCAAATCACTGCATTCTGTTTTTGTCCCAACTTTTTTTGAATTGGAGTTTTAAGAAGAAATGAACCTTCAGGACTGGAGACAGATGGGAGCTATTTGTGCAGGGAATTTAGAATGAGGTTAATGGAAAGGAAAGACGGCTAAAGAAGTAAGTTGGAGATGACGCTTCAGCAAGGAAACACGAGAGATGTGTGGACTGGTATGAGGCAGATTACTGGCTTCAAGATGGGCCATTGACAATCTGATTGAAGCCTGTACAGGACACATGAGCTATATTTGTTTTTCCATAGATTCAGCTCAGGGCCACTGCCTGTTCCTCCCCCCACAAACCTACCCCCCTCCTCTCCACATGATCTCTGTCATGTCAATTCCTATGTTACAGTGTGTGCATTCCCCTACATTCTGGCCTTCACCACTGACTCCATAGAGATCCGACTGGTGGTCAATGGAAACCTGGTTTACACTGCTGTGGTCCCAGAGCTTCATCTGATTGCATCTAGGGTGAGTAATATTAATGCACTAAATGTAACTCAAAATATGTAGTCTAATTAAAAAAAATAATTATGTAGAATAAGAAAAAAAATCATGGCTTACATATTTGTTTATCAATCCATAATCTAGTGTGTTTATCCATAATTTATCCACAAAAGTGTGCCCATAAACTGCATCATAGAAGTCACTATTACTATCACTATGTAATCTATATTTTTCTATTTTATTTATTCCCTTTACAGTGTGTGAAGTACACTTTTTTTTGGTAATATTATGAATGAATAATCAATAGTGACGGAACTGAACATAATATTCAATCTCAGATTTAAGGAAAATCAGAGATAGACCTATCAAAAAACCCCACATCATGACTAACTCTCATGAAATGGTACAATAATCTTATATTTGGTTTATTGCAATCTTATAATAGGAAATACTAGATAAGTTTGTCTATATTCAAGATATTTTCCCTTGTTAACATAAATTTTTGCAACGTGTTGACAGTATCAATAGATTTGTTATAACGTTTTTGTTTTGCCTCAGCTTAGCTAAAATAATTGGTGTACATAGAGAGTGTCACAAGTCGTGACGGAGCGGATGAAGAAAGGAGGTAAGCGCACTTAAGAACGAGTGTAGTTTATTTACAAGAGGTAGGCAGACAAATCCAAAACGTAATCCAAAGGCGTAGTCAGAAAACAAGCGAAGGTCAGGCGAACGGCAGACAGACATAAACTTGGGGCAAGGCAGATATCAACAACGTGGCACGGAAAACAGGGTCGAGAAACAAACATAAGCATAAACATGAATGTACAGTATGACTATGATCTGGGAGCGGATAACCCAGCGTGAACTATAACTAACAAGGAACTATGTTTACTATGTTTAATATGTTTAATTAACCGCGCCGTGTGTAGTAAGGCGCGTAGTATATTTACCGGCATGAATTAACTTAAACAGATTTCAGGTGAAAGCAATACAGACACACGTGGGGATACAACCTATGACAGACACGGGGCGGGGTATTGACGAACATAAACAAAACACACGTGCCCTCCCAGCCATTGACAGAAACGAAAATAAAGAGCACATGTTCAAAGGTCGCAACACGCATGCGCAACCGCGCGAGAGCATGCTGCTTCAAGGGGGAACTGTGACAGAGAGATGATGATCAGTAGCTAATGTCAACATTCTCGTATGCTCTTCTATTGTCGGCTTTTCTTTTTCTTGTTTTGCCCCTCTAGTCCGACATTTACTTCATATCATCAGCTCCAGTAAACTCTGCCTCCAACTGTAGCTCCAGAGACACCAGTTCCCAGAGTTCTCCTCAAACTCCAACAGGCTACGAGATGCCCATTTTCCCCTCACCCCTTGGAGATGGTACGTCTCATTTCATTCATTTTCAGCTGTCGACTAAACCACGGGAAAATCTTTATATATGAATTTTCATGTTTGTGTGTTTGTCGTTAATGTTTCACATATTGGACAGAATACTATTTATGTACCCATTTATACATTGTGCTGACAAGTGTATGTTTGTGCGTGTGTTAATGGACCTATATTTTGTTCTTTCTCAGTTTGAATAATGTGTGTGAGTTGGGTTGGTGTAATGCTTTTTTCCGTCCCCTGGTCCAGATTGTATTCGGATCCCCTACGGCACCAAGCTTTCCCTCTACATGTCTAAAGATTCTGAAGGTACTGAAGGGACTCCTGTTTTGCCTGCGTTACCCATAATGCCTCACTAACACCCATAACCACACACACTTCCATGGAAGTGCGCCGTGGTCTGCCTTCATTATTCACAGACACATGCTGACTGGGCTTTAAGCAGATCTTCAATAAGCACAGTGTGTCCAACCCTTCCTTCAGACAGACAGAGAGACACAGAGAGAGCGAGAGAGACAGAGAGAGAGAGACACAGAGAGAGAGAGGGAGGATTACTAAGGTGTTCAATGGCAGGGAAGGGTAACCTCTTGATAAAAGAGGGGCACATTTGGCACTGCATGACTAACATTATTTTGTTACCATGGATTCTTTTGTCAAGGCCCCTCTACACTCCCTCTCTCTCTCTCTCTCGCCAAAGTAATTCTGTCCAAACAAACGGTTTAGAGAGGCATTCGGGGCTGTGTCAAAACCCACATCCTGCTACATCTCTGCATCATTGGACAAATCTCTCCTTTAGCAAACCGATACATGTACTGTTCATCATACAGTATTTGTTAACGTTACTTTGAGCTTATATATATATATATATATATATATATATATATATATATATTATACATAAAATTTTGTACTGGTCCATGGTGCAGAAATACAAGAGGAATATGTTGTGTGTGTATATACATATTGTGTACAACATATGTCTTCATCTAGGGATTGGGTCAATACATGACTGAATTTAAAGATTGACTGACTGAAAACATTTCTTAAATGTATAACAGTGCAAATATCACTAAATAGTTGGATAATAATCACATGTTGGATACATTATTATTATTATTATTATTATTATTATTGGTGGAAAATGTTTAAAACACTGAATACCTAACACCTCAACTTTTTTTCAGTATTGACCCTGTCCTAACATATTTAATATCCTTTTTGGATTGACCCTGTCCTGATATGTTTCATATAGGTTCTTAGATGTCTTTATTTGTCAAATTAGGAGGGTTTCTTCTTTGCCTGTGCATGTGTTAAGAGAATGGCAGTATTACAACATGACCTTAGTTCATTTTCAGGTTCTAGATGCCATATTGGTCAAAAAATCAGGACCTAAACTTCATTATAAAAAATTTTTTCGGTCTAATCTTCAAAATCAAATATAAACTTTGTATTACAGGTATTAGAATGATTACGGATCTAGGAAGAAATGGTGGCAGGCCAAGCAAAGTCTGCTTCATAGTTTAATGCCGCAAAAGAATGGTAGTCGGAAGACTTATTTAAAATCATTCAGTACGTTTACAAGGGCAACAATAATCAGATTTTAACCTGATTAAGATGATACTCTGATTAAGAAATTAGAATGTAAGGAGGCATTTTTAATTACCTTAATACGATTAAAGCCATACTCGAAGTAAACACAAATCGAATTAAGACATGTGGAGTATTCCTGTTTTAGTCGCATTATCAACGTGCATTACAGACACGTACACACCTTAATCACACTATTAATGTCGTATGAGAGTTTTCATCGCATTTTGCAACCGGACAAGATCACTCACGGCAGTGCTCAACACTGACGACAACTGAAACCACGTACTTACCTACTGTATAGTAGGTGAAATACATGTTTCTCGGCTACTATATAGTAGGCAAGTATGCGGTTTGTACACAGTCGTCTATTTGCACATATAGCATGATAAATAATTAACTGCACTTGAAAATTTTGTAATGATTAAAAATAAAACACCCAAAACTGTATACAGTACCATAACGAAGATAAACTGTATGTTGATACGTGAAATTCTGGAGGAAACGGCCTTCTCCAATTCTGTGGTTTCAATCTGCGCTCTAGAAAGGCTGTATGTCGGAAAATGGAGCGAAAATGGCGCCTTACCGGACTGAGTGTCTACTATCAAGCGTGGAAGGATCTTCTGGGGGATTATCATGCACTACTGGAGACTGAACGATCCTCTTACTTCTCTGTTGCTATTGTAAAAAATCTAAATAATCCCAGACACTTGTTCCATACCATAAATAGACTGCTTCAAGTTAATGCTGTTACCACTTTGCCTGTTTCTCAGCAGCTCTGTGATTGCTTTCTACAGTTTTTCAATTCTAAGATTGTCAATGTTTGTAAAGAAATTTCTGTTAACCCTGACTGTGCCACTCCACTCCTTTGTCCTTCTGGGTTCACTGGTGTTTCTTTCACTCATTTCTCACTGCTTGATTCTGAGGCTCTCACAAGGGAGGTCTCCAGCATGAAATCTACCACCTGCCTGCTGGATCCAATTCCCACGATGCTGTTTAAATCGTGCTTTGCTGTGTGGTGCCCTGCTATCCTCAGCATTATAAATGAATCACTGGAGATTGGGGTTGTTCCAGCAGCACTGAAGACTGCTGCTGTTACGCCTGTCCCCAAGAGAGAAAATGTTTCTGTGGATGATTTTAACAATTTTCGCCCCATTTCAAATCTTCCGTTTTTGGCAAAAATACTTGAGCATGTTGTCGCCTCTCAACTATGTTCTCATTTGACAACCAACAACCCCTTTTAACCACTTCAATCAGGTTTTCATAAATTTCATAGCACTGAAACTGCGTTGGTCAAAGTTACAAATGACCTTTTGATGGCCTCTGATTCTGGAGCTACCTCACTTCTTATCCTTCTTGACCTTAGAGCCGCCTTCGATACTGTGGATCATGGTCTTTTACTTACCCGCCTTGAAAGTGTTTTTGGTGTGTCCGGGAAAGTTTTAAACTGGTTTAAATCCTATTTTACTGACCGTTCCCAGTTTATTTCTATGAGTGGCTTTAGATCTGACAATTGCTCGGTGCTCACTGGTGTTCCTCAGGGTTCAATTCTAGGCCCTCTACTGTTCAATATTTATCTATCTCCACTTGGGCATCTGCTGCGAACACTTGGCCTCCATTATCACTTTTATGCTGACGATACCCAAATCTACATTCACTCAAGATCTGGTGAAAGCATTGATGTTGGTTATCTTTCTGGCTGTATTTCTGAGATAAAGAAATGGATGAATAATAACTTTCTGTGCCTGAACAGCGGGAAAACTGAGGTCATGCTCATAGGTTCCCGTCATCAGATTCGCAAAGCGGCTTCATTGTCTCTATCCGTTGATGGCTCTGTTCTAGAGTTTCAAAGTAAGATGAGTAACCTTGGTGTAATTTTTGACACTAACCTCACTTTTGATTTTTTTGTTCAGAGCACTGTGAAAGCTTCCTTTTTTCACCTCAGAAATATAGCCAGATTAAGACCAATGCTAAACTTATCTGTCGCTGAAAAACTGATCAATTCATTCGTTGTCACGCGGTTGGATTATTGCAATGCCGTTTTAGCCGGAGTTTCTAAAACTGTAATTAACAAATTGCAGTATGTTCAGAACTCTGCCGCCCGAATCCTGACGGGAAGCAGGAGATATGACCATATCACTCCTGTTTTGAAGTCCTTACACTGGCTCCCGGTCAGATTCCGGGTGGATTTTAAGATCTTGATGTTAACATACAAGGCATTGCACGGATTGGCTCCACAATATTTAACTCATTTATTAATCCCGTACACCCCACATCGCAGACTGCGCTCCTCACAGGGTAATCTACTTACGGTTCCACTAACCCACCTTAAGTCTATGGGTGACAGGGCTTTTTCTGTCTACGCTCCTTCACTTTGGATCTCTCTTCCCCCTTAACTCAGGGAAGCTCAGTCCTTTGGCATTTTTAAAGCTCTTTTAAAGACACACTTTTTTAAACTCACTTTTAATTCTTAATATCTTTTTGACTGTTTTATATTTGTTTTTTATTACAGTTTTATTCATTTTATTTAACTTTTATTTATTCTGTGATTTGGCTTTTTATGTACAGCGCTTTGAGAAGTTACTTTAAAGGCACTTTATAAAATAAAGTTTATTATTATTATTATTAACGTCGGATGACGTGGCGTGGGGACGTAATGACGTGTACCATTAATCGATCTATGTTCTATAACGGGAACATGAAAGAAATATTCTAAAAGTGGTTCATGTAAACACCTTAATCAGAATATTGTCTAATTCAGAATAAGGTAAATAATTAGATTACTGCTGTCCATGTAAATGTAGTCATTATCATGGCACACGGGACAAAGCAAAAAAGCTTTTAAATGTATTTAATTCTACTAAACATCCTGAATGCTTGCTGCACAAAACAATATTCAGCTCTACAGAATGATTTTTTGCTACATAGTCAAAAAACTACTTTCTAAATGTATGTATTGTTTATTTACATTTAAAACACATTTTTAAAATGTAGGCTTGATTGCACTATAAGGTGTATTACACTATTATAGAATTTTGAGAAATACAGAAATGTTGAAACTTTGATGCCCAATATATCATCGAGAACTTACAATCAACTCCAGGATTTGAGGTATCCTTGGTAAAGATGAGTAAAAAAATTGTGAAAAATGTCCTGTTTTGCAGTTACTGTGTGGAATGCATGAATGTCTAGATGAATCAGGAAGTAATCCACTGGTGAATGAGGGTACCAGACTAGTACTCAAGAGATGGTGACCTCTGCTGGCAGTGTGCGGTAGCATTCAGAGTTACTGTGACAGTAGACACAGAGACTTCATGACCGAGAACATCATTCTGAAAATCTCTAAACCATGATCCTTGGAGAAATATTTGCCTAACCATCTTCCTTACTAGGAGTTGGTAAAATACCTGTCCTCTTCCAGGCAGGCTCAGCGCTCACTGTTTTAAACTTCTTAATTATTTCCTTAACAGTGGATATGGGCATTTTCCAGTGTGTAGTTATTTTTTTTCATAAATAAGGCATTTCCTGTTTCATTTCATGTGTTTATTCTCTCATTCTCCCCATGCTGGGATTTTGCCTCTGTACCACATATACCCCAGTGAAACAGGAAATCATACATGACCACTTCAAGTTTTTTAAACACAATTTATGTTCTGTTCATAAGAAATCCTGGAGCTGACTGTATAAGACTAAGGTCATGATCTGTTCCTGACCATTTTTGTTCTCTTTAGGATGAACCAAGCCATTTTTATGTGTGTGTCTTGGTTTGTGTAATGTACCCATAAACACATGCACCTTTGCATGCTTATATTTCTTTGATACAGTATTGTATAATCGGGAGTATTAGTGATATGTCACTGTATGAGAACACTGTTTTTGGCACTTGCAGGTCAAGCTGTTCATTTTCAGTGAATGCAATATAATTTGGTTATCATTTCTTGTTTTTTTTGTAATTGGTGGGTATAATTTTCTTGTTTAAGTTAATGGCTTTTTAGTGCATGTACTTTGACTTTGACAAAAAAGACTTGGCTAGTAGTGACCTCTAGTGGTAATAAGGTTGCAGAAACATGACACAATACAAAATTAAATCAATATTATAGCTTTATTAAAATGGTATTATGGCTAGGCTGTAGGATTTGGACAATTTTAATGTGTTTGGTGAAGAGGTAGTTTTTTTTATTTATTTTTACTTTAAACAAGAAAACTTTTAAAGAAAGAACTGGATAAAAGCTTGTCAAAACAGGAAGCCAGTCTAACAGTGTAAAGGTTTGAAGGGAATGTACAGCTGAATTTTAAACACATTTTGTTTCAAAACTTTTGCTGAAATGCCAGTGAAGAGGGAACTGCAATATCTAATGTCATGAAAATTTTCTCTCTTTTGTTCTCTTCTTAATCCAGGCGAAGCTCCCTCCAAACACATCTATAAGATCCCACTCTGTAACCTAGTAGGGCGAAGCATAGAGAGGCCGCTTAAATCTCCATTAGTCAGTAAGATGCTTATGGGTGCAGTACCTGGTGTGATAGGCCCTACCTCCGTGATCTCGACCACGCCATCTCTCTCATTGTCTCGCATGGAGATCAAAGAGATCGCCAGCCGAACAAGGAAAGAACTGCTGGGTGAGGTCTCTCTATGTGTGTGTGAGTGTATGTGTGTGTGTCTAGGTAAATATCTGCAATATTAGTGGTTTGGGTTCTGGGCTAACAGGATTCAGGATTTTTACCAGACAACCATTTTAGCTTTTGTTTTTTTTAATAATAAAGCAGTCAAACGCTTGTGTTAGAGGAATGCATGCTCAGTACATGATACATGTGGTTCTCTATGTGTGGTCAGTTTGTTTGATCCTCTGTCCTTGTTCCAGGTTTAGCTGAAGAACCTAGCAGCAAGTCAGACAGTTTCTCCATGAAACAGAGGAAGACAAGCAGGAAAACAAAGGATGAAGAGAAAAGGAGGCCAGCAGGGATCGCAAGCACTGAGCAGTAAGTTAAATCCCTGAGATAATGGCTGAATCGAAAACAACGACCTGTTGACCTGTGACTTACATTAGGTACATTAGGTACGATTTGTGAAAAGTAGGTCTCTAATTGTTAGTTGGTGGAGGTAAATAAGATTTAAATGATTATTTACTCATTGAGCCTGCCCTATGTACAGAAAGCTCTGATCCAAACCTCATGGTGGTTCAACGTTGTTCAGCGAGGATTGTCATTACATCGCTTTCAAGCTCACTCAGACATTCAACTGCTTAAAAGCCAAGTTATAACTCTATAAACATGCAACTTTTCTTCATAATACTTTATGAAGAAGTGAAGGGCCTTTGGGGGCATGTACATAAAATGACTGACAAGAGGCCAATCCAAATACAAAGAAATGTTCCAGACCGAAAGGCATGGTTTCCAAATTGTTAATTTTTTTTCAGCTATGTAATCCACTATCATTTTTTATCATTTCTACATAATTTTCCACATATTTTTTTACGTGTAAAAGAAGTTAAAAATATTGACTATTACAACTTTAAGTATCAGTGAATAAGTTATACACGGGTGAACATGCAAACTATCTTGCTCTTCATTTGATGCAATATTAGCTGATGACCTCATTCTGTACTAGTGCTCCCTCTCGACACTGTAAAATGAATGGTTGTCTTGGGATGTAAATTTATTTCCCCATCCCCAACTAAACCTGATTAATACATAGCTCCTTTGTCTTCATGATGCTGTTTGTTTTGGCACTCTTCGGCCTTCCAGCAATTTGTAAATAATTTTGAAAACTATATGGATTTTTCCTCCTAATTCCAAAAGATTCATTGCATAAATTTATTTACAGATTCATTGCATAAATTTATTTACACGTAATTCTCGGACTATTGAGCACACCTGAATATAAGCCGCACCCAATAATTTTAAAAGAAAAACAATTTTGTACGTATATAGGCCACACTTCTCTATAAGCCGCAGGTGTCCACGTTGTAACTGTCACGATTCGTGACTTAAACAAAGCAGGACGAATGCAAGTGCAGTTAGGACGAGAGCTTTTATTGAAACAGAGGAGAGGAGACTCAAGATACAAGAAACAAAACATGACCAACTCAATGAACTAAGCTAACTAAACCAACTAACCTAAACATTAACTATGACATGAAACAAGGACTCTACATCTATACTCTATAAACCACTTCTACATCTATATTCTAAACTAAGTCTATACAACTCTAAGCCATACTATCCGCTACTAGGCTATAAGCTATGCTACAAGCTACTATGCTATAAGCTATGCTACAAGCTACTAGGTTATAAGCTATGCTATAAGCTATGCTATAAGCTAACTAGCCTTGACATGAACTCAGACATGAACAAGAACTAAGACACATGGCATGAACAAAGACTCTAACTATATTCGCTATCTAATTCTAACTCTATATCTAATTACCAGCGTTGTGTGTGTCATGGCTCCCGGTATATATACACACCAGCCAAACTGCTAACAGCTGCAGGCAATACCAAAACACACGTGACTCGACAACACGTGACAAGACGGGGCGGAGACATGACGTCAACCAATATGCATTTCTTCGTGTATTTTCCCTGATGAGGGGGTGTGCATGAAGCACAAAACAACTGATCTGAAGTTTGTAGTGTGAGCGCGTTAGATTTAATTCGAACAGTTTCATTGGTCCACTGTGACATGTTGGGTAAATTCATTTGTCCGATGTGACGAGGCTAAATGTTTTGGCGGCATGAAACTCGGTAGCCGTAAAAATCCATAAATTACCCGCATCATTGTTTAAGCCGCAGTGTTCAAAGCGTGTAAAAAAGTAGCGGCTTATAGTTCGGAAATTACGGTAATTTCACCTTCTCAACACACAGAGATGGACAGACACACACACACACACACACCATATTCATGCTCAGTGAATAGGCTACATAGAGAATAGAATAGAATAGAAACCTTTATTGTCATTGCATTGAAATACAAGGAAATTTCGGAAACTGCTCAGCGGTGCCACAATACATACACACATGTAAACCACACAATCACATTCACAAAACACATAAACCTAAATGTAGCACGTAAAATAAGAAAGTGCAGAATTAATGATTTCAAACAGTAATTGTACAGTCCACAGTGATCAGTCTCGTAAAAAAAATTGTGCAAACAGCCCTTAGTTTAGAGACTGGATGGTTTTCGGATAGAAACTGTTCCTAGAAACTGGCAGTGCGCATTTTAATTGTCCCGTATCACCTTCCTGAGGACAGAAGGTAGTGACCGGGGTGAGAAGAATCCTTAACAATGTTTTTGTCTGGATAGGTAGAGGGTATTTGCAGTGTCCTCTAGTGAGGGGAGAAGGCAGCCACTGATGTTCTGTGCTGTGTTTATGACCCCCTGTAGAGCTTTTTTGTCAGCTTCTAACCCTAACCCTGAGCAGCCTCCATACCACACTGTGAGGCAGTACATTAAAACACTCTCTATAGCAGAGCGATAGAAGGTTTGCTCTCGTGGTACTATAAAGAGCCCTGTCACCTGATTTGAAGGCAATATCACGAGCTCTGAGGAGAGTATAGACTACTGACGTCATCCAAGGTTTCTGGATCGGAAAGACCCGGATGCACTTCTCCTCAGTGACGATGTCAGTACAGCTGGCAATGTAGAACAGACCAGTTTGTGTATATTCTGCCAGGTCCTGGTGTTTAAATAAGTTCCATTCAGTCCTTGCCAAGCAGTCTTTTAGTTGGAATAGTGCACCCTAGGCCAGGTTTTAATAATTTTTGTGGTTGACTTTATCTGTTTCCTGAGGGGAGTAAAGGCTGGGACAAGGAACAGTGAGATATGGTCAGATAGGCCAGATGTGCGAGGGGCACAGCTCTATATATGATGTATGAATACACATGATCAAGTGTATTTCTTCCTCTGGTGGCATGTTTCATATGTTGTGAAAATTGTTAAAGTACAGTATTTAAACAAGCTAATTAAAGCCATCACCTACTCCATCTGTATAGGCCCTCTGATGTTTACTAATAATAATAATGTTCAAGTAGATGAGAACTGTGCTGAGCATTGGGTGGAATGTAAACAGCAGTAATAACAATTGCTCTTAGTTCTCGTGGCAGGTAAAAGTGTCTATATATGTCTGTCAGGAGTCTCAATATCAAGTGAACAATGGCTCTCTATGATGCAGCTATGTGAGTCATTGTGGACATACATGCAAAGTATTCCACCTCTGCTCTTACCGGAAACTCTGGTGTGGTCCCTGCGGTGTAGCGAGCGGCTTGCTAGCTGTACAGCAGTGTCAGGGATCCCCAAGGTGTAGCCAGGTCTCAGTTGTTATATTCCCACAACAGTCAAGTAAGGAGTTGTTGTTGGCTGTCAGTAGCTCCATATCATCCATTGTGTTTGTGATGGACCTGGCATTGGAGAGGAATAAGCTCGGGTACAGTCTCAGATTGCAGTTCTTGTCTGACAGGAATGGAACCTGATCTGGTTCTACGTATCGTATGTTTATAGATGCTTTTAAGCTCACCACAGCTATACAGTGTGGTTATTTGAGTTACCATAGCCTTCCTGTCAGCTTAAACCAGTCTGGCCATTCTCCACTGATCTTTTTCATCAAGTCATTTCCACCAGCACTGACACTCACTGTATGTTTTCTTGTTTTTTGAACCTTTCTGTTTAACCCACTGACCCCAAAAGGCCGAAAAACCGGCTTGCCCGTCTTTGACCTATTCCAGTAAGGACGATATACCGGCTTGGTTGTCTATGCCACATCCCTGTAAGGCCGATATAGCGGCTTTACAGTGTAAACGTTATCGCCGTAAGGCCGGTATACCATCATTACTCTGCTATGATTCCTTACTTATTTAATTATTATTTTTTGACCCGGAAGGTTGATGACGTCATGACGTGATTACGTTATTACGCCGTCATTATGATGAAGATGATCCAAGCGTGAGTGTTGTTGATAAACTTATGGTGTAATAGTAGAAGTTAACTAAAAATGCCAAAGCGAAAATCTAATCGTGTTCCAGCTACAGTTACACCTACAGTGAACACAGGTACATCTAAAACATTGAAAAAAAAAAGAAAACATTCACAGTTACACAGTCGAGAGCGAGGATTCTAGATAGTGACAGCAGTGAAAGTTCAGGCTTTGTTGAAACCGAAACTGATAGTGAAAATCCTCTCGTTGAAAAAAAGAACAATGTGGATGCATATGCAGAACTTCTTTTATTAGGGAACCAAAACTCAGATAAGCAAACATCGGAACAGAATAATAAAAAAAGAACAACCAGAAACTAAGCAGTACAAAATAAACAAGGCTAGAAATACTTAAACTATCAAAATAGACTATGCCTAGTACATACTATAACAAATGCAATCCAAACACAAACATAACCCGAATGCTATGATCCAGTAACTAAAGGAAGAGCCCAAAGAACTAACAGGGTAGGGCTAGGGGTGTCCAATCTTATCCGGAAAGGGCTGGCGTGGGTGCAGTTTTTCATTCCAACCAAGCAGAAGCCACACCTGAGTCTACTGAAAGCTGAGGTCAACTGATTAAACAGGGGGAATAAGGTATGGCTTCTGTTTGGTTGGAATGAAAACCTGCACCCACGTCGGCCCTTTCCGGATAAGATTGGACACCCCTGGGGTAGGGTAACTAATTAAAAAGACATGTGAGCATGATAAGTACAGGAAATAAGGTAGACAACAGAAGAAGTTCCATAAAGACAGTAAGGGTTCCCTTTACTGGCCCATGGTGGAACTGCCCCTTGGGGACATGACAATTAACACAGGTAGACCTTTAAAAATCTGAGATGTGCTTCTACTGTGAGTGTATGTGTCGAGCATAAGACTCTGGATATAAAATAAGTAGTCATTTTGTATATAGCATGTATATAAAATTTTTATAACAGGATCTATCTAATCCACCAGAGTCGGGTTGGAGTGTGTTGATGGTGACATTGACATTCAACGGCATTGTTCCTCTGGCTCAGAGGCGGAGCCTCATGAGGGAAGCCCACCCCTGACCAGCACTTTAACGCTCTCTGCATCTTTCGAGGAGGACATCCTGGACTTGAAGTGATGACAATCCTACAGTGTGTATCTTGTAGCCCCTCCTCAACCCAACCTGCGCTCTATTTGTTTGTTGTTGTTTTTTTTTTTTTTTTTACATTTAATTGTTTGTATTTTATTTTTTACTTTTGTCCTCATCTACAGTATGTGATGTGGAAATGGAACCACAAAGCTTTGCACCTGAGCGAGTTTACAATAACCAGTGTGATATGAAAGTTTCAACGCACTTGTGTGTGTGTGTGCGTGTGTGCGTGTGTGTGTGTGTGTGTGTGTGTGTGTGTGTGTGTGTGCACGTGCGTGCCTGTGCGCGTGTTTCTGCCTGTCTTGTTCAGTGAGACTCAAGCTGAACTTACCAACAGTCATAATATCAAAATGCTGTAAGGAAAAGAAAAAGCTGACGAGCTCTGTGATAAGAATTTTAAAAGACCTCCTCCCTTTCGAAGTAAGTCACAGGGCCGCAATCAGGTTTTAATGACACAGAACTTATCAGATTCACTTAATGATAATGTAGCCATGGAAGACTTAAGGTCATAGCTTATATTTCCAGGTCAAAGGATATGATCCAAAGCATAGCATAGCAACCAAGCCTGAATGTAAATCTGAAGCACCTAAGTCAGATTATCTATTTTAAATCATGTTGTGATTTAAGTGATGTATCTGTCAATTGCACATTGTAATTATTTCAGAGTTTAAAAAATAATAAAATATATATACATCTCAGGCTGTGACTGCACACATTAAGATACATATATACACAAAATACAAATAAATATTCTTTCTAAATATATTTAGTGATGAAAGTTTAATAAAGAATATAGTTAAATTAAATGTTATGCTACACCCAAGCAAAAGAACCGTGACCTGCACACCTTTGGCAAACAGGGCAGAAATTTCCCACAAGTGCCATTTTCCTACAAATCCCAGCAACTGCGTTAAATCAGACTGGACATGGATTACATTTCCCAAGAGGCAAGTAGCTACCCTTCCTATAGCTGTTCCATTAAGTGTGGACACAACAAGCTTTGTTTCATTAGCACATGCTCCTCGGCTCTTGATGCCTAATGTAATACTATGTAAGTGCACTCTAAAAAACAAACAAAAGTTTTTGCCTCCGGATTAAAAGGGCTCCCGAACACCTGCATGCCTCCCTTAAATCATTACAAACTAAAAAGGGATTTTGTATACTGAAACATTAGAATTAGGATTTGATACCTTCACAAGTCATAGACAGTTTACATAGAATGGAATAATTAATATAAATGTCAGCTAATGGTTGGACTATAGACTGCAGATTAAGTTCTAATTTAATAGGCCAAAGAGGGAGTAAAGTAGCCGATAATGGAATATTAACCTAGATGTTTATGTCCCATCTCACACACTGAGATGGGAGATGAAAATTTTGGCATACAAGATATAGAAAGACAGTTTATGGCATCATGTTATGCTAAATGCATGCCCTCTCTAACTAAATTTTTTCTGACTCTATTTCTTGCCTCAAGAACCATTATCCAACACTAGTATAAGCCTGATTGAAAAGTGAAATTGTGGGACTACTTTTTGCAAATTCAGATTTTCAGTATATTATTGTCGCACTGCAGTTTTTATTATCACCTGTTGAAAGGATCGTGTGGTGCTGGTTTCACGGAAGATGTTTATAATTTTTGTTCTCTTTGCCTCCTGTCCCTCTGTTTGCTCGATCTTTGTTGTTTTCGCAGTGGTTTTTGTATTTGAATCAATATTAACTGTTTAGACTGTCACTGAAACTGTTGTTGATATTGAAATTAAAAGACAAAAAAAAAAAAAAACAGAAAAAAAAACACCAAGTGTCTTAAAAATTGTATTGCCATTGTTTTTAATGCCAAGTACTACTTGTAAATGGTTGTGTTTCAGATGTGGCCTCAAACAAAACTATTATTATTATTATTATTATTATTATTATTATTATTATTATTATTATTATTGCTATTATTATTATTTGGGCAAGTGCTGTAGATCACTGCTGTAGTTCGTATTGTTCATTGATATTAAATAAATATTTATGAAATTTGTGGCACTCGACTGTAGCGGTATAACTACATGTTGCAGTTTATTTATTGGTGTTGTTAGTGAAAGGAATATATATATATACAGTATCTCACAAAAGTGAGTACACCCCTAACATTTTTGTAAATATTTGATTATATCTTTTCATGTGACAACACTGAAGAAATAAGAAATGACACTTTGCTACAATGTAAAGTAGTGAGTGTACAGCTTGTGTAACAGTGTAAATTTGCTGTCCCATCAAAATAACTCAACACACAGCCATTAATGTCTAAACCACTGGCAATAAAAGTGAGTATACCCCTAAGTGAAAATGTCCAAATTGGGCCCAAAGTGGCAATATCTTGTGTGACCACCATTATTTTCCTGCACTGCCTTAACCCTCTTGGGCATGGAGTCCACCAGAGCTTCACAGGTTGCCCCTGGAGTTCTCTTCCACTCCTCCATGACAACATCACGGAGCTGGTGGATGTTAGACCTTCCTTGTGCTCCTCCACCTACCGTTTGAGGATGCCCCACAGATGCTCAATAGTGTTTAGGTCTGGAGACATGCTTGGCCATTCCATCACCTTCACCCTCAGCTTCTTTAGCAAGGCAGTGGTCATCTTGGAGGTGTGTTTGAAGTTGTTAAAATGCTGAAATACTGCATACTGATCATGCTCTGCTTCAGTATGTCACAGTACATGTTGGCATTCATGGTTCCCTCAATGAATAGACGTATGAGTGCTGCCAGCATTGCTGCAGAGGTTGAAGGGGTTGGGGGGTCAGCTTGTCAGTGCTCAGACCATACGCCGCACACTGCATCAAATTAGTCTAAATGGCTGTCGTCCCTTAAGGAAGCCTCTTCTAAAGATGATGCACAAGAAAGCCTGCAAACAGTTTGCTGAAGACAAGCAGACTAAGGACATGGATTGCTGGAACCAAGATAAACTTATTTGGTTCAGATGGTGTTAAGCGTGTGTGGCAGCAACCAGGTGAGGAGTACAAAGACAAGTGTGTCTTGTCTACAGTCAAGCATGGTGGTGGGAGTGTCATGGTCTGGGGCTGCATGAGTGCTGCCGGCACTGGGGAGCTACAGTTCATTGAGGGAACCATGAATGCCAACATGTACTGCGACATCCTGAAGCAGAGCATGATCCCCTCCCTTCAGCAACTGGGCTGCAGGGCATTATTTCAGCATGATAACTGTCTCAAACACACCTCCAAGACAACCACTGCCTTGCTAAAGAAGTTGAGGGTGAAGATGATGGACTAAACCCTATTGAGCATCAGGAGGAGGACAAGGTCTTTAACATCCACCAGCTCTGAAACTCTGGCACTCTGGTGAAACCTCTGAAACTCTGGTGAACTCCATGCCCAAGAGGGTTAAGGCAGTGCTGGAAAATAATGGTGGCCACACTAAATATTGACACTTTGGGCCCAATTTGGACATTTTGTAGGGGTGTACTTAATTTCGTTGCCAGCGGGTTAGACATTTATGGCTGTGTGTTGGGTTATTTTGAGGGGACAGAAAATTTACACTGTTACACAAGTTGTACACTCACTACTTTACATTGTAGCAAAGTACTCACTTTTGTTAGATACTGTGTATATATTATATATATATATATATATATATATATATATATATATATATATATATATATATATATATATATATATATATATATATAAATTAAATGCATCTGATTGTAAACCACTTCAAGTCTATGGAGAGATATAGGTTTGCCCTGAATATCGACTGCAGCAATATTTTTTATTGAGCCTGGTACTGGTAAACGTACGTTTAGACAGAAAATAAAATGTGCTAGTCTTAAGGAAGTATTTTACTGCGGTTAATATATTTGAATATACCACAACATTTATCAGAAGCTGCAATAACAAATTGTACATGAGAATTGTAAAGAAAAAGAAATCACAAAGGAAAGGTTACGTGTATTGTTATGTAAAACATCAGCCCTGTTAAATCAGTTTACAGTTTCTACAAGAGACAATTTGTGAAAAGATACAAAATGTACTATATGTTTTTCTTACAGTGTTTTTACTTCCCCATCAATCACTCCCATTACAGGACTAATTATTTTTGGGGTTTGGCAGGTCTGCATTTATATTTTTCTCTTTTAAACTCACCTTAAAAGAGTGTTTAGGAACCTTTAAGTGGTCATCCATGATGGGTTTCATTGCTATAAATATGTCTATTATATCATTTGAATAGATGATATATGCATGGCTATTAAAAAAATAGCTACACACCTGAAGGGTACATATGATTCTTTAAGTAAGACATTTACCACCACTTGAGCTGTAATTCACCTTTTCTTTCATCAAACTGCAAGCATAAGCACATGCTGTTTGCTATATGCTACTGGAACTGGCTTCTGTGGCCAAATATGACAAAAATAGCTTTCTATAGAGTCCCAACGCTTAGGTATGGTGAAGGATCTGTTATGGAGCTGTTTTTTCTTCAATAACCATGAGAACATGGTTTAGAATAAATAGAATCATGGGTATGAAGTATCATGAGATTTCTAGCAAGTCAATAATCCAGAAGTTACCTCCAAATCCACATGAAAATGGTTCAATGACCACGGAATCAGGCCTTTGACATGGCCATCCCAGTCCCCTGACTTAAAACCCATTGAAAACAGGTGAGCTGAAGCGCTAATCTACAAGAGAAGACCTAGGACCCTGAAGAATTTGGAGAGATTCTGTGTTGAGTTGTACTCTCACATTCCTTGCTCTGCATTCTTCAATCTCATCAAGTACTATACATGTAGGTGAAGACTCATTGCAGTTATGTAGGCAAAAGTTTCAAGTACCAAAAGCTGTGGTCCCAATATATGTAGTTTTATTAAAAAAAATTTTTTAATTAAAATTATAATAATAATAATTTTTTTTTTTTAAAAGGTTATTTGATAATGGTTTTTATTTTCATTGTTTGACTGCAACTGCTGGTCCACAACAGCCAAGTACCATTCAATCTGATGTTGCATTAAATACAGCAGAAAACAACTTAACTGAATAAAGTTTTAATAACATTAACAAAAAGAAACATGACAATGGCTTGTTTATGCAGTAGTGTTCACATATTACAAATATTATAGTCAACCCATATTTCCCCCAAAATAACATAACAATATTGCTTTATATGTATCATTTGCAAGCCTGTGAATTGCTATTAAAGCCCTTGATCATTTTAACAGTATTGTGTCTCTCTAGATCTGATGAATTTTTTGTCATTTGCATTCCATCACTGGCTGGATATTTTGGTGGGGTGGATTTAAGCATTTCATGACAGGTACTCCCAGGACACATATCAAATAATTTATGCATACAAATAATCTTTCAGTACAAGGTATGTAGGATATTTGCATTATATCCAGGTTTTTGAGATGTATTTTTGTATAGTCAGAACATTAACATATATGCACATCGTACCAGTATGAACTTATAACATGATGCAACAGCAATTGTGTGTAAACTCTAAAGCCTAAAAAGAATGGTAGCTATTGTACTGTTATAAAGAATGCAACTTTATAAATAAGATGGGTACCACAACTGTTACTATGAACAGTTATTAATGAATAAATATCAATATTCATAAAAACCTGCCTATGCCCTTAGCGGCACCTGGAGCCACTGATAGCAGACTTCCTAACTGGTAAGGCATGGTAATGTCTGCCACGCGCTGGGGCTTGATACCCTTAAAACAAGCCTTCCTGTGTTGGATCTTATGGTCTCCTCCAGTCAGGAATATGGCCATACACTTTTGTTTATGATGAGTTTATCTCCAGTCTATTTTGTTTTGTTAAGTTTTTAGAGTCTGAGAATTGGATTCTCTTCTCTCTGGCTTCTTTGGCCACAGGCCCAAAGACTGACCCTGGTAAATAGAGCAATTTGCACAGGGTTGTTTTGCATGCTATTAGCAGTGTCAACTAAGCCAACCATAAATGGTGTTAGTCCAAAATTAAACGAGATCTGTCCTGCGTTCAATCAACCTCATCACCGAGGGGTCCTATGTGGGCCTTCCCCAAACTGTTGCCATAAAGCTGGAAGCACATAATTGCATGGGATGTTTTTGTATGCTGTAGCGTGATAATTTTCCTTCATTGGAGCAAAGACAAGACCAAGAGGCCCAAACTTGTTCCAGCAAGGTTGGAGTGGAGAACTCAAGTGGCCTTCCCGGAGCCCTGACCTCAACCCCACTGAACATTGTTGGGATAAACTGGAATGCTAACTGAGTCTCAAGTCTCCTCAAATTCAGCCCTAGGTTGGCTATACAGTATGCTACTGTGGATAGGTAATCCACTGAGTGAAAAAAGAATGAATTTGGAAACGTTGTGTGTTGCTGAAGATCCCTGAATGCAACAGGTCAGCTACAAGGCGCTGAAGCCACAGCCAGCAACCCAGGGTTGATGCCATTAAAGCTTGCTGAGTGATACCTAGGGTACTTCCCTTAGCATTATAATAGTGGAACTGCAAGGGCAAACCACTCCACCATGATTATGGCTCAGCATTATGCCCATGGGTTAAGTGAGCAATAAACTCCACCACGCTCATGCCCTTCTCACAGATCATAATAACACTGAGGGTTCTAATTGCGAGGTTAGTACCACTTAGTTGATTTTAAGAGATTATCAGCAGGTTTGGAGGACAGCCTAACCTGTAGCTGTGACCATAGTCACAAGCTGTTACATAGATAACCTACAAATCTTCCGACATTTGTACAAAGGTGAGAGGAATTAAAGAGAATCTCAGCCAATAGTAATAACATTTTAGAGTGTCATATGGGCGACCATGTTATAGGTCTTGACATGTGCTGAAACAGTGCCACTGCCTTAAATTCAGAAAACACTCAAACGAAAATCAAACTCTGAAAACCAATTACTGGATTTTTATAATTATTATTACAGTATATAACTACTTTATGATATGCATTTTTATATGTTTAAAACTGCACAGATTGTATTGTCCCTATTTACCTGTATACTGTCAGGCGGGGGAGGACACAGGCGCGGGAGCAGGTGGAGGCTGATAGCGAATCCGGCGGGAACGAAACGCGGGATAATCCAGGGACGGGGTGGACACTGTCAGGGCGTCGGGGAAAAACCAGCGAAAGCGTAGTACAAGACGGAAGATCCAAAAGCGTAGTCAGATGCAAGCAGAGAGTCGCGGAAAACCAGGAAGTCGGAGTGCAGGGCGGAAGATCCAAAAGCGTAGTCAGAGGCAAGCGGAGAGTCGTGGAAAACCAGGAAGTCGTACAGATAATCGAGAGCTTGGTATCGCAGCAAACAAGCGTTATGAGCGTATACTTCGCACCGTGAACTCGGAATGTGGTTTCTTAAATCCCTGTGTCTCCAAGAAAGCCGACACCAGGTGTTGCTCATCAGTATTCCAGTGATCTCTCACGCATGCGCTCGCGTGGGGGTTTCTGGGAGTTGGAGTTCGGGACGCTCCGGGCAGTGCGCATGCGTGCTCGTGTGGGCTGTTGGGAATTTGCGTCCCGACTGGGCTGCGCTCTGACAGAGCCCCCCCCCAAGGGGCTCACGCCGGGAGCACCAACGCTTCTCGGCCTCCCTCGTGGCCTGGGACCTGGGAGACCTGGGTATGAGCGATGGAAACTCTCTAACAGCTCGGGGTCTAGGATGTCCCGACGCGGGACCCAACACTGCTCCTCTGGTCCATAACCCTCCCACGCGACCAGATACTCCAAGCCCCGCCTTCGTCGCCGAGATTTCAGGATGTGACTCACTCGATACGCAGGTTGCCCCTCGATCTGGAGGGGAGTCTGGGGTTCGGTTGCAGGCACCTCCTCTGCCAAGGGACCATTCATTACCGGTTTTAGACGAGACACATGGAACGCGGGTATTCGACTGTGTGGCGGCAACTTCAGGCAGCACGTCCACTTCATTCACCTGGCGGGAGGATCGATAGGGCCCAGTGTATCGCAGAGTGAGCTTCCTGCAGCTGTGAGGTTGCTTCAAGTTCCGTGTACAGAGCCACACTCTATCCCCGGTTGATAGTTAGGGTGGTCACTCCGTCTGCGATCCGCTTGGTGTTTGTACTTCTCCGAGATGGTTTCGAGGCGCCAGTGGGTCGCCGCCCAGATCTGCTCACTTCCGTCGAACCACCGGTTGACAGCCGGCGCAGCCGTGGGAGACGCGTTCCACGGGAACAAGGGTGGCTGGTACCAGTACACACTGGAAGGGAGTTAGCTGGGTGGACGAGTGCCGCAGGGAATTCTGAGCATTCTCCGCCCAGGGTATGAAAGTGCTCCAGTCCTCCGGGTTTCGAGCGCAAAAGGTTCGCAAAAGCGCCCTAGTTCCTGGTTCACTCTTTCGGCTTGGCCGTTGGCCTGTGGGTGATAGCCTGATGTGAGACTCACGGTCACTCCTAGTTTCTCCATGAAGCTGGTCCACACCGGCGGGTGAACTGGGGGCCCGGGTCACTGACAATTTCCTCCGGGGGGACGAAAAACGTGCTGGAAAATGAGAGTGGCGGTGGAGAAGGCGGTGGGGAGCGCGGGCAAGGGGACAAAATGGACGGCCTTCGAGAATCGGTCCACCACTACGAAGATTACAGTGTTCCCTTGTGAAACGGGCAGATCGGTGATGAAGTCGATGGCCAGTGTGACCACGGTCTTTCGGGTATGGGCAACGGTCTGAGCTTACCGACGGGCAGTTTCCTAGGCACCTTGGCTTGGGCACACAGGGAGCATGACGCCACCACCTTTTGGACCTCTTGGTCCATGCCCGGCCACCAATACTTCTCCTGTAGGAGCTGATAGGTTTGTTTTGCCCCAGGGTGCCCGGTTCCTCTGACTGAATGGGCCCAGGAGATCAGGTTAGTTCGATGGCTCTCGGGAACGAACAGTTTCCCGCATGGACAATTAGCGGGGATGCTGTCGGTGGGCGCTCGCGCTAATTCCTGGTCCAGGTCCCACTCGACGGCACTGAGAAAGCAGGTGGGAGGGAGGACCGGGTCCGCCGGGTCGGGAGCCTGGCCCGGGGCCTCTTGCCGTGAGAGGGCGTCCGCTTTGAGGTTCTTAGAGCCGGGACAGTAGGAGACCATGAAATTGAAGCGCGTGAAGAACAGACTCCATCTGGCCTGACGTGCGTTCATTCTCTTGGTAGTCCGGAGGTATTCCAAATTCTTATGGTCAGTAAAAACTATGAATGGGTGAGCTGACCCTCCAGCCAGTGTCTCCACTCCTCAAAGGCGGCTTCATGGCCAAAAGTTCTCGGTCCCCTACCCCATAATTCCGCTCGGCGGGGCTAAATTTCTGCGAAAAAAAAAACGCAACAGGATGCAGCTTTGGTTTGTCCCCGAACCTCTGGGAGAGGACTGCCCCGGCCCCGTGCCTGAGGCGTCCACTTCTACCACAAAGGGACGGTCTGGGTCCGAATGCCGGAGGATCGGCGCCGTCGGTAAAGGCGGTCTTCAGCTTGCTGAAGGCTCCTTGGGCCTCGAGGGTCCAGGACAGCCGCCCGGCTGCCCCGCGTAAGGAGGTGAGGGGGCTGGCTATCGCACTGAAATCCCGGATGAACCTTCGATAAAAATTTGCAAACCCCAAAATCCGCTGTAATTCCTTGACTCTGGCCGGTGTCGGCCACTTCAGCACGCGGTAACCTTTTCTTGGTCCATGGACACCCCTTCGGGACCTATGACATATCCCAGAAACGTTATGGTGGTCCGGTGGAACTCACACTTCTCTGCTTTGACGTACAGCTGGTTCCGTAACAGTATGTGTAGAACTTGCGCGCACGTGTGACCCGTGTTCCGCCAGTGAGTTAGAGAAAATGAGGTATATCGTCAATGTGAAGCAAGACAAATTTTCCCAGCATGTCGTGAAGCACGTCATTTATGAGGCACTGGAATACTGAAGGGCGTTAGAAAGCCCATAGGGCATTACCAAGTACTCGTAGTGCCCGGTGAGTGTACTGAACGCCGTTTTCCACTCGTCTCCCTCCGAATACGATTAGGTTGTAGACACTGCGGAGGTCCAGTTTTGTGAACATCTTGGCTGTCCGTAACTGCTCCAGGGCGGACGGTACCAGCGGGAGGGATATCGGTAGCGCACACAACAGCGGTTCAGCGCCCGGTAGTCAATACAGGGCGCAGGCCTCCTCCCCGCTTCTCAACGAAAAAGAACCCGGCGGACACGGGGAGGTTGAGGGTCGGATGTACCCTTGTTGGAGGGCTTCTCGAATATAGTCCCTCATTGCCTGTTGTTTCCGGGATGGAGTAGTAATACACCCCCCTTTTGGCGGGACAGCCCCCGGCAGGAAATCAATGGCGCAGTCGTAGCTTCGATGTGGGGGGTAATCCACTGGCCCTTCTTTTGCTGAATACCTCCTTCAAATCCATGTACTCATGGGGAATGGTGGCTGGAACCGGGCCATCAGGGCTCTCGATGGAAGTGGAGGAGATACTGATCGTGCGGAGGACAGGCAGTGCTGAAAGCAGTAAGGGGGACCAACGGGTGATGTCCCCTTTGTCCCATGTGATTTGGGGATTGTGCTGAGCTAACCAGGGGTATCCGAGGACCAGGGATATCGGGCTTTATGAATGACAAAAAATGAAATGGCTTCACGATGCAAGGCACTGGCATGCAGGAGGAGACTTTCCGTTACGTGGGTGATGCGACCATTTCCGATGGGTGCTCCATCGATGGCTTGAATGTGACGGGGAGGCGCGAGGCTTCGTAAGGGGATGTTGTGACGGTGCGCCGTCTCCTGGTCCAGAAAGTTTCCTGCTGCTCCGGAATCGATTAATGCTTCTAAAACACAGAGACCAGAAGCATGTTCAAGCCCCACTCGAATCACAAATGCTCCCCCGGAAATTAGTGTTGAAGAGGTGGGAGCCGGACTCACCGTTCTCTGGGCTGTTCCTGGGGCAGAAGGTCTCCTGGGACATCCCCGGATGAAGTGTCCTTTCTCACCACAGTAAAAGCAGAGCCGTTCTTGGCGGCGACGTTCCCGTTCCTGGGCAGGGAGGAGAGCTTGCCCTAGCTGCATGGGTTCCTCCCCGGTTTCCTGGCAGGACCGGGTCTCCCCTCCTGGTCCCGGTGCCCGTTGGCGTAGTAACCGGTCCAAGCGATTGGCCAGGGTGATGAGGTCATCCAGGGAGGCGCTGTCATCGCGACACGCGAGCTCCCGGGTAACATCAGCATTCAGTCCTCTCCTGAACATTGTGTTAAGAGCGGCATCATTCCAGCCGCTGCGCGCAGCCACCGTACGAAAATCGAGGGCATACTCCCCCACACTGCGTGACCCTTGCTGGATGGTTAGCAGTTCCTCCCCAGTCTCCCGCTTATCTGGGCAGTAATCAAAAACAGTGCGAAAGCGGGTAACGAGTTGTTCGTAGGTGGGGTTGGGATTGCCCTCCCATTCAGCAGTTGCCCATAATTGAGCGCTCCCAGTGAGCAGTTCCATAAAAATAATCACCTTGCACATGTCTGACATCTCCGGGTGCACAGCGAAATACAGGGAGCATTGGAGGAGAAACCCGCGGCAGCGCGCGGGATTCCCATCGTATTTTCCGGTTGGGGAATAGAGGGGGAGCGAGGTTGAGAAGCCGTGGCTGGAGCGGGACGGAGAGTGAGGCGCGCGAGCTGGGCGTGTAACTCAGCAATGGCCCTACCCTGTTCGGAGATCATTCGTCCGTGTCCCTCAAGGGTGCGTGCCGCTTGCGGGTCTCCCGCTGTGTCCATCAGTCCGGCGAAGTATTCTGTCAGGCGGGGGGGGAAGGACACAGGCGCGGGAGCAGGTGGAGGCTGATAGCGAATCCGGCGGGAACGAAACGCGGGATAATCCAGGGACGGGGAAAAACCAGCGAAAGCGTAGTACAAGACGGAAGATCCAAAAGCGTAGTCAGATGCAAGCAGAGAGTCGCGGAAAACCAGGAATTCGGAGTGCAGGGCGGAAGATCCAAAAGCGTAGTCAGAGGCAAGCGGAGAGTCGTGGAAAACCAGGAAGTCGTACAGATAATCGAGAGCTTGGTATCGCAGCAAACAAGCGTTACGAGCGTATACTTCGCACCGTGAACTCGGAATGTGGTTTCTTAAATCCCTGTGTCTCCAAGAAAGCCGACACCAGGTGTTGCTCATCAGTATTCCGGTGATCTCTCACGCATGCGCTCGCGTGGGGGTTTCTGGGAGTTGGAGTTCGGGACGCTCCGGGCAGTGCGCATGCGCGCTCGTGTGGGCTGTTGGGAATTTGCGTCCCGACTGGGCTGCGCTCTGACATATACACAACTCAATTATTTTAAAAAATATATTATGTTAGATTACAATTCTTTCTGGGTAAGTTCTGCATTTACAAAATTTATGAAAATTCCAGAGCTGCTGTGAGTCATCCTGATAATCATGTAATAGTAAAAAGTAAAGACAGTGCTGTGTCTGGGAGTTGGGTCCCAACTGGCAGGATACGTCAAATGTTATCATGCCCCAACATTAGACATGAATGTAGTCTGATGACACAGTGACTGGCAGAGCCCATTAATTTCTTCATACAGGAACTGTCTTGAACTTGTCATTACAAACAATGACTTCTTCACTAAGAATTAAATACATTTAAGTTAGCGTGTTCAATACTTTCACTGTGACATTCCTCTTTATTACACATAACTTCATTTATGGACTTTCTTTATATGTGTGGATTTATTGAGTTAATACCAAAGTCTTTTGAAAATTTCATGTGAATAACCTCATTTGAAATATATTTACTGAAAAAAATGTGACGCATCCAATACTTATTTCCCCCGTTGTATGATTGTGTGATTTAATAAACATTTACTATGAAATACATTTGATTATTTTAACTGCTACGTTTTTGTTAAAAAAAAAGCTCTCTGCAATGGGCATGAATAGATACGTCTTAACACATACGTCTTATATTTTTTGGTAGGATGTATTTAATCAAGCTGTGTTAATGAAGCTGAATGAATGAAATGCATTTTCTACACTCCCTTGCTGAAGGGCCATAACCCATAATGTGCACAGATATTCCAAAGAGTAGATGGTGTGACCACAGTGCATTACAGCAAAGCAAACAAATAGCAACAAAAGGGCTGTTTAAGGGGGAGGGGGGCCCTAGTCAAATTCTTCAACCCTTTTTACCTCTTCAAACGAAAACCAAAAGTGTTATTCTTGACTATTTTTAGCTGAAATATTTCAGTGGCATTCCTAATAAAAATAGGTAATTGATATTGTTCTTTTTTTTCATGAACGTTAATCGTCCTCAAAGTAAATGCTTTAAACTTGACATTATATCTTGGTTATGTATCTCTTTGTTGATGAAGAGTGTGTCCTTGTGTCTCTGCAGGTTGTGTAATTGTGATATCTCAGATGAAGGCTGTGCTGCTCTGGCTTCAGCTCTGAGATCAAACCCCTCACACCTGAGAGAACTGGATCTGTCTGATAATTATCTCAGAGACTCAGGGGTGAATCATCTCTCTGCTGTACTGGAGAATCGTCACTGTAAACTGGAGATACTGGGGTAAGATCATCTCTCTGAGAGTCACATGACCTGCTCCTCAGTAAGCCACATTCTCTAATAGTGAGACTGAAGCAGAGGTTTTAGGTTCATCATCAGTGTCCTGAGGAGGAAGATTGTTTCTTTTAACTGCACACTGATGATCTGTCACATCTGTCTTTGGGTCAGATGTACGTATGTGAGAAGCTGCAGCACAAAACAAAATGTGGAGTTTGAAAATAAGCCTATAGGTTTAATTTAATCTTATCAGCATATCTTTCAAACCATGGGCATGTTTTCTTTACAAGAGAGTGCATTATTTTAATAATTCAACAACTCGAACTAAATTAAGTGTTATTAAATAGCCTATATCCCACACACATTACAATTCCATGACCTTGAGTTAGTATCTCATGGCTTCATTAAATTGTGTGCAAATTGCAAGTCTAATGTAACTTTGACTTTCAGTATTGAATTGCTTGATGTATGCGTGCGTGCATGCAAGCATGTGCCTGTTGTGAGTGCATGATTTTTGAGTCTGAAGAAAGTATATGATTAGTGTAAGATGGAATGTGGATTTTGTCTTTAGTAAACCTTAGACGTGCAACAGTGTTTTTTGAGAGCAGCCGTTTCCTCCATGGTGTCCTTTAAATTAGCAACATTTTACTATTCAGTGAACAAAAACTTCTAAAGTTCTAAAGATTTCTTCAGGTGTACATTCTGTGTAAATAAAAACAGTCACACTTGGTCTTGTCAGTACTGATTAAACACATTCACAGACTGGGTTTAAAAAAAAAGAAATGAAACCTCTGTTCTTTAAAATACAACCCCAGTTCTGAAAAAGTTGGGACAGTATGGAAAATACAAAAGAAAAAAAAATAATAATAATTATTCAGTTCATTAATATATTATATGATTGACTGCAACACACTCCAAAAAAGTTGGGACAGTTGACTGTTTACCATTGTGTAGCATCAGCTTTTCTTTTAATAACACTTATTAAGCATTTGGGCGCTGAGTGAAGACACCGGTTGGTTAAGTTTATTTTCCCCCATTCATCCGTTATGCGTTTCTTCAGCAGTGCAACTGTACAGGGTCTTTGTTGCCTTATTTTCACTTCATAATTTGCCACACATTCTGAATCGGAGACAGGTCAGGACTGCAGCAGGCCATGCTTGCACCCGCACACTCTACTTACGCAACTTGTAATCACGGTAGAATGTGGTTTGGCGTTGTCCTACTCTTGATGGCAGCATATGTTGAACCAAAATGTGTACATATCTTTCTGCATTAATGCTGCCCTCACAGATGTGTAATTTACCAATGCCATGGGCATTGACACGCCCCCATACCATGACAGACGCTGGCTTTTGGACCTGATGTTGATAACATCTTAGATGGTCCTCTTCCTCTTTGGCCCGGAGAACATGATGGCTGTTTTGTCCGAAAACTATTTGAAATGTCGACTCGTCGGACCACAAAAGAATGTGCTACCGTCCATCTCAGATGAGATCAAGCCCAGAGAAGTGGGCGGGGCTTCTGGACAGTGTTGATGTACGGCTTCTGCTTTGCAAAGTACAGCCTTAACTGTATCTCTGTATGCAGCGGCGAATGGTGTTAACATAAATAAAACAAAGATTTTTTGACATGACAGTTTTTTTAGACAGTGTAATCTGAGGCATCAGAGATTATGTGCATTCAGAAGTGGTTTTAGCCTTGCCTTTTGTGCACCGAGATTTGACCGGATTCTTACCAATGCCCTAAAATCTTACCGATTTGTCTTTGGGGAATGTAGATGCCCTTATCCAGGGCGATTCACAGTTAAGTCATTATTTTTTCTTTACGACTGAGTAATTGAAGGTTAAGGGCCTTGCTCAGGGGCCCAGCAGTGGCAGCTTGGCCTTCTGATCAAAAGTCCAAGGTCCTAATCACTGATCTACCACTTCCCCCTATGATAAGACGATTGCCTCACCTGTTTCACATCCCCACCTTATTTCAACTCATCACACCGCTATAGGTCTTAAATTTACCCTGTCCCATCTTTATTAGAATGTGTTGCATGCATCACTTTCAAAATAAACGTATATTTTCAAAAAACTATGCAGCTGATTAGGTAAAACATCAAATGCTTTGTCAAAGTACATTTACAAAACCCCCCTTTTTTTTTTTTTCCTCTTCACAGACCCCCCCCTTTTTTTATTTTTTTTTTAAAAAAATTTTTTTTTTTTTTAAAAAAATTTTAACAAAAAAAAAAATTAAAATAAGGGGAAAAAAAAAAAAAAACCAAAAAGGGTGTGTTTTTCTCTCAACACAAAAAAAAAAAAAAAAAAAAATTTTTTTTTTTTTTTTCTCAAAAAAAAAAAAAAAACGAATTTACAATTTTTGTATTGAAATACTGAAGGACGTGAAAGAGAAACCAAAGGAGAACAGCAGAACACATGCAGAAATCTCTAGAACTCACAAAAATATTTTTTCATGTGTATCTCAAAAATCCCAGTGAAGAGTAATGTTGTAAATGGAAGGACACCACAGATGAAACTGCTGCTCTCAAAATAAATACATAAATAATACTGCTGCATGTCTCAAACTTAGAAAGAAAAAAATTAATGAAAAACATCATTACACTTCACTGAGGGAGTGAACAGTGTGTTGTGGAAATTAGACAACACTCGCAGACTCATCCTCTAAAGGTAAAAAGGTTTATTACAGAAAGATTGTTAATACAGGATAGAAGAAAGCAGGATAAAATAATGAGAGCGTTCTGAAGTCCTTGTACTAAACCACTATGAAATACGAAAACTCATTATTATATGAAACTTGGAGCAGGACATAATTCTGTGTACCGATAAGAAGCATTTTGAGGCATTTCAAACAAGCTTTGTTTTAAGATCTTGGAAGATGTTTAGATGAACCTTGAACAGAAGAACATGTTTGTGTCTCTGTAAGCAGATAAGCATTCTGTATTGATCTCAGTGACATGACATGGCCTTCTTAGGCGTTATCCTCACATGAGAATTAAACAGAACAAGAACAAACTTATTACAAAGTAAAAATGAGTAATTTCCCTCACAAGGGTCATTGTGTCTCTGCAGGTTGCGTTATTGTTATATTAAATGAAGGCTGTGCTGCTCTGACTTCAGCTCTGAGATCAAACCCCTCACACCTGAGAGAATTGACTCTGTCTGTGAATAAAATAAGAGTCTCGGGAGGGAAGTGTCTCTCTGCTCTGAAGAATGACAAACAATACAAACTACAGACACTGACGTAAGTAATGACCTTTTTAGATAAACGTTTTATTATATAAGAGCAACGATGTGATGGTAAATATGAGGTCATTTTGCTATTAGAACTTGTGGAAATTTTCACGTTTTCACTGAATGTTAGAACACAGATGTCACTCAGAATGTACTCAGAAAATAATGTTTCCTTGGGTGCAGAGACAGTTGCATGCTATTTCCATATAGCTTGATTTGTAAAATATTAAAGTCCACTTTGTGGTTATTAATTCAAATGTTTTTCTTTTATATTTATGGTGTGATGAACATCTGTGTGTGATGACAACTCCAATGTTCCTGCATTTCCATGTTGGGGAATTTACAAGACATTTCTATACAAAGTCAGTCTCTGTTGTAACCCATTAAACAAGACTACGATACGTGGGAAGTGTGTAGAGCTGCAACAACAATTCGATGATAATAAAAATTGATTATGAAAATTCTTGTCAACGAATCTCATTATCATTCGGTTGGTCTGCACGTAGCACCCGTTACATTTACTCACTGCGTTACTTCTGTTTCAAAAACATGCATCTGAGAATAAATATTAAAGTAGTGTCCCAAATGAAGTATTGTACACTTACACTATGCACTGTATACTCTACCGTCTAGTGCAGGGGTGTCAAATTAATTTTAGTTCAGGGGCCGCATACAGACTGATTAGATGTCAAGTGGGCCAGGGCTGTAAAATCATAGCATAATTACCTATAAATTACAATAAGTCCATGTTTTCCCTTGGTTTTCGTGCAAAGAAGTACAAGTACATTAGGAAAATCTTCATATTTAATGAAAAACATATCACAAAACATATCATGAACAACCTCAGATTTCTTAAGACAAACATATGCAATTTGCTTCTGATTATGATTTACATATGTGCTTTACAAATGGTCACAGTGTTTGTACAAATACAAAAAAAAATGTAAGTCACAGGTACATCGAACCGAAAAATATAGTATTGCACTTTAAAATTTATGGCGTTACATGAACAATAGGATTATATAATGTAACACTCAGTTTGCGGATTTTATTTTAAATAAACAAAACAATGTACTCAAAGTTTGATTGTTTTATATTGTTTGTCACACTGTTCTTCTCTTTCTGCCTACTTAACAAATTTGACTTTATCTGTTCCGCACTACTTCAAATAAATATGCTTAAATAGCATATATGTTTCTGTATTGTTTTATATTTTTATGTTAATAAGTGGTGTTAAAAATTGGTCTAACCATCAATGAGCCAGTGTGTTATGATGGGCCTGTTCTTAGCCAGGTGTGGTGGTTAGTGGTTAGCACGTTCGCCTCACACCTGTGTGTGCAGAGTTTGCATGTTCTCCCCGTGCTGCGGGGGTTTCCTCCGGGTACTCCGGTTTCCTCCCCAAGTCCAAAGACCAGTGTTCAAACTTAACATGTTCATACAATTTACAAACCTGGTCAACCTGTTTGAATGTGTTTTAGCAGGACAGACAGCAGCAACAAATATATTTGCAGCAATTTTCTGTAAATATTAACATTTTCGCCTTGTTTACTATGTTGACTGTAGCATTTGTTTCTGGGGAGTGATGGAGAGACGGCATTAATCAGTTTTCCTGTTCACTTTTGAAGGAAAAGAGGATTGACCCCATGCCATAGAATACATTTACAGTATGTATGCATTAATATTTTTCTCTTGATTCTATGGTCATAGTTAATCACATCCTAATGTTATCTTACGTTAAGACATTCACATTAGCATGAACAACAAAGTGAATATAAATGAATGGAAGCAACTGTTCAATTTAACCACGAAAGAAGTTTGGTCAATAGTGCAAAATAAACAAGTCAAACAATGGCATTCAGCAAAATATTTTATTATATAATATATATGACATTACATTACAGCATTTGGCAGACGCCCTTACCCAGAGCAACTTACAATTATCTCATTTATACGACTGAGCAGTTGAGGGTTAAGAGCCTTGCTGAAGGGCCCAACAGTGGCAGCTTAGCAGTGCTGGGAACTCACGGCCTTCTGAAGTCCAACGTCTTAACCGCTGAGCTACCACTGCCCTATGTATAACATATCCAGTGAGAGAGTAGATAACTTGAATGGGCGGTCTTCATAGAAACTCATTCGACCTCCTACAGGGAGAGAAAGATGACAAAGCAGGTCACTTCTATGCAACTCCTGGAAATTGATTAGGCTGAAATTAATGAGTGAAATTGCTGAATAAAATGACAGTGCCTATAAAAAAAAATACTGCACCCGTTATTATTATTATTATTATTATTATTATTATTATTATTATTATTATTCTTCTTCTGCTTATTATTATTATTATTCTCCGGGTACTCCAGTTTCCTCCCTCAGTCTAAAGAGCATGGTAGGCTGATTGGCATGTCTAAATTGTCAGTAGTGTATGATGGGTGTGTGCCGCTGTGGGCAAGTTATGTAATTGGTGTGCGCTGAACACCGTGTAACACTGGAAACGCTGACTATCGCTGCAAGCCTAATATGTACTGAGTATTTATACGCTTTGAACCAAAATGACACATATTGTTTTCAACAATACATCACAGCAGCGTTTCACAGTTGCCAAAAATTTCAACGACATAAGCATCTTTCCATGTATGGATGAATTTCACCAGTTGGCATTTTTCAACATCAGACATTTTCAAAACAATTCCACACATGTAATGGTGGGGATGTTGAAAATGACCCAATCATTGCAGTGGGCATTTATTTCCATATTTCCAAAAAGTACATACTGTTGAGTGTGTAACAAAAGAACATGCAAGTACTGGGACAACAGAAGAGAACGTTGTTGCTTTTCAGCTTTTTTCAGCATTATTCCCAGTATACTATATAATTTGATTTCTCATTGCCTTGAATTATTTTTCTACATTTTATTTGCACCACTCTAAAAAGTATCTTTGAATTCAGCAAAACAAACCATAACAAAACTTCTTCTCCCTCCCTCGGGCAAGGAGCTGTGGGTATTAGCTGAAAAAGTGTCCACAATTCCACACTTCGAAAATCTACCGAAAATAGTAGACCATCCGGGCACCTCTGGGATTCTCATTTCAACATACTACGATTTGGGGCATACTAAGTCTGATCTCAGATACTATTTAGGACGGATAGTAGTCGAATCGAGACACAGCACCTGACTTGTTTTTTATTTCCGAGTACCCTGGATGTTTTTACTGAATTGCTTGTCCTACATTTTTAGCTCCTTGAATTTTCAATAGCTTGATTTTTTTAATGTGTATGTTTTATTATTTATTATGTGTATGATATTTTTTTACCTAAGATTTTCAAAATCATCATTTACACATGCTAGTGTAATGAAGCATTAGAACAAAAATAATAAATATAGCCAGTTAATGTTAGCAAATTATATAAACTTATAGTTAACTTAAGGTATAGGGCCAGGGAGCATTCATCCTTAAAGTCTTCACTGCTTCACATCTTGTGGTTTATCCATCTTAAAATGCACATGGATAGCTAAATCACTAACTAATTTTGTAGAAGTAAAGGTCACTGCATATGGCAGACTGTCATCACTCTTAATCGTTGTTTTCTGAACCTGACTGGATGCTAATGATATCCACCTAGTCATTTCATTTACATTTATTCACTTGGCAGACGCTTTTATCCAAAGCGTCTTACAAATAAGCAAAGCGATATATCAAGCAGAGAACAATACAAGTAGTGCTACTATACAAGATCCATTAATTGAATACCAGAGGAAGCAAAGTGCACAGAGTAGAGGTGTAAGTGTTTTTTTTTTTTTTTTTTCTTTTCCCCTCTAGGAGTTGGTTAGGTGTTCACGGAAGAGGTGGGTCTTTAGCTGTTTTTTGAAGATAGTGAGAGATTCTGCAGTCTGGATTGAGATTGGAAGTGCATTCCACCACTGGGGAACGGTAAGCGTGAAGGTTCTGGAAAGGGACCTTACGCCACGCTGAGTGGGAACTACTAAACGTCGGTCGCTAGTCGATTGCAGATTGTGAGAGGGAATGTAGGCCTTCAGGAGAGAGTTGAGGTAGGAGGGTGCTGTTCCTGACAAGGTCTTGTAGGTGAGCATCAAGGCCTTGAACTTGATGCGGGCAGCTACAGGAAGCCAGTGGAGGGAGATGAAGAGGGGTGGGCCATGGGTTGTCGGGCCGGTTGAAGACGGGGCACACTGCAGTTCTGAATCATCTGAAGGGGTTTGATGGAGCTGGCTGGGAGGCCTGAAAGCAGTGAGTTGCAGTAGTCCAGTTTAGAGATGACAAGAGCCTGGACTAGTATCAGTGTAGCCTGTTCGGTGATGTAGGGTCGGATTTTCTTGATGTTGTACAGGATGAACCTCAGGACCTTGCAGTTGCTGAGATGTGGTCTGTAAAGGTCAAGCAGTCATCTAGAATCACCCCAAGGTTCATGGCCGTCCTGGTTGGCATGAGTGTAAGTGAGCAGAGCTGTACAGTGAGGTTCTGGTTGATTGAGGGATAGGCTGGGATGACGAGAAGCTCAGATTTTCCTAGGTTAAGCTTAACATGGTGCTCCTTCATCCAGACTGAGATGTCCGACAGGCAAGAAGAGATGCGTGCAGAGACGAATGGATCGTCCGGCTGGAAGGACAAATAGAGCTGGGTGTCATCAGCATAGAAGAGATAGGAGAAGCCAAGAGACTCAATCACCTGCCCGAGAGATGTAGTGTAGATAGAAAAGAGGAGTGGACCCAGAAATGACCCCTGTGGAACGCCAGTTGTGAGTTGCTGAGTTTCCGATTTATATGTAAATTTACATGTAAATGTAGTCATTTCTATGTCCGTGTAAAAGAGCCGGCTCAAAGAGTCGATTCGTTTGCGAATCACTCGTAATGAATCCTCATCCTGGAAGAGAAGCGTTTGTTTCAAATTCCATTTGGTTGCTGTTGATGAAGGAAATAAACTTCAACACCAGGCAGAAACGTTGATGTTAATGTCAGACAACAAGGACTGTTGACTAACAGTGAGTGATTTCTTCAACAGAAACGTCGTTATACAACTCATCAATTTCTCATTAATTAAACATTTAAAATGTTTGGGGGATTTAGCTTGATTAATGTGGAACAAAGCTTGTAATCTGTCTGTATTTTATTTCCACACTATTATGAATATTATTGTATGGTGGTTTAAACCGTCTCAGTATTTCTTCTTCTTCGAAGAGAGATCTAAAGTCAGTCTTGATGAGCTCCATGTTGCATCTGGAGCAGTGTTAAGGTTGTGAGAGTCGTACAGGGCAAAATCAATCACGTTTAGAGAAACTTTAAAGTGTTAAGGCAAACGTAAATGTACCTACTAAAACATCTTTTAATAAATTATACATATTTTCTTCATCGTACTGCTGTGGAATTTTTAGTTATTCCTGGGAATAATGTGGGTGTGACGTTGGATGTTCGATATTCGCGGAAATTAAGGGACCGTCTCTAAAGTTACACACGACATTCACTGTTATACATGTGTCTAATTTTATTTTCTATCTTTTTACGGTGTTCATTTGCAAAGTGTTTATTACAAAAAAAAAGAATATTTAAAAAAAGAGAAAACAAGAAGTGAGGAGTGCTTTGATGAAGCTTCGTCTCTCACATAAGTTTTGAGATAAGTAGAGCATGACATCTGCGAGTCTCAAAAAGGGAGTTCTAGGAGATTAGAGCAATTCAGTGATCTGCTAGTGAATAACATTATCTGAGTGCTCTAGAAATTTCACCTGCCAATAATTTACATTAACACCATCTCTAGGTTCTTACGATGTTTTCATTCCTGACTGCTATTTAAATCCCATTATCTGGACTCTGATGTGCAGTGAGGAAATAGAAATACTTCTGCTGCTGAATGTAAAAGGACTTGGACACTTTTAAGTTATTCCTTTAGATGTTCTTCTGGGTGTTTCTCTACCTACCCAGACTTCCTGGGATGGACTCTGACCCTGATCAGGATAAAGTGCTTACTGAAAATGAATCGGTTGGTGATCTGACTGTAAGGATTTAGTCTCGTATGTTGGGTCATCAATGAAATCTGAAAATACATGATTTATTTATTTATATTAACAAAAAAGCAATTTTTTCCCCTGTAGGTCAAAGCTGTAAAATATTGTTCTTTTTTGCAAGTTTTACTTCATGTTTGTTTTTGTGTTTTCCAGGAGTGTGTCACGTGGGGTGACGGCAGGAAGCAGGCAGGATGCATTCGCAGTTCAAACGGTTTATTTACAGGTGATGAATTCAAACAGAATATTTACAAGTGATGAAATCAAACCGAAATGGAAACAGAAACAAGGCTCTCTCTACAACTAAGCTAAACTAGACTAGGACTTTGGCTAAAGCTAATGCTAAGGCAATGGCATAAACCAGACATAAAACAAATACTCGCTGAAATCGCACTCGCGCTGTAAACGGCAGGCATATATAAATGCACGTATAAGTCCAAGCATTCAACCGCGCCGTGTGAAGCACGGCTCACGGTATATATCCACACAGTCATTAGCCCGCGATATCTTCCAGCTGCCGGCACTTCCGCATACGTCACACATGACGCGAGGGGGCGAAAACAGACGTCACCCCGGAAACAGCATGCACATGCGCGCCAGTGCCCACGGTGCGCTGCTGCACGGGGGGGAATCGTGACATAGTGTAACTCATCCCAGAGGTCAGTGACTCAGCTATGTGTCCATGAGCTGTATGTAAATACACTAATATTCAAAAATGGAGATCCCTGAGCTGGACACAGATCATGTAACCCCACCCTCAAACAAGTGGTAACCTACCATGTCCTAGTATTTTAGTCATTAACTGTTCTTATCTAAAATATGTAGTGAGTTTATATAACCCCAATTCCAAAAAAGTTGGGATACTGTAAAATGTACCTTATTACATTACCTTATTTGTATTTATTTATTTATTTATTTATTTTTTATCTTAAAATGGTACATTTCCTCAGTGTAAACATTTGATATTTTTTATGTTCTATTGTGAATTGCATATGGGTTTATGAGATTTGCAAATTGGGGTTGTCCTCATTACATTAACAAGTCAGTCCAAAACTGTATAGAGTGTATATAAGTCACTAAAGAACTTTCTATAATGTTGTACAGTAAATTCAAGAGAAACAGATCAGATTCACCAGAACCCAGCTGTGTCTCCCTGAAGAGTGATGCGTACATGGATCCTCCTTGGTACTTTAAGAATGGAAACCCCTCATCTGTACACAGGTAAAGTCCCATAGTTCTGATATCTAAAGCCACTGCAGAGAGAAAGCCTGTTAGACATTCTTCTATCCAGTCCAGCTAAATGCTTTAGTGGAAAGAGTGTAAATATTTATTCAGGTCAAAATGTCTTACATTTGCTGAAAATGTGCAATGTAAAAACATGGTTTTACATTTTACATTTCTCTAAATTGTAATAAAACTGGAGACCTTTTTCCTATCAACACAGGAAATGATTATTTACCATTAATCATGTAACTGGCATTACGGCATAAACTCATTACTTTAATCAATAATAATAATGAAGATCAACATTTTTGTGAAGCCAAAACAGAAAACACTTACCTGATGACTAAATAGAGTTAGGAAATTCTATACCTGCGAATCTTTCTGGCAGGTTTTTTTTTTCCAAAAGCAAATGCATTTGTATTCATTTAAAACATATTATCTGTTCATTCTGTAAATATGAATAACATAGTAATATCCTGTTATATCTCTCATGACCTTATAGGGGGAAAAATAGACCCCTACAGTTCCACAGTGTCCCTCCCTTATTGTCTCGGTGTTCTTTGAAAGTTAATGCACTCAAATGATTGATTTATTGTAATAAATTTAGGACAAAAGTTTTGACTACAGTATTAACCCGGAAGAACCTGGACCCGTTTCTCCTTCTAGGAAATTATGGGGGATACGAAACTTTCCAATTCGACCAAATAGAACACACTTCTGAAATTATTTTTGAAATACAACCCCTCCTTAAGATCTGTAATGTTACACGTATGTCACATTGGGTGCTTATAGTACATTTTTGATGTTACATATGTTACATTGGGCGTTTATTCCTCAACTGGAAAAAAATGGTCAGTTTTGCTTCATAATACAGATTTTCCTGTTTATTTGCCTTTCCACCACATATATCAAAATGATTACTTTGCTAGGTAGGTATAATGAAAAAATCTTTTTCAGGAATAATACAGTTTTAGCATTTCATTTGCTTTTCCACAACATATTTTAAAACTACACAACTGTGACCATTAGGTTTAACAACAACAAAAAAAGCTAAGCAATTGCTAAGCTAAGCAAAGTGTTCCTACAAAGTAGTTCTGTTGTTGAAGAAGCAAGAGAACCAGTGCTGGAGAGGAAAAAAAATTGTCCGCAAATACTTTGTAGTTTTGGTTTGATGGGAAAGTTTCACACAACTCAACCACAATGTCACCTCCTATGCCAAGTGGTGTTTTTTCCCCCAGTGCCACCTTGATAGACCACAAAATCACATATGATTGCTCATCAATATTGTTGTGCTCCTCTGGGGTGATATCCAGGCATTGTTTGCAAATATATTAAGCCATGGATGGATCTTCCAACACTTGCCTGTTTGACAAATCAGTGTTGTCAGTGAAATCTAGAGATGCTAGTAGGGTCTGAAAACAGTTGCGAGACATATTGTCAGCGGCCATGAGACACCTTGTGTAATTTTCCAATTATACACGATTTCCTGGCATTTGTTGCAAACCTGTGTGCAGATAGAGACCAATCAATATTTCCAATTCTTTAACAGTGGTGTTAACATTTCTTTGAGCTTCAAATTTTTTCACACTATACAAATTAGATTGTTCCTCCAGCAACTCAAGCATTTCTACAGTAATTGACTTTCTGAAATACTCTAGGAGTGTGTGAAAATTATCTGTAGGTGTGACATTCAAGATGAAATGACCTCAAAATAGGATGTACGATATTAAACTCTTGTTTGTTTGTTTTAGTTACAGATATGCAAAATATTTTCATAATACATTTCCTTAACCATTTCATTAATTTGACATTACATTTGAAAAAATATGTTTTGAAATAATCTGCAGAAAATATATCACTTGAAAATAATTGAATCAGCTAAATTAATTGAGCAGCTCATTACTATTTTTCTTAATGTGACAAAGACGTCACATGATAGTTTCACCTACTTTTTTAAGGTTAACAGCCATAACTTGTTTTATATCAATTTGTTCAAGAAATGTGAACAAAACAGGATAAATGTAATAGAGGACATGCTATTAAAACATTGCAATTGTTCAATGGGTTGAAACATACCTTTAGTAATAAAAACTTCGGGGTTACGCATGTAACCCTGTTCCCTGAGAAGGGAACGAGACGTTGCATTTAGCAGTATGGGAATGCCTTGTGCGCGTGACCGGTATCTGAAGCTTGTGTAAAATTATGCCTCTACTTATAGGCCTGCCATGATCAGGTGACGTGGCAATTAAGCGCATCGCATGATATATATATATGACACCAGCCGCCAGCCGCCAGGCTCTATTATCTGAAGCGAAGACGCAATTCACAGGCCTGCCGCGGTATGAGAGTGCTATGCAACGTCTCGTTCCCTTCTCAGGGAACAGGGTCACATGCGTAACCCCGATGTTCCCTTTCAAAGGGAACTTCGACATTGCATTTAGCAGTATGGGAACGGGAATACCCCCTCAGTCATACCGAGGGTACGGCCTGTTCAAAAATACCCAAACCCGAGGGTCACTGCAGGACACTTGAGCCCGGGGAGGAATGAATATCCAGGCTGTAATAACAAATGACCGTGTGAATCATAGACCGCCCTGCAGCTCCACACACATCCTGCAAGGATACCCCCTTTGGACAAAGCCTTCAACAATCCAAGTAGAGATGCACTGCTTTGACACAGCATCACTTTTCCTGTCGCTGCCAAAGTAGACTAGTAGCTGTTCTGAGTTACGCCACTTGCCGGAGTGGTGGACGTAAGTACAGAGAGCCCTTACTGGACACAGCAGGTGCATCCTCTCTTGTTCTGGTGTGAAGGACAGAGGAGGGCAGAAAGCCTGCAACACCACAGGGTGGGCAGCCAATGTAGGCACTTTAGGAATATAATCCGACCTAGGATACAGGAAGGACTTGGCTTATCTAGGGGTAAAGTCAAGGCAGGAGGGGCAACAGGGAGAGCTTGTAGACATCCCACTCACTTGAGAGATGTCAGGGCCAGTAAAAGAGGTACCTTTAGAGTCAGAAGCTTCTCAGAGGCTGACTCTAAGGGCTCAAATGGGGTCCCTGACAGACCTTCCAAGACCACAGCAAGGTCCCAGGAAGGTATGCATGGCCTGCAGATGGGCCTCAGCCGTCTGACACCATGCATGAACCTCGAAGTTAGAGGACGTTGCCCCACAGAGGCTCCATCAACAGGGGCAGGGCTGGCCGAGACGGCGGCCATGTAACCCCGATAGTAGGAGCCAACCCACTGAGAAACGTTCTTGTCAGAACTCCAGGACTGTAGCTATTGCGCAGTTCACTGGGTGTAGCTGACGTTCCTCACACCACCAGACAAAAAGGCGCCACTTGAGCGCATACAATTTCCTTGTAGATGGTGCTCTAGCTTTTAACATGGTCTCTACCACCTCAGTTGTGCGACTAGAATCTATGAGCTGGTGCCCCTCAGGGGTCAGACCCACAGCTTCCTTAGTTCTTGCCAAGGATGATAAATCAACCCTGCGGCTTTTGAGACGATAGGTCCACAATAAGGGCTCAAATGGGGCACCGGACAGAACTTCCAGGACCACAGGAGGTCCCAGGAAGGTATGTGCGGCCTGCAGATGGGCCGCAGCTGTCTGACACCACGCATGAACCTTAAAGTTAGAGGATGTTGCCCCATGGACGCTCCATCAACAGGGGCATGGCTGGCCGAAACAGCGGCCCAGTAACCCCGATTGTAGAAGGAGCCCAGCCCACTGAGAAATGTTCTGTAAGAACTCCAGGACTGTAGCAATTATGCAGTTCACTGGGTCTAGGTGACGTTCCTCATGCCACAAGACAAAAAGCTGACACTTGAGTGCATATGATTTCCTTGTGGAAGGGATCCACTCCAGGGGCTCGAATGGGGCAGCCGACAGACCTTCCAGGACCATAGAAGGTCCCAGAAAGGTATGCGTGGCCTGCAGATGGGCCGCAGCCATCTGACATCACGCATGAACCTCAAAGGTAGAGGATGTTGCCCCACAGAGGCTCCGTCAACAGGGTCATGGCTGGCCGAAACAGCGGCCAAGTAACCCTGATTGTAAAAGGAGCCCAGCCCACTGAGAAATGTTCAGTAAGAACTCCAGGACTGTAGCTAATGCGCAGTTCACTGGGTCTAGCTGACGTTCCTCACACCACAAGACAAAGCTGCCACTTGAGTGCATACGCTTTCCTTGTGGATGGTGCTCTAGCTTTTAACATGGTTTCAACAATCTCAGTTGTGAGACCCGAATCTATGAGCTGGTGCCCCTCAGGGGCCAGACCCACAGTTGCCGAGTTCTGGCCGAGCGTGATAAATCAGCCCTCCGGCTTGAGACAGTAGATCCGCTCTAGGGGCTCGAATGGGGCAACCGACAGACCTTCCAGGGCCATAAAAGGTCCCAGGAAGGTATGCGTGGCCTGCAGATGGGCCTCAGCCGTCTGAAAACACGCATGAACCTCGAAGTTAGAGGATGTTGCCCCACAGAGGCTCCCTCAACAGGGCATGGCTGGCCGAAATGGCGGCCACATAACCCTGATTGTAGAAGGAGCTCACCCCGCTGAGAAATGTTATCGTAGGAGCTCCAGGTCTGTAGCTATTGTGCAGTTACTGGGTCTACAGTGGATTCCTGCGGACGGGAATCTCCCAAGGAGTTCCATCTCGCAGAGATATTATCTCTCAGAACCATGTTCAAGCTGCCAAAAGGGTGCTACTAGCAGACTATCTTGGCGAACTCTCACTAGAGCTAGTGGGAGCAGCGATGGGGGGAGCAGCATACAGATGTGACCTCGGCCACATGTGTGGACTCCACCCTAGGCTCCCAAGATACAGCTTTATCTTGCTCAGTGTTGATAGAATTGACACTACGCCTGTTGGGAATAGAAATGCCCTCATCGTAGTCCTAGAACCCCTAGAAAAGTTGTCCACTGCACCCGGGAAAACCAACTTTTCTGAGATTCAACCTGAGCCCCAAGCTCTTCATGTGGGCGAGAACAACATCTCAATGTTGAACCGCCAGCTCCCTGGATCGTGCTAGAATTAACCGGTCGTCCAGGTAGTTTGGTACAGTTGCCCTGGAGTCCCAATGGAGCCAGAGTGACATCCATGCACTTTGTGAAGGTGCGAGGGGATAAAGCTAGCAATATTCCTATGCGGAAACACGCACCTTTACATCTATCGCCACAAAACAGTTCTCGAACTGGATCTGTGGCACGATAAGTTTGAAAATCAGCCTCTGAACCTGTATGTCCGAAGAGTACGGTTCAGATGATGCAGATCTAAAATTGGCCACATATTCCCACTTTTTTGTGGAACAGGAAATAAAGGCTGTAAACCTCCCTCCCTGAGGGAACGGGGTACATGTTTCAGGACCCCATTGTCCAAAAAAGAGCTTACTTCCTGCGCTAACGTCGGGCTCTGGTCTGTGCTGAATTCTGTGGTGAGCACACCTGTGAACGGGAGGGGGGAGGGGGGGTCGAGCTATAACTGGACCCGGTAACCCTTTCTATGGTAGACAGAACCCATGGAGACACATTTGGCCGTAGCTTGCTGCCGGATGGTCTTCTAGTGACGTTAGCTATTCCACATTCTATTGGAGAGAAGCATCAGATTTTCATTGCCCTGTGACAGCTTGCTGACCAGGGAACATGAAAACTTGGGGACCACCTTGGCTAGGGGAGGCCCTACAGTAGCACTGGGGGCTACCTGCCCTAACAAATTCATATCCCCAGATACATCCCTCCACAGCCCCTCAGGACCGCTCATCTTTGCCTGCTTGGCCTTTATGACCATTCTCAGATCAGGCCTAACAGCAGACCGTGACTGTGGCCGCCAGGTTCCCCTGGCTGTCTGCGGGGGTTGGCAGGCAGCCATACTCACCTTCTGGGTTTCCCTCACACTAGTGCTGGCCCAGGCTCCACTCGTGGACACCCGGATGAGCTTGAGACAACTTTTTTTTTTTTGCCATATGTCGAGCTCACTCAGCAGGTCTGCTTGGTAGGCCTGCAACCCTGTCATTGACTGCAGTGACCCACAAGCAAGACTACTACTGCATAGGCTTGCCCACCAATGCCACCTTGGATGCAAACTGGCCCCTGTAATTACCTGCCGTCGGTGGAGAGAGGAAGCTAGCAAGTGCCTCCTCCACCTCGGGCATAGCTAAATAGCCATGCCATTCATTCCCACAATGGCCGAATAATCCAACATCGTGGGGTTATGACTATGGCTTAAGCATGGTTTTCCCCCATGAAGTTTGACATTTTGTCATAACTTCTAGAAGACAGGGGTGTTTCTGCAGTGTGAAGTGTTTACTTTCACTGGGTAATCACTTCAAGCAGTTCTTTATACGCTGCTCTCAGTTTTTAACACATCCTTCTAACTCTTCGGAGTCAGAGAGGGATTATTACCCCTTTGCCTTTCCATAGGAGGAGGAGTCACGACGCGAACTCCAAAATCCAGCGGAGAGCTGAACCCGGAAGAAGAGCAAGAGATAGAGCAGCGCTCATCTCCGTCTCTTCTTCTGGACTTAAGAGATCCCCCAAACCCGAGACGGTTGGCTGCCTCGGCAGCGGCCGGACCAGATCCGCGAGGCTTTGAACCCCAACTCGCTCGGTTTCCGTTTTTTTTTTTTTTCGAGAAGAGCGCGAGTTGAGCTGCTTAATGTAGCGTTACCATGCGCAGCCTCTCGAGGTTGCCATCACCACTAACACTCACCCAGAAAGTGTGCACTTTTCCCCCGTGATGAAACGGGAGCACGCTACACACTTCTTGAACTCTTTCTCGCTCATTACTTACTTCTCATTTTCTTTAAAAAAGGTATAGAAGAGTAGAAATGAAGCGTTTTTGTCACACAAACAACAGACATGCAGTCTCACTGAAGATAATAAGGCTGGCGGCGTGGTTCACAGGTGCTATATATATATATATATATATATATATATATATATATATATATATAAGTAAAGGCATTATTTTACACAAGCTTCAGACGCTGGTCACGCGCACAAGGCGTTCCCATACTGCTAAATGCAACGTCGAAGTTCCCTTTGAAAGGGAACAAGCCTTTTTAAAAATGGCTTACACTGCAACATGTGCCAACTAGGCAGACCGCCATTTGGAAATGATGTCATGGTAATGCAAAACTCTCATATTGTCACATGACCTAACCTGGATGTTCAGTAGATGTTACTTAGGGATTTCCTGAGTTAAAAGTCAGGGATAAAGCTTTAAAAGGACCTTTCCAGATCATCCCAGTATTTGTGTCACTGTGGGTTCTTACGGGTTAAAGTGATGACAGTTGTGTTCTTTAGCAGGTTTAATTTTTGTTCCCAGTGTTCTACAGAAGTCAGGAGACAGAAGAGAAAATATCATCATCACAGCTATAGGGTAAAACCAACAACATGACTGTCACACTGACGCGCTGGTATTATAGACATCTCTGCTGTTATTTCCTGCAGAGTGATTAGATGATAGAAAACATACCGTAGGATAAGGCAAATACATAATAAAGCATCATAAAGAATAATCTGTGACCACTCTGGAAAATATGACCTTAAACTCTAATAATTGGACCCCATGTCTCACCATATCTTCCTTCTTCACCCTGTCACAGACACAACCTAGAACCTGTGGCTGTAAATGAATTCCAGAAAAAGTTCAAATTAAATCTGGTGAAGAAATTTCAGTGTTTAAATGGAGTGATGATAAACCTGGAAAACCAAACTCTCCTGAATGAGATCTACACAGAGCTCTACATCACAGAGGGAGACAGTGGAGGCATCAATAAAGAACATGAGGTGAGACAGATCGAGGCAGCATCCAGGAGAACAACAACAGAGGAAACACCAATCAAATGCAATGACCTCTTTAAGCCCTTATCTGATCAAGACAAACCCATCAGAACTGTGCTGACAAAAGGAGCCGCTGGCATCAGAAAAACAGTTTCTGTGCAGAAGTTCATTCTGGACCTGGCTGAAGGGAAAGCAAATCAGGACGTCCAGGTCATATTTCCACTTCCTTTCAGAGAGCTGAATTTGATGAAGGTGAATCAGCATCAGTGCCTGTGCTGCTGATAAACCTGATCAAAGGGAATCTGCTTCGCTCTGCTCTCATCTGGATCACCTCCTGACCAGCAGCAGCTGATCAAATCCCCTCTGAGTGTGTCCATCGAGTCGCAGAGGTACAAGGGTTCAATGACCCACAGAAGGAGGAGTACTTCAGCAAGATGATCAGTGATCAGAGCCTGGCCAATAATATCATCACACACCTGAAGTAATTTGAAGAAGCCTCTACATCATGTGCCACATCCCAGTCTTCTGCTGTATTTCAGCCACTGTTCTAGAGAGAATGTTGGGTTAAGCAGAGAGTGGAGAGATCCCCAAGACTCTGACTCAAATCTACACACACTTCATCATTCAAACAAACATCATAAGAGAAACGTACTCAAAGAAGCAGGAGAGTGATGAATAAATGCTTCTCAAAGTGGGACAACTGGCTTTTCAGCAGCTGATGAAAGGCAACTTGATTTATTATGAGGAATACCTGAGAGGGTGTGGCATTCATGTGAAAGAAGCAGCAGTGTACTCAGGTGTGTGTACTCAAATCTTCAGTGAAGAGTTTGGACTTCACCAGAGTAAAGTGTACTGCTTTGTTCATCTGAGCATTCAGGAGCATCTCGCAGCTCTGTACGTGCACCTGACGTTCATGAAGTAAAATAGAAATGTTCTTAAACAGGGTCTGGTTTCTAAGGCAATCTCAGATGTCCACAAGAGTGCTGTAGATCAGGCCTTGTACAGGGAGACTGGACATCTGGATCTTTTCCTTTGCTTTCTTCTGGGTCTCTCACTGGAGTCCAATTAGAACCTCTTACATACCTTAGTAACACAGACAGGAGGTAGCTCCCAGAGCAAAGAGGAAGCTGTTCAGTACATTAAGATGATGATCAGTAAGAATCCCCCTGAAGAGAAATCCATCAATCTGTTCCACTGTTTGAATGAACTGGGGGACATTTCTCTAGTGGAGGAAATCCAACGCTACCTGAAATCTGGACAACAAAGAAAGTTCTCCTCTTCACAGTGGTCGGCTCTGGTGTTTGTCTTACTGACATCAGTGCAGGAGCTGGAGGAATTTGACCCAAGTAAATATACCAGTACAGAGAACATAACCGCTTCTGCTCTTGTGAAGGTGATGCCTGTGATTGCAGCATCCAGAAAAGCAAAGTAAAGCTGAATAGAACTGTTATGCTGTTACAGTGTTAGAAAGTGAGAAACGGAAAGCACTGTGACTAAATGAAATATTACGAGATGTTTTTTTTATTATTTATTTATTTATTATAAAACCTAAACACAAAGGATACAAGGAGACATCAATGCCAATAGATAAAGCCAGCAAGTTTCCCTCACATGAGATTTCTCAGACTTACGTCTAATATTACAGCGTATTACAGTATTACCTCAATACTGGCAGCATTTCATTTATATAAACATCATATATAACCTATCTAAGCATCTCTAATTGGATAGTGGAAGCAATCTCTATTGCTTATGATGCGCACAATCTTGGTATGCCTATGGGCATAATGGCTCATTCCACTACAGGGGTCTCCTTTTAAAAGGCTTTGTCCAAATGTGTATCCTTACAGGATGTGTGTGCTGTGGTGGGGTAGTCTATGCCAGACACATTCATTTTACAGCCTGGATTTACATTCCGGCCTGGGATCGAGTGTCTTGCAGTGACCCTCGGGCTCAGATCTTTTGGAACAGGCCGTACCCTCAGTATGATGGTGTGTGGGTATTCTCGTTCCCACAGCATTCAGCTAATGCAACGTCAAGGTTCCCTTTGAAAGGGACAATCTGGGTTATGCATGTAACCCTGTTCCGTGAGAAGTGAATAAGACGTTGAGTTAGCTGAACGCTGTGGGAAGCACCCTCGGTATCTGAAGCTTTGGGGTGGGTATCAAATTACATAACTGATGTTTGTAATTTTGGCATTTAAGAAAATGAGAAGGTACAGGGAAAGCTTTTAGGACTAAATAATTTGGAGTAGTGTTAGTTCATTATGTATTATTTTATTTCCTTCAGCATACAGCATGTAACACTTAACGAGAAACACTGTGAAGATTTGCCGTCTGTACTCAGCTCTAAATCCTCCAATCTAAGAGAACTGAATCTGTCTGAGAGTAAGCTAGGAGACTCAGGATTGAAGTGTCTCTCTGCTGGATTGGAGAATCCTCACCGTAAACTGGAGGCACTAAGGTAAGATCATCTCTCTGAAAGTCACAATAACTCCTACACAAGTCATAATACAAATAATCACAGCAAATATCAGTTGCAAAACAATACTACATGCAGAAAAATATATTAGTAATCAGGCAATAAAAATGTCTCACATGACCTGCTCCTATTTAAGACACATTCTCTAATAGAGGTTTTAGGTTCATCATCAATGTCCTGAGGAGGAAGATTATTTCTTTGGGAAAGATATACATTTACATTACATTTATTTATCTAGCGAATGCTTTTATCCAGAGCGACCTACAAATGAGAAAATACAAGCAAAGCGATATATCAAGCAGAGAACAATACAAGTAGTGCTACTGTACAAGATCTTTAATTGAGTTCCAGAGTAGAGGTGTAAGTGCCAGAGTTGTGGAGTTTTTTATTTTATTTATTTATTTAAAAAAAAAATTGTATGTATTGGTTGGGTGTTCACAGAAGAGGTGGGTCTTTAGTTATTTTTTGAAGATGGTGAGAGATTCTGTGGTCCGGATTGAGGTTGAAAGTCCAGTGGAGGGTGATGAAGAGGGGTGTGACATGGGTTCTCTTGGGCTGGTTGAAGACGAGGCGTGTTGGTGCAAATGTGTAGCCTGTTCAGTGAGGTAGGGTCTGATTTTCTTGATGTTGTACAGGATGAACCCATAGAACAGTGCAGTTGTTGAGATGTGGTCTGTAAAGGTCAAGCTCTCATCAAGAATCACCCCGAGGTCCCTGGCCGTCCTGGTTGGCTTGAGCGTGGTTGAGCCGAGCTCTACAGTGAGGTTGTGTTTGATTGAGGAACAGGCTGAGATGATGAGAAGCTCAGATTTTGCCAGGTTGAGCTTAAGGTGGTGTTCCCTCATCCAGACCGAGATTGCAAGCAGAGATGTGTGCAGAGATGTAAGGATCGTCAGGTTGTATGGAGAAATACAGCTGGGTGTCATCAGCATAGCAATGATATGAGAAGCCATGAGACTCAATTAGACTAGAGATGTAGTGTAGATAGAAAAGAGGAGTGGACCCAGAACTGACCACTGTAGCATGACAGTTGTGAGTTGGTGAGTTTCTGAAATACCTCCCCTCCTTGATACCTTGAAGGATCTGTCTGAGAGATAGGATTCTATTCAGCGCAGAGCCGTTCCAGTTATGCCCAGACTGGAGAGACTTGACAGGAGGATCTGATGGTTCACAGTGTCGAAAGCAGCAGAGAGGTTGAGTAGGATGAGGACAGATGATCTCGAGGTTGCTCTTGCTAGTCATAAGGCTTCAGTGATGGAAAGCAGAGCAGTCTCCGTCGAGTGATTGCTCTTGAAGCCAGACTGCTTGGTGTCCAGGAGGTTGTTCTGTGTGAGAAAATTGGAGAGTTGATTAAAAACGGCTCTTTCAAGAGTTTTGGAAAGAAAAGGGAGGAGGGAAACACGTCTGTAGTTGTCAACTACAGCAGGGTTAAGTGATGGATTTTTTAAGCAGTGGGGTAACCTGGGCCTGCTTAAATGAGGTAGGGTATGTGCCAGTTAAAGAGGGATGTGTTAAAGATGTGTGTGAGTGCAGTTAATAGTGTGGGAGAGATGGACTGAAGATAGGTTCAAGAGGACAGGTTGTGAGACAGTTAGAAAGGAGGAGTTTAGAGACGTTAGTCTCTGTGAGGGGAGAGAAGGAAGTCAGTTGGGAGTTACATGAATGAGGAGCTGGTCTATGCATGTCTGGTGTTTAGAACTGGTTCCTTATGTAACCTTGTTGGAAAAGAAAGTGGCTAAGTCATCTGCAGTGAGAGAGGTAGGGGGGAGGGGGATGGAGAAGAGAGGAAAAGGTTTTGAAGAGAGTGCGGGTCTTTGGAGAACTGCCAAACTTCTCTTGGTAGTATGTGGCTTTAGCAATGGAGATGCCATTAGAAAAAGAGGAGAGAAGTGTCCTGTAATTGATTAGGTCAGTTGGATTGTTAGATTCATGCCATTTCCTTTCAGATAATCTTAGTTTGGCCTGGTTGTTACGCAGAGCTTCTGAGAGCCAAGGGCTAGAGGATCTGAGGGTTAGGGGCCAGATGCTGTCAAGACAAGATGTTTTGGTGGAACATAGCATGTCAGTTGCCGTGTTTAAGTCAAGTGAGGAGTGATGGCTATCAGAGAGAAGTAAGGTTGTGACAACGGAGGAGAAATGTGAGGGGGAAAGGGAGCGAAGATTGTGACAAAAAGAGATAGAGGGTGGAGACAGTGAAGGGGGTGAGGGGAGAAATGGTCAGATGTATGGAAAGGAGTAATGAGAAGATTTTGTGTGGTGCAGTTACGTGTGAGGATGAGGTTGTGCTGTTTGCCGGCTTTGTGAGTTGCTGGTGTGGTGAACTGCTTGAGGTCAAATGTGGGAAGGAGAGCAAGAAAGTCAGCTGCATGTGGCTTGTCTAGATGAATGTTGAAATCACCAAGGACCAGTAGAGGAGTTCCATCATCCAGGATGGTGGACAGAAGTGTGTCAAATTCATCAATGAACTTCCCCAGTTGACCTGGAGGACGGTAAACAACAAGAAAGTGTATTTTGGCAGGGTCAGTGACTGTAATAGCATGAAATTCAAATGAACTCTAAGAGCAAGAAGGACAAAGACAGGTAAATTTCCATGTTTTCGAGAGAAGCAATCCTGTACCACCCCCTCGTCTGTTGGGACGTGCGGTATGGGAGAAGTTGAAGTTAGAGGCTAGGGCAGCAGGTGTGGCAGTGTTCTCAATATGGATCCAGGTCTCGGTCAGATCCAGCACACTGAGGTTGGAGTGGGTTACAAAGGCAGGAATGAAATCTGCCTTGATGGCAGGGCAGATTGGCAGTTCCAAAGTCCAATTGAGAATGAGAGGGAACCTGCAGGGGCTACACTCAGAGAACGTAGGTTGTCCAAGTTGCATACTTTTCTGGGAGTTTGCCGCGGTCTCCAATTGTGGCAAATAAAGCCTGTTCCAAACAGATTACTTCTACTTCTGTCACTCTCTTTTTGGTTTTATTAAAAATAAAAAAAATTGTACAACCCCAATTCTAAAAAATTTGGGATACTGTAAAATGTAAATAAAAACAGAATGCAGTGATTTGCAAATCTCATAAACCCATATGTTATTCACAATAGAACGTAGAAAACATATCAAATGTTTAAACTAAAGAAATGTACCATTTGTTTTCTTAGCCTCTCTAAGATACTCTTTTTATACCCAATCATGTTACTGTCCTGTTGCCAATTAACCTCATTAGTTGAGAAATGCTTCTCCAGCTGATTATTTTTAGTAACACTTACTCTTCCATCCTTTTGTTGCCTCTGTACCAACTTCTTTGAGACGGGTTGCAGACATCAAATTCAAAATTACCTTATTTCTTATGTTCTATTGTGAGTAAAATATGGGTTTGTGACATTTATAAATAATTTAATTCTGTTTTTATTTACATTTTACACAACGTACCAACTTTTTTGGAATTGTGGTTGTAGAGGTGTTCACACATATTCCTTTATGATAAAAGTGACTTCATTCCATCCAGTTAAGTAGCCGTTTAAACAGTTAACATTAGCTAGGTGATGAGGATAAAGATAGCTTTTTATACACAACCTTCTTATTCTGATTGTTTCCACTTTGTGCCTATTTCCTGCACTATTTTCTCCTCATTATGAAAATGTCTCAAAAAATCTGACAATTTCACAAAAAACTTAAGATAATATACTTTCAAAATACTCAGTATGAAGAAAGTTACTTTAATTTTTTTTTAACAACGGCCCTGTGAGCTTGGCATTTGATATCGGTTCATATGTAGTATATTATTACAATAACTAGGAAACAGCGTAGGAAATTGTATGTGATATTAGTGCACTTCACGGCATCATCTACAGGTGTGCACTCATAAGACCTGGACTTTTTGTGGTGGAAACGGAAAATCAGAACAAGAAGCCAACATCAGCCTAGCTAACGTTATCTTTTTACACTGTTACTCAACTGGATGGAATGAAGACAATTGTATGATAAAGAAATATGAGCAAATGCAACTACAAACATTTCAGCAGCTACTCATTTTGTCAGCTTTTTAATGCAGCTACAGTACAGTTTTCCTCCTGCTGAGTACTCCACTATGTTTGTTCTGCCATGTGAGAGGACATGCCACCATTAATTAGGTGGGAGGCGATAACTTCCACTCAAATCCCTGAGCACCTCCCACTCCTAAAGCAGTTGACCAATAGAGATTTTTGCACTTGGTTTCTGCAATGCTGCTAATTATTTTTATATAACTGCACTGTACAGCTTACTGTGCATGCTCTACTGAATTTACCAACTTCACTGCATATCTGTTGCTACCACTACACTGACTTGTGTTAACACTTACATTTACATTAACAGCAGTTGGCAGACGACCTTATCCAGAGCAACTTACAGTACTGCTTTGAAGTTTTTATCAATAAATACATCCTGATACTGGTTCACTAGTAAAATAATTTTACACACACCATCTTTAAAGTAAACATTCAGGATGAAAGTGTGTTGATGAAGAGTGTGTCCTTGTGTCTCTGCAGGTTGTGTGGTTGTCGTGTCTCCGATGAAGGCTGTGCTGATATGGCTTCAGTTCTGAGATCAAATTCCTCACACTTGAGAGAACTGGATCTGTTGCAGAATAATCTAGGAGATTCAGGAGTGAAGTGTCTCTCTGCTGGACTGGAGAATCCTCACTGTAATCTGGAGATGCTGAGGTAAGATTATCTCTGAGAGTCACGTGACCTGCTCCTCAGTAAGACACATTCTCTAATAGTGAGACTGAAGCAGAGACTAAAGGATGATTGTTTCTTTTCACAGCACACTGATTTGTCACAAACCCCTGTTAAACCTTGATAAAATTAGGGGTTTTGTGCTGTAAATTGTTGTTGGACTGTCTAATGGGCCAGCCTAGAGGTAATATTTTCACTGACTGACTGACAAGTCCCATTGTTGAATCGTGTATGCTCAAGGAGTCCAGCTAAGCCACTCACAACTCACCCCAAGTAACAGCACTTTTTCGATATAATCCTATCACAAATCACTCCTCTGATGTCCCTGCTGAAACCATGAATGGTTGTTGACCTTCACAGGAGCACTGTGATCACACCATTTGCACTTTGGAAAAGTAACTAAATAATTTTATGGAAATATGAACATGATTCAATATGTAGAGCAGAATTAATAATCAGTAATGAAGTAAGAGTCTTATCAAATCTACCTTAAGTTCTCTTCATTAATCATTTAGAATGTGTATACACTCAGTAAATATATTTCCAATTAGGCTATTCACATGAAATTTTTACTTGACATCAGTATTAACTCGAGAAATCTGGAAATATTACGAATTCACAACATTACAGTTCATAAATAAAGTTGTGTAATAAAGTGGAAGGACGGGGGGTGGGGGGTGGGACGACTATTGAACATGCTAAGGTAAGGCAAGGAACCAGATGAAATGCATAAGTAATTAAATCACAAATCTGGCCTTTAAGAGTGGCAAGAAGAAAGCCATTTCTCAAAGATATCCATAAAAAGTCTCGTCTAAAGTTTGCCACAAGCCACTCTTCCATAAAGGCCAGATTTGTGCAGTGTATGACTGATTGTTGTCCTATGGACAGACTCTCCCACCTCAGCTGTAGTTCTCTCCAGTTCATCCAGAGTGATCATGGGCCTCTTGGCTGCATCTCTGATCAGTCTTCTCCTTGTCTGAGCTGAAAGTTTAGAGGGACGGCCAGGTCTTGGTAGATTTGCAGTGGTCTGATACTCCTTCCATTTCAAAATGATCGCTTGCACAGTGCTCCTTGGGATGTTTAAAGCTTGGGAAATCTTTTTGTATCCAAATCCGGCTTTAAACTTCTCCACAACAGTATTACGGACCTGCCTGGTGTGTTCCTTGGTCTTCATGATGCTCTCTGTGCTTTCAACAGAACCCTGAGACTATCACAGAGCACGAGCATTTATACAGAGACTTGATTACACACAGGTGGATTCTATTTATCACCATCAGTCATTTTGGACAACACTGGATCATTCAGAGATCCTCGCTGAACTTCTGGAGTGAGTTTGCTGCACTGAAAGTAAAGGAGCCAAATAATTTTGCACGCACCACTTTTCAGTTTTTTATTTGCTAAAAAAGTTTAAAATATCCAATAGATTTCGTTCCACTTCACAACTGTGTCCCACTTGTTGGTCATTCTTCACAAAAAATTTAAATTTTATATCTTTATGTTTGAAGCCTGGAATGTGGCAAAAGGTTGAAAAGTTCAAGGGGGCCGAATACTTTCGCAAGGCACTGTATACCCCCTAACTGTGCAAATTAATATCAGCTGGGTTAGTAAATTGATGGTCTATAAAAAGGCTTTTCGTTACCAAGGTGTCACACAAGAAACATCTTATGATGGGTAAAAGCAAAGAGCTCTACCAAGACCTTCACATCCTTATTGTTGTGAAAAATATCGATGGACAGATGTATTTCAAAACTTCTGAATTGTTCAGCAAGACCCATTGGTGTCATTATCTGCAAGTGGAAGCAACATCACTCCATCATTCAGCTATCCACAGGAACTGCTCGCTAGATTTCTATTTTTTTAAAGTTTAATTTTTTTTGAACATTTCTGCTGAACTCTTCTGATTAACATTTCTACAGAACGTTTCTACATTTCTACTGAACATTTCTACTGAGCATATCTGCTAAACATTTCTGCTGAACATTGAAGTCTTTTGAAAATTTCATGTGAATAACCTGATTGGAAATATATTTACTGAAAAAAATGTGATGCATCCAATACTTATTTCCCCCATTGTATGATTGTGTGATTTAATAAACATCTACTATGAAATACATTTGATTCTTTTAACTGCTACATTTTTGTTAATAAAGCTCTCTGCAATGGGCATGAATAGAAGTCTTAACACATTATATTTTTTGGTAGGATGTATTTAATCAAGCTGTGTTAATGAAGCTGAATGACTGAAATACATTTTCTACACTCCCTTGCTGAAGGGCCATAACCCTTAATGTGCACAAATATTCCAAAGAGTAGATGGTGTGACCACAGTGCAGGACAGCAAAGCAAACAAACAGCAACCAAAGGGCTGTTTAAGGGGGAGGGGGGCCCTAGTCAAATTCTTCAGCCCTTCAAACGAAAACCAAAAGTGTTATTCTTGACTATTTTTAGCTGAAATATTTCAGTGGCATTCCTAATAAAAATAGGTAATTCATATTGTTCTTTTTTTCATGAACGTTAATCGTCCTCAAAGTAAATGCTTTACACTTGACATTATATCTTGGTTATGTATCTCTTTGTTGATGAAGAGTGTGTCCTTGTCTTTCTGCAGGTTGTGTAATTGTGATATCTCAGATGAAGGCTGTGCTGCTCTGGCTTCAGCTCTGAGATCAAACCCCTCACACCTGAGAGAACTGGATCTGTCTGATAATTATCTCAGAGACTCTGGAGTGAAGCCTCTCTCTGCTGTACTGGAGAATTGTCACTGTAAACTGGAGATACTGGGGTAAGATCATCTCTCTTACAGTCACATGACCTGCTCCTCAGTAAGCCACATTCTCTAATAGTGAGACTGAAGCAGAGGTTTTAGGTTCATCATCAGTGTCCTTAGGAGGAAGATTGTTTCTTTTCACTGCACACTGATGATATGTCGCATCTGTCTTTGGGTCAAATGTACGTATGTGAGAAGCTGCAGCACAAAACAAAATGTGGAGTTTGAAAGTAACTGCTGCTCTCAAAATAAATACATAAATAACACTGCTGCATGTCTCAAACTTAGAAAGAAAAAAATGTATGAAAAACATCATTACACTTCACTGAGGGAGTGAACAGGGTGTCGTGGAAATTCGACAACACTCGCAGACTTATCCTCTAAAGGTAAAAAGGTTTATTATAGAAAGATTGTTAATACAGGATAGAAGAAAGCAGCATAAAATAATGAGAGCGTTCTGAAGTCCTTGTACTAAACCACTACTATGAAATATGAAAACTCAATATTATATGAAACTCGGAGCATGACATAATTCTGTGTACCGATAAGAAGCATTTTGAGGCATTTCAAACAAGCTTTGTTTTAGGATCTTGGAAGATGTTTAGATGAACCTTGAACAGAAGAACATATTTGTGTCTCTGTAAGCAGATAAGCATTCTGTATTGATCTCAGTGACATGACATGGCCTTCTTAAGCGTTATCCTCACATGAGAATGAAACAGAACAAGAACAAACTTATTACAAAGTAAAAATGAGTAATTTCCCTCACAAGGGTCATTGTGTCTCTGCAGGTTGTGTTATTGTTATATTAAATTAAGGCTGTGCTGCTCTGACTTCAGCTCTGAGATCAAACCCCTCACACCTGAGAGAATTGACTCTGGGAATAAAATAAGAGTCTCAGGAGTGAACTGTCTCTCTGCTCTGAAGAATAACAAACAATACAAACTACAGACACTGACGGTCCTATATTATGTTTGTTTGAGGCAGCTGGCATTGTTGCCTCCATATAATGTTAGCGATAACCAGTTATTTGTTAAGGAAGGTAACACATTGCAGTGTTCTAAACTACCTCCTAATGGGCCACCATGTATCGCCATTCAGCCCGTGTCCTGTCAGCTAAATGTAGCCTAATGTCCCTAATAATTATTCACATTTTCATGCTTTTAATAAATCTGTCCTGCCACCATATCAGTGAATTTTAGTTATCAAACACTGTCTGACAATGAGTGGAGGTGCAATCCTATACGTGCGCACACACATACACACAGACACACAGATGCACGCATGCATGCACACAGACGTGCACGAATGCTTGTATTCAGAGTATTGTGTGTGTGTGCATTCGTGCACGTCTGCGTGCATGTGTGAGGAAGAGAATGTCCTCTAGGAGAGTTTTTTATTTTATTTAAAAAAAATTTTTTACACACTGTGGTATCGAGTATCGTGTACTTTTAGTGGTATTGGTACCAACTACTAGATTTTTTGTATCGTGACTGTCCCATACCGTGGGTGGCACGGAAGCAGAAGCGGGCAGCAGGTGTAGTAGGTGGTTTAAGGGTTGTTCTAAAGATGTAGTCGTATAACAAGCAAAGGTCAGGCGATCGGTCAAACAAAGCATAAGGGGGCATGCAGAAAGCGTATTCGTAAAAGGGAAAAGAGGTTGAAATAACAGAGACAACAAACGAATGATAAAGGCTTGGAAATGCAGAGAACAAGACAACTGAACGTATACTTCGCAATGATCTCTCCCAAAGGGCTCACTCCGGGAGCAGAGTTCTTTCTTGGTCTCCCCCGTGGTCGTGGATCCGGGAGATCAGGATGAGTTACATGGAAGTCTCTAATAAGCTTTGGATCCTGTATGTCTTGTGTAGGGATCCAGCATTGTTCTTCTGATCTGTAGCCCTCCCACTCGACTAAATATTCCAGCTTTCCCCTCCTGTGTCTAGAGTTGATGATCTTCTTGACTAAGTAAGCTGGTTGTCCATCAATCTCCAGAGGAGTCGGAGCGGTCTCAGAGGGCACTTTTGTTGCTAACGGTCCATTGACAACTGGTTTAAGATGTGATATGTGGAAGGAGGGGGCGATGCGGCTGTGTTGTGGCAGTTCCAGACGGTAAGTAACCTCATTGATTTGCTTGAGGATCTTGATGGGTCCAGTGTATCTTGGAGTAAGCTTCTTTTAGCTATTTGGTTGCTTTAAGTCCTTCGTGGATACCCATACTCTATCGCCGGGTTGGTAACTTGGATGTTCGCTGCGGTGGCGATCAGCCTTGCACTTGTATGTGTATGTGGTCTCTCTCAGACGTTGGTGCATGTTGGCCCAGACATGCTCACTACGTTGAAACCACTGGTCAATGGCAGGTGATGCTTGGAAGTCGCATTCCATGGGAATAATGGGGGTTGGTATCCAAGTACGCATTGTAATGGAATTAAGATTAGTTGCACAATGTTGGAGACAATTTTGGCATACTCGGTCCATGGGGGAAACTTGCTCCAATCTTCGGGATTAGAGGCACAGAGAGTTCGGAGGAATCAGCCTAATACCTGATTGACTCATTCATCTCGGCCATTAGCTTGTGGGTGATAACCTAAGTTGAGATTGACTGTAACTCCCATCTTTTCCATGAAGCTAGACCATACTCTGGAGGTGATTTGAGGACCCCTGTCACAGACAATCTCCTCTGGAATGCCGAAATATCTGAAATCATGTTGGAAAAGGAGTTTGACTGTCAAAAAGGCGGTGGGAAGGGCAGGTAATGGAATGAAGCATTCTCATTTGGAGAATTGGTCCACTGTGACAAAAACAGTGTTGTTTCCCTGGGATCTTGGTAAATCAGTTACAAAGTCCACAGATATGTGTGACCATGGGCATTCAGGTATGGGTAGGGGCTTGAGCTTTCCAGCGGGGAGTGTCCGAGGTACTGTAGGTCAAATTTTACCTACTTTCTTATTACCAATATAACAATTTAGAAAATATTGAATGTACTTACAATAGCTTTCATCAGCTGAGATACTCAAAGTCTAAATCACCACACGGAACCAGTGAGTGAGAAAAGATGAAGGTCCAGTTTATTGATTCCAGTTACCTGAGATCCAAACAGTTTGGGACGTCTCAAAAAATGATCTAACATGCCTGGAGCGGGGCTCCCCTTTTATACAATTCTTCTATGAGCCACCGCCCCTTCTTCTTATCTCGTACAACATTATGTCAGAAATTCCTTTTTTCCCAGGCCCCTTATGTTTGTGTTCATGCCTTAATTAACTAACAATATGTTTTCCATTGTATACATTTCAACAACCAGTATGTTTCAATAGTCATTGTTTTCAGTTTCCTATATGGACATGTTTTATCTTCTTTCCCACACCGTTATGTTTTCATTTTACTCATTTTCCCACACCTTTATGATTCTCCTGGGTTTGGGTGGTTTTTTAAAAACCAGCGGTACTTCCCAATCATATCTCATTTGGTTCTTTCCTCTGAGCGGAGTGGAGTGATTGTTATTCTTGGTTCTTTCCATCAAGGGAATTTTTCACTTATGGGTAAGTGTTTGCCTCATTTCAGCTTCATTGTTTTCTAAATGGCCTATTCTTCTCACGATCCTTATCTGGTTAATTATAGCTTTTCCCTTGTGGCTCATGCTACCCTATTGTGTGTATTTGTACAGCGCACCGTGCTAGGCTTGGATTTCTGTTTTCTTCAATGGAGGGATTAGAGGGCCTAGATCTGGAGTCTAGGTATCAACTGTCACATCTTTTTGCTGACTTGGCCCTCCTAGTGGATGTCCTCCGCGTACCTTCTTCTACCTCCACCTTTCCACCCCCTCTTCGTTATCGCCTCAGCCCTGCTGTCACTCTGGTGGATTCTTCTACCCAAACGGAACCTCTGTCATTCAATCCTTCTACTCATACTACTGATGGCTATTTGGCAGATGATGACATGGAGCCATTCCAATGTGACTCTGGCCCTCACACTTCCTACAACCCTACCAGCCCTGAATATTCTGATGATTCGTCTGGCCCTGGGCATACCCCGTACCGCTACTCATTCTCTCCTCCTTACACTGCTCCCTCTCCTTCTTATTCTCCCACTAGTCCCTCTTCACCTCAATAAATTGTTGTTTTTTCTGTGTTTGGCTGTGCTGTGTGTTTTTCTTGGTATTATGAATTGTCATGCATCTGTTTTACTGGTATTATGATTTCGCTTAATTTCAATCCAACAGTACCTTACTCTGTGTGCAAGATGAACAAGATGCCACCACTCTGTGTAAATCTCTCTCCATGTTAGACCATGTTAGTATTTTCCCCGTAGAAGATGGTATGTGCACTGTGCCCCTGGGTGACCTGTACTGATTACTGTGTGGGCCCAGATAATGAGCTCTTGATGGTATTCTTCAGGTACAAATAGTCTGCCTGTGGGACATGTTTCTGGAATTTGTGACTGGGGAATGTCTGAATTAACTGGTTTTGGCGCACTCGTTGCCTGTCATTAGTCAACTGCCAAACAGTTATTCTCACAGAGTCGTAGTAAGCCCGTTCATAAGCATCGTCCTCATCTGATTCACTATCATCACTGGCATGGCCTCGGGCATTCTCTACCTCGACACTGCACATATCAGGGTTAGCTTCTAATAATTGTCGGTGTACTTGGGGTACTCTGTCTAATGTCAGGCGCTGGGGTGCCTCATAATAAATGGTTAGCTGTAGCACGGGGCGCAACACTCCACTCCGCCATCGGCCCCTAGTGAGATACACGTGTCTGGTCATTGTTGTCTTACTTATTTTGCTTGAAACATAAAACATTCACTTGTAGATTAACTGCTAATACGTATAATATTTATCTTATAATCACAGGCCAGATGGCACGTTATATAATCATTAAATTGTGGGTTATAAACTGAATAAGATATAGGAAAAGGAAAGAAGACTTTTTTTGTCCCTATTTTTCTCGACCAGGCATGCAAAGCCTTCGGTCTTGTATTCGTCGGGCCGTTTCGTCTTTATCAATATAGGTACACCTCAGTCCTGTCTTGTATTCAGAGGTGGGCGAAAAAACCTTGCTTGTAGGAAAAATTCCCACCCTGCCAGCCTCTTTACGGCTCGACAGCGTATTTTGTGTTTCACCTGAATACCGAGAGGGTTAAACCGGCATAGTATTCAGTCTCTAATTGCTTCGTAACATCCAGGATGCAGTGTTGATTGTCTTCGACCCAGATACTTTACGCATCGTAGAGGGTCGCCCTTGGGGAGAGGTTTGGCTAGCACTTACACCCAGGGCATGGCTCATCACTTCTTCTTCATGCTGGCTAAGATAGAAACAAACACATCTGTTGGCAAACGAAGAAAGTAAAAGAGAAAAGAAAACTGCGTAGTGTTGATACTTTATGGAGAGTAGCAAGGGCCGATTGCTTGGCTTCCTTATTTCTTTTAGTTTATTGGGTATGTATGTACAAACACGGCCTTCCTCAGTCGAGTCCCCTGATGTGTCCATTGTCGTATGGTGAGAATAATGCTTCCCCTTTCACTTGGATCTGCCTCATTTAACCCTATTCCCTCGTTAGTGGTTTCTAGGTGTATAACAGCTTGTCCTGGGTTGTGATTTAACAGATCTAAGGCCACTTGGGGTTCACGCTGGACATGACCACTGGAGCTGTGCATTTGGAAGGTACAGGGGAGAATTAAAACTGAACATAGTACGGTAGTTTCAGGTTGTCCAGGGCTTAAATACCAGTAACTGGCCATGGCTGTGATTCCAGTTGTACCTCTGCTTTCTCGGATAAGTCCTTGTTGACTACTACCTTGTGAGCAGAGGTGAAAGGAACTCCCTTTGTGATTCGTTTTTAGGTGTCAGCTAGCGCTTGGATGTTTCGCTGATCTTGGGCTACTTACAGGGCTCGCCCGTCTTCCAGTGGGAGAGGTTCCGGGGTGCCTTTGGCAGGTGCTAACAAGGTCTCCATGTCCATGTTCCCTTGGTACCTTCTTTTATCCATATCGTCAGTGGTAGTCTCAGAGCAGGCTGTGGTCCTCTTGGTTAGTTCGAGCATGTCCGTGTATACAGAGTCGGTTTCGTTGTCCAGATCATCATTATGGCCAGCTGGATCATCAGCATACCGGTGATCAGGGTGCTTGTGGGTACAGTGCTTAAACACCACCCCCCATTGAGGCGGTAACGCCTCACCCATCACAACGTACTGACCCGAAATGTTAGTGGTAGTGACAGCAGTAAGAGCCAGTTTGTGGGTACACGGAATGATGCAGCAAAAGAGAAGGAGCACGAAAACAAAAAGTACTCCCAGCGCCAGTCCCAGCCGGGAAAGGGATGCCAGCCAATTGCCGGAAAAGAACCAGCCCATCCAACCGGGCAAGGTAAACAAATCCCTGGTGCCCGTATTTGCCACATGTTCCTTCTGGAGGGCCTGGAGGTGAACAAGAACCTTGGTTAACGCACCACGGGCACCCGTATGAAGGGGGATGGCCGCGCAGCATTCCGGGTCAATCATTGTGCACATGCCGTCATCCGGTGCACGAGATCGAGAGTAAATCGGTTCTGGGCTGCCATTATAGAGGTGGCGTGCAGCTGACTCTTTATCAGGCCTAGAGCGCTAAGCGTGTGGTTGATAAAACGTTGCTGATTGTACCATATGTAATTTATCCAGGCAGTATTACTGGCCACCTGGACCCCAGGGAGCAGGATGGCAGCCAGTCCGCTGCCAACTTTGCCCATGGCTTTGTACCGGTCCGGGACCCCTACCGGGACCCCGACCCAGTTGAGAGTTACTTCGGCATGTTCCGCCCAGTCGGTGTAGTTCATGGCATCTACGTCGAGAAGGTATTGACGCCATAACGATGTATTGCGGCATTCCCGTCGCCGAGGAGAGTCCTCATCAGGCAGAGTAATAACCCTCATTTTACCATCCAGTCTAACAGGGGCACAACAGCCATGCCTCTCTGGCGGCAGGGTCTGACAGCAGTTCCCGTGCCACAATACCAGAAGATATCTGCCAGTCCCAGGGTGCCATATGCCAGGTCAGGTATAGGGATAGACACGGTTGTGCTAGTGGTCCCGACTGAAGAGAGCGTGGGGATGTAAAGTTCGTCTGTGGAGAAAGTGACAGCACAGCGATAGGATATGTTGCCCATAGGGTAGATGCCAAGATGCGAGCATAAGCAAAAGGGCAAACGAGCAGGTAGCTCATCGCGCACCTTGACGAAAGCGGAGTCATCCGTATGCATGGGCTGGTACAAGCAGGAGGAACTGACATTGTGCATCCAGTCGGGACCCAGTGTGGCAGACATCGATCCAAGCAAGCAGATGGTGGGGCAGAGGAATTCCTCCATGTACGGACTACTGAGACATTCGGTCGTGTTTCCAAAGGGGAACATGAGATGAGGGGCAGAACGCCTGTCATGACAGACCAGGCATGATTTTTCTGTGACAGTGCGGGCGGTGTGGAACATCCATGAGAGGTATAGGTTGGTGTGATCAAAGTCCAAGTTCTGGTTATCAGTAAGTAGTGAATAGTGCTGCAACTTCATAAAAGCGGCAGAGTGGGTGGAAGGCAGGTAGCGGGGTTTCTGAAGATGATGGGTTGAAAGGGTCGCCCTCAACATCAAATTGACACATCCTTCAGCCGTGCATTGGAAAGAGAGCTTGTAAGAGGGCACCGGGAGCAGATATGGGAGAGTGGCAGATGCATTAAAACGACACCAATAATCAGCCGCACGACCAACCATCTGGAAGCGTCCAACAGTTAGATTGATGGAGGCTTGGTCAACAGAGAAGGAAGCTAGATGTGGGCTGCTGCGTAATAGTGCTTCCGAGTATGCAAGGGTAACGAGGGCTAGTGCGCAGAACATTCGGCGGCTAGGCAATGAGTTAAGGTCGTTCTTATATGTCCAGGGGATAGGCAATGCTGTAGCAGGCACGGGGGTGGGGCGAGAAAGAAAATACGCTTGAAAATACGTTTCGGTGCCATTAAGGCTTAGGTGGGCCCTGAGCATGCGGTCCAGGGTTCTGCGAGAAATGTCCTCGGAGAGGCGGTAAGGTTTGATTGCTTGGTCCCTTATTCGGTCCTGCATCAGTTGTGCAACATCAATGTCTCTCTTTGGGCGACTGGGGAGCTTGCTGTTCAAGACATGAACGGAAAGGGCCAAAAACCGCGTGCTTGTTTTTTTTTTTTTAGGAAAAAAAGGCCCAAAAAAAAAAAAAAGAACGGCCCCCCCCCCCCCCCCCCCCACCACTGCCCATACCAGGATGATAAGCCTGTCCGTCCTCGCGAGACTGGACCGTAGCATGTTTCTATTGGTCAGCAGGTGGGTTGGAGTCCAGATAAGGTAGAAGACTTGCCTGGCCCAGAGTACCCCAATGTTCGAGATCTATTGTGTCAAAGTGCGGCGTGTCAAGTTGGGCTGGATCCCCCAGGTCCTGTACAAAATCTGCCAGTACGTCAGGTCCCAACGGCGTGTCAGGACTTAGGTTTTCTGCCTGCGTTTCCTGTAGTTCTACACCTAGAGTAAGCCCAGTGTCCAGAGGCGTGGCGTCAGGTGAACTTCTTCCGGGCGATCCACCATCATCGGTTGAAGGCAGTTATGGTGTCTGATGCTGAGCACGGCGTTTAGCTTGTGCTCTAGTGCCCTGGGCCGGGCTCCGATCCTCCTCAGTGCCACTGTCCGTGTCTGAAGAGCTGGGTGTAGGTGTCTGGGTTTTGCCAGATGTTGACGGTCGGTCACTTGTGGTCGACGGTTCCTCCGCAGCAGGCCCACCTAACAGAGGTCCCTTACCTCGTCCCCGACTGCAGTGATTGAGGTGATACCGGTTGGGCTGACCCTCCACCCTGACTGCTGTTGGGGTAGCCGCAACCACCTTAAATGGCCCTTCTCTGCGGCCCTGTAACGCGTGTTTTCTCTTAAATACCCGAATCCAGACGTAATCCACCGGCTCGACCTGTCTGACCGGCGGAACGTCTTCACCATGGACCGCGTCTCGAACCTGTGAATACAAGTGTCTGTGGATGCGGGTAAGGGCACGAACGTACTTCTGCATTTCATTTTCGAGTTGTTTGAGCGGGGGCCCTGTGTACGGGACCCTGGTAAATGCCAAAGGCATAGGGCGTCCAGTGAGCATTTCGTGCAGAGTTAAATGTGTGATGCGACTAGTTTGAGAACGCATTTTGAGCAATGCCAATGGTAGGGCTTGAACCCAGGTCAAGCGAGAGCTCGCGCAAATTTTTGCTAATTTGCTTTTCAGAATTCCGTTTGCGCGCTCCACCATGCCTTGGGACTGGGGATGGTACACACAGCCCAATTTATGTTCTATCCCCAGTGTCTTGGTGATTAGTTCTATCGTTTGGTTAACAAATTGGGCCCCATTGTCGGAGCTGAGAAAGTCGGGGATCCCGAAACGGGGTATAACCTCATGACATAAGAACTTCGCAGCAGACCTAGCATCCTCCTTGGAGGTGGCGATGGCCTCTACCCATCTACTGAAACGATCTTCTACCACAAATATATATAGTTTTCCCTCCGTTCTATTTTTCTTCCCCATAATCGTCTCCATCATTAAGTCGCGGTGGCGCCGCCCCATGGGCGGGGGAATATGTCCGAGGGGAGTAGTAATGTTTTTTCGTACATTGTTCTGTATGCATACTTCACAATTATTCAGAAAATTGTCCACTGCGCTAGCTAGGTAAGGTGACCACCAGTCTTGTCTGATTTTTCGAATGGTTTCAACCCGATTGGTGTGGTCAAGACCGTGGGCTTCTTGTATTAACATTGGGAGCAGGCTTGAGGGTGCAACAGACAATCCGTCTACACTACGCCATAATCCAGTGCCCGCTTCCTTTTTAGCCCCCCTTTTTATCCATGTATAAATCTCTGCTTCCCCTGCCCCATTCTGTACTTCTACAATATGGGTCACATTGTCCTCCATTGGATGCCGAACTGGCTGGTCTTCTGGCTGAATGAGGGCCATCATTTGGGCCGGTCCTACAGCTGCTTTTTTCGCAGCCTCATCCGCTGTAGCATTCCCTTTGGTGATGAAAGAACCATTGGTTTTATGTGCTTTACATTTAACAATGGCTAGTGCCGATGGCAAAGGCATAGCGTGCAGTAAGTCTGTAATTGCCTCCCCATGAGTCACTGCAGAACCACCGGCACGCTGGAAACCCCTCTGGGCCCAAATTGGGCCAAACACATGGCATACTCTGTGGGCGTAAGCAGAATCAGTATACACATTGCACCTTTTCCCACTACCCAATTTACATGCGGCCGTCAAGGCCTTCAATTCTGCCAGCTGGGCCAAACAGGGTTGCGGGAGGGGAACGCTTAGAATTTCCCGAAACGTCGGCGGATCTAATGTTGCTTCTACTACTGCATAGCCCGCCCAGTTTTTGATACACGAACGCTGCAGCTGCTAATGAACGATAACATGGGGGCATCCCTTTTTCTACATTGTCTAACGCCGTGCTATAGTAGGCAATTGCCTGTTTACCTACACCTCGTTGCTGTTGGGTTAGGAGAGCTGACGCGTACCCCCTTCGTTCCGATACATACAGGTGAAACGGTTTACGATAATCTGGGTTAGCGAGAGCCGGTGCTTCTGCCAGGGCTGTTTTGGTGTCTGTGAAAGCCACCTCTCCTTCTGGCGTCCACTGTAGGTTCGCATTTGGTTGAGTATGGTCAGAAGCTTTTATCATATCTCTTAGTGGCTGTACTCTGAGTGCGTACTCACACACCCACGGATGGCTAAACCCTGCCATTCCCAGAAATGCCAACATTTGCCGTACAGTTTTTGGCCGTAGGGCCTTATTAATAGCTTCAATATGCTTTGGTGCTATTGTCCGTCGTCCCCCCTCCAATACTCGCCCTAAATACTCTACCTTAGTCTTACAAAACTGTAATTTCACTTTACTCACTTTGTGTCCATTCTCAGCTAGCATTTTCAAGACTTGTAATGAATCCTGCCGGCATTCTTCCTCTGACGTACTACAGATCAGTAGATCGTCTACATACTGCAACACTGTGCTATTGCAGTCTAGGGTAGACAGATCTTGGGCCAGTACTTGATTGAATATTGAAGGGCTTTCGCAATACCCCTGAGGGAGCCTTGTATAGGTATATTGTTTTCCTTCGTATGTGAAAGCAAAAAGATACTGTGAGTCAGGATGCAGGGGTATGCTGAAAAATGCTGAGCACAAGTCAATGACTGTATACCATTTGGTTCCTTCCGGGACGTTTGACAGCAGCGTGTTTGGATCCGGCGCGACTGGTGTATCTGCCACCACTGCTTGGTTGACTGCCCGCAAATCATGGACCAGTCTCCATTTGTCCGGTCCTGTCTTTCTTACTGGGAAGATCGGTGTGTTACATGGGCTTCTTGTATGGATTAATACCCCGGCGTCCAGTAATCCCTGTATGGTGGGTTTTATGCCTTCTCTGGCTTGAGTTGAGAGCGGGTATTGCTTCTGGTACGGCAGTCGCACGTTATCCTTGATCTTTATTTTGGCCTGTCCTGCCGACTTTACCATCCCTACGTCTGTGGCGTGCTGGGTCCATAGTTGTGGAGGGATCTCTTTCAGTAGTATTTCCTCCGGAGTTGGCTCTTCCAGTGTCATTTGTTTTCCTATTTGGTTTTTTCCATGGTGTAGTTCAATGCTTCCAGCCACCATCTCGTCCACAGCTGCTACGGAAATCCTTGTATACTTTCCGTCTGGTGATTGATGCAAGTAGCGATTCTGGGTGGGTTTCCATTCTCTTATCTCTCGTACTTGCTTTATCATGGATCCCAAGTCTTTAGCTTCGTGCCCTCGGGCAACCATTAGTGTGATGTGAGGGGCTGCCCCGTCTCCTTGATACCAATTCATTATTTCTTCCGGGAGTTTTACTGCTGCCGCCACTCCTTGGGGTCCGCTGAACACATCTAGGGTCTTTATGCTTACCCTCTTTCCCTGTTCCATCTCCTCCCACAGTTGCTCATACTCTTGATCACATCCTCCTTTGTCATACTTGAGGGTGCAATGGATTGGTTCTTCAGCCTCTTCGCATTCTGGTCGTATGTACATTAACCAGGGTTTCCACTCCTGATATCTTTGCCAAAGTTCTGAGTGAGACAGGTCTGGTACTTCCAACCAGTACACCTTGTCTAGCTTTTTGAGTTCCGTCATTGATGTGTGCGTCATGAGACATTGAGTGGCCTTGACTTTGGGGAAGGTGACCCATATTCCGGTTGCTTCGCAGCGTATCTGTGCCCCTAGTTTGCATAAGGTGTCGCGTCCCAGCAGATTTGCTGGTGCTTCTGGGGCATATAGGAGCGGGGCTTGTACCGTTACTCCGTCTAGCGTTAGTTCCTGAGGTTCGGTGAAACGCAAGGTCTGTATTTTTCCTGAGAAGCCCATTGTCTGTATTGCCTTGCGTGAAAGGGGGAGCTGAGAACCTTCTTTGCCAATGCTTGAGTATGTGGCACCAGTGTCTATCATAAAGGGTGTGCTAAACGTGTTGCCTATGGTTACTGTTACTGTGGGTTGTTGTTCGGGGTGCAGTGTGATTGTAAACTGCATTAGCTCCCCCTTTTGCTTCTCTAGGCTTCTTCAACTTTGGTTAGGCCCTCGTTCACCATACATGTGGCCTCCTGGGGGTGTCGGGGCTTGTTGGTGCCATTGTTATTGTTGCGCCTCAGTTCCCATCTGTGTTGTTGGGGCCCAACGTTTGTCCTCGTCTTTCCGCTCTATCCACTCCTTCTCCCCATGTCGGCTTCTGGAGATATGGGCAGCTCATCCTTCGATGACTTGGATCTCCATATTCCCAGCACCCTTCCGTCTGCATGCCTCCCCGAGGTGTGAAACGGTTTCTACCGTAGCCTCTTCCTCGACCCCATCCTTGTTGCATGGTGGGCATGTATTGTCTTCGCGGATAGGTCTGGTAAGCTTGTCATTAGGGGCTGGGCAGTATCACTGCAACTTCCCTTTGTCCTGTCAGCGGCTGAGGGTAGCCTTGGGTGTCCATCACTCGTTCTCCCACTTGAATCCCCTGTAGGGTCGCTGGTTGTTGGGGTACCATCAGGGCTGCTTGTTTAGTGCTCTCCCTCCTTTTCTCTTTTTCTTCTTGTTTGGTCCTGGTTATCTCTCCGAGCTGGGCTTTATATAATTGTGTCAGCAGTGTTTCGGTTGCTTCTTTTGCTTCTTTCTTTGTTTTCCTGTACTGTTCGACGTGATGGGTTACGTGTGCGACGAAGGTGTTCCATTCCATCGTGCTTAATCCCACTACTTCGTCCAACCTTTTCCTCACTTCTTCTGGAAGAGCCTTTTTCAACAGCATTTTGAACAATCCTATACTTGCCACTGAAGCATCCCATTTGGCCTCTGTTTCATCTCTCCACTTATTCTGAAAATCTTGTATGAATGCCACCACATTTTCATCGTCCTGTAACCTGATTACTTCAAGTTTTCCGGGGTCCATTTTGGCTGGATATACAGTTCGGAGGGCGTCCCAAATTTTTGTCCTGTACCCACCAAAGGGGACTGGATCCACTGTTGGGTCATCCATTGCTTCTTCTCTTTCCGCCGTCTTCATTATTTCCTCCGTGCGTCCCTTCCCTGCCACTTGACATAGTATTGCTTTTATGTCTCCCAGGGCCAGGTGTTGTCCTGCCGTTTTTTCTTCAAACTGAGTGATCCATTTCTGTCCTCCTTCACATATACTAGGCAACTTTTGTATCAGTCCTGTTAAATCCATAAAGCTCCAGGGTGTGTACTGTAATGCCTTTCCTTTTACCATCAGCGGGTATTGTGTGTGCGCTTCTCGTGCGGACCCCCTTCTTTTGAGCTGGTAGTGTGCTTGGTAGCGTTCTGGTGGTTTTATCTGGTTCCGCAATCTCATCCTTTCACTATGCCCTGGGGTGCATTTGCCATCATTTTCTCCTCGCCTCTCCATCTTCTTCTGTTATTTTCTTCTTCCAGTAGACTATCACGCCTCATTTCTTCGCTTTGAGTTGTGTATAGTGAAACCAGAGCACTGGTTGATTTGACCAGTTTTTCCATTTGCTGGGCCGTGGTTTTGTTTAATGTTTCTTCCACCCCTTGTAGTTTTTTCAATTCCTCCACTTGCTGCTTCTTTAATTCATTAACAGCATTTGCTATTTGTTCCGACTGTTCCTCAATATGTTTCACTTTCTTCCTTGCTTCCCGGTCTCGCTTAGCATGCGCTTCTAGTTGAGATACTCTTTCATCCATCCCGTCTTCTCCCAACTCTGGACATGGGGTTATTGTGAATTCCCCTTCCATCTTTACTGTCTTCCCTTTTCCTTTCTTCTTGTTAGTCCGCTGTCTGCCATTGCTTCGTTCCCTTAAACTGCTTTTTGATGTAGACCCCTCCTCTTCTTCTTCCGAACTGCTACTTTCTCTTCCTTCCTCTTCTTCTGTATCTATGTTCCTATGCTGCCATTCCTTTTCCCTTTTATTCTGAGCATTGGGTCTAGGCGTGCTGGTATGGTACTTCTTGTTGCCTTCTTCCCATTCCATTTCATCATTGTTTTGGAGAACTTGTGAGGTTTCTTCATCCCGTTGTCTTTCCTGTTTATACAGGCTTTGTGCTCCTTCTAGTTCTTCCTCCTTTTGTTGTTCTGAGGGTTCTCTGTTTCTTTCCTCCTGGGCCCCCATGTGTTGACCCTTGACGTAATGTTTCATCATTTCCTGATGTTCCCGATTTCTTCCTTCAGGTACATCAACGCTTGATTCCCATGCTTCCTTTCCTTCCATATTTCTTATTCCTTCCCCGTCTTCTTCATCTGGCCTTTTTTCCGGTACTACTCTCTTTTGATATCATTTAAATATGCCTTGTAATTCTACTTCAGCTGTCTCCCACTCCGCTTCCTTTTCTTCTTGCAACACATATATCCCAGCCAGTGGGACTTTTCTTCTTGGCTTCACTTGGGGTTGAAACCGATGATTATAAGGGGGCGGAGGTTCATGCTGCTTTCCTTCTTCATATGTCGGTGCTTCAGTTCTACTTTGCCGTTCCTTCTCTATCCTTGCCTTTATTTTCCTTGTTATTTCTTCTTCCTTCCTCTCCTCATCTTCTTTTTTCTCCTTTTCCTCTCTTTCCCTCTCGATTCTCTCCCTCTCTCTTCTATCTCTTCCTTCCTTGTGAAACCATTCTGCTATCTTTTCCTGCTTCGCCTGTTTTTCTTTTGCTTTCTGTCCTTTTTTCTTTTCCCCCCAAATTAGGACTCTATCCCTCATCTTTTGGCACCATTCCTCCTCAAATGTCCCTGTCTTGGGTCATTTCCATACTCCACTGGTTTTTCCACTCCATTTCTTACAATAGTGTTTTATATCTTTTTCGTCTAACTTATGTTTTTCAACTATGATTTCTAGTGCTGTGCTTCCCTCTTTTCCTGCTGCTGCCATTATTTCAACCAAATGCTTTTCCTACCTTGACTTGGTCGTTATTTCGTCACCTCTTTATTTGTATTCACGCAGTCGGTGTTCCCCTCCGTTCCTCTCCCGGCCCAGTTCCCTATTGCCTCATATCACAACACACATGTACACATTTTAACATTCCATCTCACACTATGATAATCAGATATAATAGTAAAATATAAAAGAAAATTCCCCTTTGTCTACCAGGGGTTCGCTGTATCAGTGTTTCTAATTGTTTCCTGCATGCATCTCTAGTTACACGTGCACGTCTGGGTATGCTTTCTTTTCTACTATAACTTTTCCCCTCTAAGCAATACCCAGCCCTGGGCCCAGGAGTTTTTATAATATGCCCCACCAAGCAGTCACCACATCTCGTGGCCGGTATCTGGGGTTGTGAGGCCTCACACCTGCCCAAGCAGACCTGACTCTCTCAGCGGTATCGCAGGTTCCCTTTTGTCTTCTCTTTTAAATCACTTCTTCATATACATACACATATCTCTTAAGTTTTCCTTAAAACTTCTTGTTTCCCTTTTTGTCCTTAACCTATTACAAGATTTTCTTTCATCCTTTTCTCACACACTTTCTTCTACCGTGTTGTCTTATCTCTATTATTTATTTTTATTATACTGGGCCCTTTTGGAGACCAACTGAGTCCTTCACCCAATCCACGGGGCCCGAGACAAGTGACAGCAAAAAATCTAAAACAGAGCTTTGATTAAAACAGGCGCCTGTTGTGCCTTCCCCTAAACGGCCTCTTGCTGTCCCTTGAACTCGAGTCCCACAGTCTGGGCTTTTGGACGCTCGGGTCTTTGCCCAGTCCCTTTGTTGTCGCCACAATGTAGGTCAAATTTTACCTACTTTCTTATTACCAATATAACAATTTAGAAAATATTGAATGTACTTACAATAGCTTTCATCAGCTGAGATACTCAAAGTCTAAATCACCACACGGAACCAGTGATTGAGAAAAGATGAAGGTCCAGTTTATTGATTCCAGTTACCTGAGATCCAAACAGTTTGGGACGTCTCAAAAAGTGATCTAACATGCCTGGAGCGGGGCTCCCCTTTTATACAATTCTTCTATGAGCCACCGCCCCTTCTTCTTATCTCGTACACCATTATGTCAGAACGTCCTTTTTTCCCAGGCCCCTTATGTTTGTGTTCATGCCTTAATTAACAACCAATATGTTTTCCATTGTATACATTTCAACAACCAGTATGTTTCAATAGTCATTGTTTTCAGTTTCCTATATGGACATGTTTTATCTTTTTTCCCACACCATTATGTTTTCATTTTACTCATTTTCCCACACCCTTATGATTCTCCTGGGTTTGGGTGGTTTTTTAAAAACCAGCAGTACTTCCCAATCATATCTCATTCGGTTCTTTCCTCTGAGTGGAGTGGAGTGATTGTTATTCTTGGTTCTTTCCATCAAGGGAATTTTTCACTAATGGGTAAGTGTTTGCCTCATTTCAGCTTCATTGTTTTCTAAATGGCCTATTCTTCTCAAGATCCTTATCTGGTTAATTATAGCTTTTCCCTTGTGGCTCACGCTACCCTATTGTGTGTATTTGTACAGCGCACCGTGCTAGGCTTGGATTTCTGTTTTCTGCTATGGAGGGATTAGAGGGCCTAGATCTGGAGTCTAGGTATCAACTGTCACATCTTTTTGCTGACTTGGCCCTCCTAGTGGATGTCCTCCGCGTACCTTCTTCTACCTCCACCTTTCCACCCCCTCTTCATTATCGCCTCAGCCCTGCTGTCACTCTGGTGGATTCTTCTACCCAAACGGAACCTCTGTCATTCACTCCTTCTACTCATACTACTGATGGCTATTTGGCAGATGATGACATGGAGCCATTCCAATGTGACTCTGGCCCTCACACTTCCTACAACCCTACCAGCCCTGAATATTCTGATGATTCGTCTGGCCCTGGGCATACCCCGTACTGCTACTCATTCTCTCCTCCTTACACTGCTCCCTCTCCTTCTTATTCTCCCACTAGTCCCTCTTCACCTCAATAAATTGTTGTTTTTCTGAGTTTGGCTGTGCTGTGTTTTTTCTTGGTATTATGAATTGTCATGCATCTGTTTTACTGGTATTATGATTTCGCTTAATTTCAATCCAACAGTACCTTACTCTGTGTGCAAGATGAACAAGATGCCACCACTCTGTGTAAATCTCTCTCCATGTTAGACCACTAGTATTTTTCCCGTAGAAGATGGTATGTGCGCTGTGCCCCTGGGTGACCTGTACTGATTACTGTGTGGGCCCAGATAATGAGCTCTTGATGGTATTCTTCAGGTCCAAATAGTCTGCCTGTGGGACATGTTTCTGGAATTTGTGACTGGGGAATGTCTTCTAATTCTTGATCCAGTTCCCACTCTAGAGCACTGATAACACATGAGGGATTGATGATGTATTCCTTGTGGTCATTGACACATTCGTGTGGTCCAGACAAGACAGGGCATCGGCCTTTGTGTTCTTGGATCCTAGTTTGTAAGATGGGGTGAAGTGGAACCTAGGACAAAACAGGGACCATCAGGCTTGACGGGGTGTGAGCCTTTTTGCAGTGCATAAATACTCCAAGTTCTTATGGTCAGTGAAGATGACGAAGGGATGTGTAGCTCTTTCTAACCAGTGCGCCATTCTTGAAGGGCTAATTTGATGGCCAAGAGTTCTCGATTGCCCACATCATAGTTTCTCTCAGTGGAGGAAAGCTTTCGCGAAAAGAAGGCCACCAGATGGAGCTTTGGCCTCTCTCCAAAACGCTGGGAGAGAACTGCTCCTACCCTGGTTTCTGATGCGTCAACTTCCACTATGAATAAGACTTGGGTCTGGATGCTTGATAATGGGGGTGGTTGTGAAGGCTTTCTTGAACTGATCCAGGGTGGTTTGGGCAGCTGGATCCCACGGAAGGCGTTTGGGCTTCCCTTTTAATAAGGACGTCAAGGGATTGGCGATGGTACTGAAATTTCGAATTAATCTTCTGTAAAAATTTGCAAACCCAGAAACTTCTGTAACTCCTTCACCGTTGTGGGTGTAGGCCAGTTCACTACTACCTTGACCTTTTCTTGAACCATGGAGACTCCTTCAGGGCTAATGATGTATCCCAGAAATGAAATAGTGTTTTTATGAAATTCACACTTTTCAGCTTTGACATGGTGATGGAGTAATCTTTGTAGAACCTGGTGGACGTGGTGAACATGTTCCTCCTTTGAGTTGGAATATATGAGGATGTCATCGATGTATGTGATTACATGATGCCCCAGCATGTCCAGTAAGACGTCATTAATAAGACACTGGAAGACTGAGGGAGCGTTAGAAAGCCCATACAGCATGACCTGATACTCATAGTGACTGAACATTGTGCTAAAACCCGTCTTCCATTCGTCCCCCTCTCAAATCTGGATCAAGTTGTAGGCACTGCGTGAATCCAGCTTAGTGAAAATGGTGGCAGTGCATAGTTGTTCCAGAGCGACTGGTACTAGAGGCAGTGGTTATCGATACTTGATACAGCACTGGTTTAGCCCTCGATAGTCTATGCACGGTCGCAACCCTCCTCCTTTCTTCTCCACAAAGAAAAACCCCGCTGATGCTGGAGATGTAGATGGTCATATGTAATCCTGGTGTAATGCTTCTTGAATATATTCCTCCATGGCTTTTTGTTCAGTTTGTGTTAATGGATGTACTCTCCCTCAAGGTGGTGTAGTGCCTGGAAGCAGGTTGATGGTGCAGTCGTAGTGTCGATGAGGTGGTAGTCCACTAGCCTTCTCTTTACTAAATGCTTTAATGAGGTCGTGGTATTCACTGGGGATTTGAATGGTGTCAGCACTGTTAGGGCTCTCTCTGGACGTGGTTGCTAATGTTATCACAGGGATTTGAAGGCAGTGTTTGATACAATGAGATGACCAGTGTGTGATCTCCCTTTGATTCCACAAAATTTGTGGGTCATGATGTTCGAGCCATCAGGACAGATATAATGACATGGAAGATTATTCTTTCTTGATGTAGAGCTAAGGTACGGAGGTTAACGGGTTCAGTGCAGTGGGTAATAAACCCCTTTCCAATGGGGGCTCCATCAATGGCTTGAACACGGCGGGGTGTGATAAGGGGATGTACAGGAATGTTGTGCTGCTGTATGGTGTCTTGATCGATGAAATTCCCCGCTGCTCCTGAGTCGATCAGCACTTCTAAAATGCAAGATACGCCTGAGTACTCTAATATGACTGGCATTAAAAACGCAAATTGAAATGAGCGCTGAGCTATGGAATCCAAACTCACCCCTGGCTGATGTTGTTTAGTAGTTGCGTTTTCCCATTGGGCAGGGTGTTGCTTGAGAGGGCATTGTTGCACGAAGTGCTTTTCCTCACCGCAGTCAAAACAGCGATGTTCATGGCGCCTTCGTTCTCTCTCCTGCATGGTAACCTGTGTCTGACCCAGCTGCATAGGTTCAACAGGAGAATCTTGCACTGGTACTTCTACCTTGCTCACTGCATAGGGAGCGGCGGCTTCGTAGTAGACGATCAAGACGAATTGCTAAATCAATCAGCGAGTCGAGTGTTAGCTGATCATCATGACATGCCAGTTCGGTCACGATGTCAGCATTTAATCCCCGGAGTTTTGAGAGCGGGTTGATTCCATCCCCTCCTTGCTGCTACAGTGCGAAACTCGAGAGCGTAATCCGCCACACAACGCGATCCTTGCTTCAGGGATAATAATTCCTCACCAGTCTCCCTGTTGTCTGGAGAATGATCAAACATGGTACTGAATCGCGTAGAGGAGAAGCTCAGAGGAGAGCTTTACCGGTCAAAAGTTCCATGAAATGGATGATCTTCTGATTCTCCGTCATGTCTGGGTAGGTCGAAAAGAACAGGGAGCATTATAGGAGAAAACCTCGTCAGCGTGCCGGATCTCCGTCAGCAAACGGTGCAGCTTGATTTAGCCTAGCTACTTGCTCAGTCAGGTTGGCTAGACATTGGTCGTGGTCGCTGATCATCCGGCCATGTCCATTGATGGCTTGCGGCCAACGTGGATCTCCCAATGCTTCCATTGGAAGGCGAAGTATTCTGTCACGTACCGAGTGTGGCACGGAAGCAGAAGCGGGCAGCAGGTGTAGTACGTGGTTTAAGGGTTGTTCGAAAGACGTAGTCGAATAACAAGCAAAGGTCAGGCAATCGGTCGAACAAAGCAAAAGGGGGCAGGCAGAAAGCATAGTCGTAAACGGGAAAAGAGGTCGAGATAACAGACAACAAACGAATGATATAGGCTTGGAAACACAGAGAACAAGACAACTGCATGTATACTTCACAATGATCTCTTGGCGAATGACAGTGTGTGTGATTGGTGACAGGTGTTGAATGATTAGAACTCCAGGGATGGTGAACGCATGCGTGGATGGGAGGTGAGTGTTGCTTCTTGGGAAACCGAGTCCTGGCCGGGTTGAGATATTACCGTGACATCCCTAATCTCTCATACTTTCCTTAGTTTCAGGTAACCAAATAAGCTAAAGCTTCTGGTTCCAAAGCAGTTGGAGAGGTTTTGACTGTATCAATAATAATTTTGCATGAATTTGGACTGGCATAAAGTTGGCTTGATGTTGGACGTTCGATATTCGCAGATATGGCCAAATTAAAGAACCGTCTAAAGTTTCATACAACATTAGTATACACGATAGTTTATTTGAATAAATATTAGAAATTTTACAGATGTGCATTATACCCAACACCTAGATGAACACTTTCCAGTTGGTTTTATGACTGTAAGTCATTCCCTTCAAATGCTTTTGAGCTTTAAATTATGGTATATTTTGTGTATGAGCCCATTTTGAAGTTAGAATCATGTATAACAATGTTGTATGTAACTTTAGAGATGGTCCCTTAATTTGCGAAGATCTGTGAATATCGAACATCCAACGTCAATTTAACTTTATGCCAGATGAATTTGGCAATATTCCCCAACATCAACTCTCACCATCTTTGATCACAGGCAAGTGATTTCATCCAGGAATCGTAAAAAATCAAAATGCTAAAAAAAATACAAAATTAAAATTAAGGGGCTACCTACTGCATTAATCGATCTTGCTCTTCCAACTTCCACTCCATGTGTGCGTGCATCCATGTTGCCTAGTAATGAACGTGCTTGCAACATCACGTAATTTACCCGGAAAAAAACTATTCTAATTTCTGATTTTCTGGTAGGTGGCATTTAACTCTATAACTCGAGACAGCTTTGAACTCAGTAGAAAACTTCCCTCTGTATGCCTGCACCTCATCCATTAATAGGCTATAGTGGGACAAGTTATCCCTTACTTCTCAGCATGAGAAAAACAAGGTGTGGCGTGTGAGCCGGTTGAAATGTGTTAGACGTGGAACCCCTGATTAATTACATTGAACAATTGTATTATATATTTGCACACACAGGCCTACTAATCATAGGTCAGATATTGCTAAATTTGGCTGAATTATAAAAGCCAGAAGTGGTACTAAACGAAGCTGAGCCAAATGATCTGGCTCATCACTACAGCTAAACCCATACAATGATAGCTTAGTTTTTCCTCCCCTTGGGCAACACCAGCATAGTCTCCTGTTAGATATCCAAAAATGTTATATTTGATTGGTCTTGTAGTCCTGCAAACGAGGCAACTTTTCTAATAAATAAAACTTTTTGTCCAGTTTTGATATTTTAATGCAATTAGCCACTACATGCAAGAAAAAAATGCATGCAAACAGTCTATTTAGAAGCATGCTTTTAAAAGTTTTGTCATAGACAAAAATCTGGGCTCAAAACAGTCCAACTAAAGTCCTTTCCTCCTGTTCATTCACGCATTTAGGCAGTCAGCGAACCCTGTGTCAGTAGTGCAGTGCATAAAACCATGCAGATACAGCTCAAAGAGCTTCGGTTAATGAGGGAGGTAAGGAGTCACTGAAATGTGATCTCAGTGACTTTGCCTGTGGCATGGTTGTTGGTAAGGTGTGTGTGTATGTGTGTGTGTGTGTGTGTGTGTGTGTCTGTCTGTGTGTGTGTGTTCAAATATTTATTAAAAATGAGCAACCATTATGTGACAAAGATATGCTAGGATTTTACAAACAAAAGGAACTCAGATAGAGTTGCATGTTGAAAACACAGTATGAAGTCACCAGTACACACCAAAAAATTGACTGCATCTGAAATCACATACAGTGACAGTCCCTACTGCATTCGATTCGGTACCTACCGTTCGGCCATTGATACAGTATAAGTGCAAAGCATAAATACAGTCCGGATGTACTAACAGTTCTTCCATGCCAGTCCCATTGCATGATGGGATAGTGCAGTATTCACAGTGTCTGTTGGTTCCATATTGCAGAATACAGGTGGAAGCAGTAGGTCACCCAGGTATTTCTCACCTACTGTTATGAATATTGAGAATTTGGAAATATTACTCCTTCGGCGTACTGCTTTTTGCCTACTGTGTTGTAGGGTAGTAGGCAAATTCGGATGCAGCCATTGAGTCATTGTCTTGCTGCATGGTGAAGTTCCTCACAATTAGATTGGATGCATTTCTCTGTAAATTAGAAGACAGATTGTTTCTGTAGATTTCTGAATTCATTCTGCTGTTATCATCATGAGTTACATCATCAATACAGATTAGTGAGCCGGTTCCAGAAGCAGCCATGCAAGCCCAAGCCATTACACTACCTCCACCATGCTTGACTGATGAGCTTCTATGTTTTGGATCTTGAGCAGATCCTTTCTTTCTCCGCACTTTGGCCTTTCCTTTACTTTGGTAGAGGTTAATCTTGGCTCCTGAACTTGTGTGGCTCCTTTTCAGGACATCCAAATTGTTGTATTGACTATGCCCAATGCATGTGCAATAGCTCTGATTGATTTTCTCTCTTTTCTCAGCTTCAAAATATCTTGCATTTAAATTTTTTTTGGTAAAATGGCATTTGAGTTTAGAAATGTCAATTGCTGAGAAGTCCTTCAAAATCAAAACAGGCAAGGTTTGAGGCGCATTCTTTTACCACTCTTTACAACCATGGTGAGCAGTAACGCATCTCAGGCACTCAGGTCAGCGAACCTTAAGGCATATGGCTACAAACAGTAGAAGACCACTTCAGGTTCCACTTTCATCAACTAATAACTACAGGTTACAGATTCACAGAAACTATAATGTCATGGTAATGAAGACAAAAAAACACAAAATACTGGCTGGTTTATTGTTATTTTTTAAGTATTTATTTATTTATTTTTAAGAACACCTATAACTGCATGCTAAGGTAGGACAGTTTGATAAGATAGGACAAGTCATTAGAACTCCAGTTGCAATCAGGGGAAAAAATGAAATGAGGCTAGAACTGATTTCTTCTGGCCCAGACTATGGATACATGCAGCCAGTTAGAAACAGTCATATCAAGTGATTACACAGAGAGAAACGTCCCCTAGATGTTGTGCAGTCAAGATGCTGGAGCTTATGGGATCACTGTGAAGGGAAAGACAATAACACAAGTCCCTTCTCTGATGCTCTTCCAATCCATCCAGGAAGTCTCTTGTTGGTAGAATCTTCTGTTTGTGAAGGATCAAAAACAATGGAGGGAGACTGTTCCCTTGTGTATTTGAAGCCAGTGCCATGGTGACAAGGGGAGGTTCAGAGGAGGTCATGGCACCAACCTGGTTAATACCCTTAGTCGCTATGATCTTCTATGGGGTCTGGACTGTGGTCATGCAGGTCTCATCTTTATTCCAGACATAACATGCCTCCAAGCAATGATTGCCCTAAACTCTCACCAGGTTGTCAAAAAAGGTAGGAACAGGCAATGCCTATTGAAGCTGGTTGTCTTGGGGAGCCTGGAGGCTTGTGGACACCTGATGGCTAAATGTCTATTCTGGCCTCTCGAGTCTTCCTCCACGACTCCAGAACAGTCATATCTCTGCAGAGATATGACATAGCATATGATATATTCTTGGCAACACCACAGACTGATGCTCCCTGCCTCAAAATTATATGATAAAGCATTCATCAAGAACTCCACAAACACTAAGCCTCTCTTTCATTTTGTATGTATTGGCATTGTGTAAAAATATACAATAAACATTTTTTTGTGTATTTTTTAATGTTATAGTAACCATGGCAAAACCATTCTTTTAAACCATAGTTTTTTAATGAGTGGTGCAACAGAAAAGCCTTCACCCTATTGTCCAGAGTTTGTGATTTCAAATCCTGACAATGCCATAGCCATGGTATGGCTGCGAGTCTGAGAGGGCAAAATTGGCTGTGCTTTCAGTGTGACAGGGATGACAAACATCTCCCCTCTCATTCATAACCAAATGTGGGTGTCTTTGAGCTCATGCAGTGGCATATAGCGTTTTCCTCAAAAAACTTTGCATGAACACCGGTTGGCCTCTGATTTTAAGTTTCATCCCAGCTGAAAACAAACAAACAATAGAAACCCTCATAGAATTTGTAATGGTTATAGTGTTTATAATGGGAATTGTATAGGTTTTAATGGAAACTGTAAAATTAGAATTTTATTAGTTTTAGTGGTCCCTGTGGGTCTCAACTGCTAACTTATTGCCTTCTATTGGTGGCATGTTATGTCTAGTGGGTAGCATTAAGGATCAATAATGGTAATTATAATGGTTTAATTGGTTAGATGATTGTTTGTAAGGGTATTTGTACTGGAAACCATTTGAATTTCTGTGATGTTTCTATTGTTTTTCTTTTCAGATGGGATGAGCAACAAGTGGTATCAGTCATGTGATGGGGAGAGCTGGCTAAGAAATTGGGACCAAAAAAACAAAACAAAAAAATATGGTAGCCATAATATCCATGTTTACTATAGTTTTGTGGTGAAGTGAAAAAATATGGATAATATCTTCATTATGTCTGCATCAGTTCATCCTTACATGCACGGAACTCAGCTCACATAGTTTCTGTACCAGTGCCACCACTTTTTACTTCTCTTAACAGTCCGAGATATGTCGGTATTTACTTCAGCATAAAACAAAACATATTTGAAATTGACTTCTGGGTACTACAAATGGCACCCATGATTTCCTCTGGTCTAGCTCACAGAGTTTGCACATGTGGCCACAGTTAGTGTATGCCAAAGTGTGCACAACTGCATAGATTTCAGCTTTTAAACATGTAAGAGAATTATAATTTTTTTAAAGCCCTTTTCGATTCATGTGAGTCGAACATGAGTACAGATAAAAGGTCTCACAGCTTTGCAATTTCGTGCAATTCCAATTTTGCCAAGTAGTTTTCCCCAAAAAAAGGACAAAAAAACAATGCAAATTGCATCGCAAATTTTGAAAGGAGCGGTGGCAAAATCAAACATTTTTGGTTGCGACAATCATAAAAAAATATTTAAAAAATAGGATCCAAATCTCTGAAGAAGCTTTATGATATTTAACAGAAATTTAAACAGGAATCCCAACTTACAGTACATTATATGCACATGGAACTTGTGCTTACATGAAACTATATGTCATTGGATATTAAATACACCCCTGTGTGTGTGTCTGTGAGTGTGTGTGTGTGTGTATGTATTTATGTGTGTAGGCTCTAATTAAGGTTGCTTTTGCTGGATGACTCATAGCACACATACCTCACCCCACCTTACCACCAACTCAGCTCAGATGTAGCTCTTGAACACACACACACATTCCTGTATTGCTCATGAGTTATGTGTCATAATGAATATTTCAGCTCTGCCAGTGTTCATCATACACACACACACACACACACACACACACACACACACACACACACACACACACAAACCCTCATTCTAACTGTGTTTGTCTCTCTCTGTCTCTCTTTCTTGTTGTCTGTACATCTGTCTCTCACTCGCTGTCTCGCTCTGTATGTCTGTCTCTCTTTCTCTCTTATTTTTGCTCTATGTTTGTCTTTCTGTCTCTCATCTTCTTTCTGTCTTTCTCTCGCTCTCCCTGACTGTCTCTCTATTGCACTTATCTCTCTCTCTCTCTCTCTCTCTCTCTCTCTCTCTCTCTCTCTCTCTCTCTCTCTGAGTAAAGGACGGCGCTGAAACGATTTAGGAATATGGAGTGTTTCGGTTATTTGGATTTACGGAGCAATTTTTATTTTATTATTTTTTTTAAATAAAATAAAAGTCCATTGAACATTCGGGATTCAGAGTTTTTGATCCATGTTTAACGTAAAATAGTTGAGTAAGCACTGTCATAGTGCAGTAAAACTGATTTGCATAAACTCCGCCTTCTACTTTGCACCTCCACAGACCATGGCAGTAATGTGTGTATGTGTGTGTGTGTGTGTGCGTGTGTGTGTGTGTGTGTGTGCGTGTGTGTGTGTTGTTTTCCCTCATCACTGACGCACACTCAGGTAATGAAGCCTTGACAGCTCTCTGCGGGACTCCACACACACACACACACACACACACACACACACACACACACACACACACACACAACACCCTGTTCCTGTTTCCTTTTTCTCACTCAGTACTTCATTCCTTCACACCATTTAAATATAAGGAACTAATGGGAACTAGATATGTGTGTGAGTGTGTGTAGAATGCTAATGCTTTGTTTTCCGCACACAGGAATGTGCAAAAACTGGATGTACAAAATTAGCATGGAATGTGTAGAAAATGGATGTACAAAAGATGCAGTATGTACATGTACTAAAAATACAATGCAAAGTGCATTGCGTGGAGTTTCACTGTAGTGCAGAGTGAACTGTAGAGTCCTTATGGAGTTCCTAAGTGATCTTTATATAATAAATGTCCATGTTGAGGAGTCTGATGGCCTGAGCCTCTCAATTTTAGTCATCACTCTATGGAAGCGCTCGCCTGATTGTAGCAGGTTAAACAGACAGTTGGTTGATTTTAGCAGCTGCATCTCCTGGTGTAGATGTCATGCAGAGAGGGAAGAGCAGACCTGGAGATGCGCTCAGCTAAGCGTACCACTCTCTGCAGAACTTTGTGGTCCTGATCCTAGTTAAAAGCATGCATCTTATTTCAGATTTTACATCAAACCTAGAACATATTTTGATATTTTGATTTGATGCACATACTGGCACTGAATTCTGCATCCTATAGATAAGTGCTAGCAAATGGTTGGTTTTGTTAGTTTATTTAGAGTTATGTATTGCATTTCACGCAACATTTTCATTTGTGTAAATTTTACATTTTATTTAAAAAAGATGTGGAGCATTCATGTCTGTCTTTTTTTGTTTGTTTTTTTGCACTGGTATAGTACATAACTAAAGATTATTAGCATGCATTACCATTACATATGATCACAAAGTTTGTTACTCAAATTAGATTTTCATTCAGGGAGGGTGCCAGGGCATTTGGAACAAGGGAGATTTGATGTGTCATTGGAGGGGTGGGGTGGCCTACCTCGCTGACCTCACTAAAACAATAATAATTATTATTATCGTTATTTCAGTGAGACAAAAACTCAAATCTTAGAATAACAAGCAATACAGATAGGGTGGCAATAACATGTGATGCATGGACATGAATTACAACAGAATCGTATGTCAGCATTATGGCACACTACATTACTGGTGATTGGAAGCGTTCTGCGATCGAGAGCGGTCTGCAAACGCAGGCTATGTATGAAACTCATACGGGTGTGAATATTGCTGCACAATTTGTAAATGAATGGAAAATTGTGAACAAAGACTTAGTTTTGGTGACTGACAATGTCACTAACATGGCATCAACACTTGAGATGTTATGCTCACACGCTGAATTTGGCTTCTCAGCAAAATTGCCGGCAGTGTCAAGGCTATTAGAGAGGGTGAGACATGTTGTGACTTTTTTTTCCACACAATTGCAAAACATCAGTTGGAGGAGAAACAAAAACAACTTAATCTGCCATGTCACAACCTGAAATCGGACGTCATCACTAGATGGAACAGCGCATATGAGATGCTTGAAAGATTTCTTCAGCAACAACTGGCTGTCTCTGCTGTGTTACTATGGTGAGAAAAGGAATGGCTGAAATCTTCACTCTCACAGAATCAGATATTTAATGTGCTGAGGATATTATAAATGCCCTTAAGCCAATGAAAAATGCCACCCTTCTAAAGTCAGAGGAGGACAGCCCCACAATGAGTTTGATTATTCCATTGCATGCTGAGTTTATCCAGGACTTGAAAGAAAACGGCATCAGTGATCAGGGAGATGAAGACGGTCATCAGTGAGGACCTCAGCAAAAGGTACACCACTGAGCAGGAGACCAGTCTTCTTCACAAATATGCTGCTCTTGAGCTGTGCTTTAAGGGACTGCCTTTTCTTTCCAAAGAAAAGAGAGATGAAATGTACAGAACAGTGATTATTGAAGCATTATCATTATAAGATTTCATTCTTTATACACAATATCTGTGATAATAAATTACATAAAGTTTTAGCATACAATATTACTGAAATTGCAACAGTGCAATATTACAAGGCTTTTTTGTGTAACTATTACATGTCAGTATCTTAAATAAATCCCTCTATTATAATAAATCTCCAACTATAATTCAATGTGTACAAAATTTTAAATAATGCACTGTGGATTGTATGACCTCATTGATTTATCTGAATAGTTATGTTAGATCTACAGTGTGTTGTTTATTTGCTTCTCTTGTGATTGCCTAAAAGTAGGAAGATGGGGCAAAAGAGCACAGCGAAAGAAGCCAACAGCTCAGTGAGTCCACAGCCTGAAGTCACAAAGAAGCAGGATGAATATCCTTCTGCTTAAAAAAGAAGAGGTTCATCTTTGCTTCACAGTCTGCTGGGACAGACCTTCTCTGATGCTTCAGTTACACCACATCATCAGTCAGCCGGTGCCATAGCGGAAGAGAAGATGACCAGTACCCCACAACTCTCTCTATCTGAGGACCCCTCAACAGGTGCCATGTCAACAAGGTGTCATTTCCTTTGCTCTCCAAAATTGGCAAAGAGGTTTTTATGCATTTCTGCAACCAGTGCCTTTGCAGAGAGAGTCTTTCCCACTTCAGGAGATACTGTTACATTACAGCAAAACACACTTACCCCTGAACACGTGGACCAACTGCGGCTCCTACACAAGAACTTAAACATGGTAGATGCTGGATATTTAAATTCTTATTTCATTTGTGGCCTGATATATTTTTCTACATTATATTTTAAAGATTTTTTTTTGCGAAAAGCAAAACAAAAGAAGCTATACATTTTTATATGAGATTTCTTTGTTAAAAGGCTCTAAACAAAAGAAACTGAAAAATTGTCACCCTGTTTTGCATTGAGTACTGTTTTTCTTAATAATTGTTCATCCTGAATGTAACTTTGTTAATACAGAGTCATACAGATATTGCAACTATAATGTAAAAGTATAGAAACTCCAATTTTGGAAAAATGTAAAGATGTATTTGCACAGCGGAAGAATTAATGAGGAAAAAAATATATATATCAAAGAATCATTTTGAATCGTGACTCCCAGAATCAGACCGGATCCTGAAGCACCTAAAGATTGCCACACACAGTTCACAGTTGTGGTCTGAATTTTACATACGCTCATCATGAGCATTTATGTCATGGCAATATTGGGTTTTCAATAATTTCTTTGAACTGTTCTTTTTCTGGGGCAGAATGATTATGTAACATAGATCTTTAATAAAATACAAAAACAAGAATTTGGTTCACAAGTTTTTATTTATTTGGGGTTTTCTGTAGTCAACACAAGGTCAAAATTATACATACAGTGTCACGATTGGAGGCAGAGATGGATGCAAGTGCAGATGACAAGTTTTAATAAAAAAACCCACAAAAAGACACTATGACCTTGTGACAAAAAACTAAGGCTAAGAATAAACATAAACAAAAGTCCGTAAACATAGCAACAGAGGCAACAGCAAAGAAAGACAAACATAAGACAAGGATACACATAGGTATATACACATAGGTGCTCATTAACATGATTCAAGTGCAGGTGGTCATATGACTGTGATGCAGTGGATGCTGGGAACTGTAGTCCAGAGTTCCTTCTCTGATATTACATGACATAGAGCACACCTAATATTTATTGAATGTCCCTTAGCGAGTTTCACCTCGGGCAGACGCCTTTGGTAGTCATCCACCAGCATCTAGTTGATGACTGTTCTTGGCAGAATTGGTCAAGTTCAATGACATTTGTTGGTTTCCTGGCCCTGACTCAACTTTTAAGCACAGTCCACAAATTTTTGATAGAGTTGAGATCAGGCCATTCCAAAAGCTTAATGTTAGCCTGCCTTATTCATTTTTCAAAAAAAAACTTTTTGTTTGGGGTTATTTTTTTTTTTAAAAAACCAATTTTTTTTAATTTTTAAAAAAATCACAACATTTTTTTTTATATGTATAGATTTTGAAGATAATCTAAATAATAGATTAATAAGGTAGGCAGATATGAAAATAAATTATAAACCAGAAATACAGAAAAAATGTAAAAGAAACTTACTCATAATGCAGAGGATAAAGATTCTTGTCTCGCGGGGAGTGGTCGGGTGTGCTGTGGACATGGGCCTTGAATGCTTGGGAGAGAAACGTGAGGAGCTATTTATTCGAATAGCTGCATCACACTACACCTGTGAGACCAAGGTCGTTGCTTCAAATTGTTTTCTTTTCTCTCTCTCCCATTTTCTATCCTAATGGTTATCGTGAAAGGCTTGTTTTTTTAACTAATGGTAACTGTTTGAGCAGCTGTTGTTTTTTTTTTACCTAATCGTAACTGAGCAGTTATTTTTAGCCTAATGGTAACTATTTGAGAGGGTTTTTTTACATCATTGTAACTGTTTGAGAGGCCTTCTGAAATTTATTGGTTATTTTCTCTGTACATAAATATAAATACTGGAGCTTAAGCTACAGATGGCAGATCCCTTCTGGGAATTCTCATTGGTGTGGATCTGGATGGTGTGGTGGGGGGGGGCGAAAAAAACACGAACCTTTGTTTTTACCAGCTTTGAGTGAGGAAACCAATCTTCAATTGAGTTAGAGTGGTGGGGGGTTAGAATTTAGGTTAAAAGTGTTTGCCCCCCCTTTCCTCATTTCCTGTTTCCTTTGCCTGTTTGTCAAACTAAGTGTTTCGGAACATCAAACCAATTTAAACAATAGTCAAGGACAACACAAGTAAACACAAAATGCAATTTGTAAATGAAGGTGTTTATTATTAAAGGTGAAAAAAATCCAAACCATCATGGCCCTGTGTGAAAAAGTGATTGCCCCCCTTGTTAAAACATACTATAACTGTGGTTGTCCACACCTGAGTTCAATTTCTCTAGCCACACCCAGGCCTGATTATTGCCACACCTGTTCACAATCAAGGCATCACTTAAATAGGAGCTGCTTGACACAGTAAGGTCCACCAGAAGATCCTTAAAAGCTACACATCATGCCGAGACCCAAAGAAATTCAGGAACAATTGAGAAAGAAAGTAATTGAGATCTATCAGTCTGGAAAGGGTTATAAAGCCATTTAAAAAAATAAAGCTTTGGGAATCCAGCGAACCACAGTGAGAGTGTATATATATATATATATATATATGGCACCTGTGAACTACGCCGCCAGCCTCTATTATCTGAAGCAAAGACGCAAATCACAAGCTTGCCCTGGTATGACAATGCTATGCAACATCTGAGAACAGGGAACAGGGTTACATGCATAACCCTGATGTTCCCTTTCAAAGCGAACCCGAAATTGGTATATGTTTTCTCCAAACGCAAACCTCAGGAACTTCCTGTGACTGGAAGACATTCCTATGTAGAAATATGCATCTTTCAGATCTATCGTCACAAACCAGTCCTCAGACTGAATCTGTGGCACGATAAGTTTGAGCGTCAGCATCTTGAACCTGTTTGTCCGAAGAGTACGGTTCAGATGACGTAGATCCAAAATTGGCTTGGACTCCCATCTTTTTTGCAGGTGCCATATATATATCATGTGACGCACTTGATTGCCACGTCACCTGATCATGGAAGGCCTATGGGTGGAAGCCTGATCTTACTCGAGCTTCAAATACCGGTCACGAGCGCAAGGCGCTCCCATACTGTTATGCTAAATGCAACGTCGAAGTTTCCTTTTAAAGGGAACAAATTGATTTTGTGCTTTGTTTAAAGAAGATGTCTCTTTTCTGGAATGATGACAAAGCTGCAGTGTTTAAGCTCTGCAATCTCTGCACTGCTAAAATTTTACACGGGACGCTGCAGCAGTGAAGCGGGATGTCACGGTATGTCCAGCAAAGGGCACTGTGGCTCGTCTTCAGACAGGCCACGTGACTGTGTTTTGGTTCGCTCGCTTCCGGGATTGAGCATTAGCGTTATGGGTCACAGGTGTTTGTATTTTAAGTTTATGACACTCGTTATTTAAACGCCGGAGTTACTGAGCATGGGGCTCGTTATTTTTGGTTATTGTTAGAATGTTAGATTGTTAGTGTGTTAGAGTGTTAATGTGTTAGTTATTGCGGTAGTTTGTTAGTAGATTATGTTTTCATGCTAAGAGGATATTGTGTTCTATGCCACGTTTCATGTGTCCGGCTAAGGACCACATTTGCTTTGGGTTTTGTCTTTAAGTTCAATAAAGAGATCTGCACCTGCATCTGCCTCCGACTACGATACGTAACAGAATAACGAGCCGTCAAAAGGAAGCAGCAGATCATGGAGAACATGATGGATGCAAGAGAAAAGATGAGCGCGGAGCTGGACCGAGTCTTCTGGGAGAGGCAGAGGGCACTGGATGAAGCACTGGCGTGGCTCACTCTTCAGATCAACAAACGCAGCTGCAACAAGCCGGTCCAGCTCCGCGCCACCTTCCGCATCGTTCCTGGAGCGCAACAACCAGCTTGGTGAGGAACTTGCACGGATTAAGCGTATGATGGCGGACCAGAAGTAGCTACAAGCTATGCTACGCACCATGCCACCCGCAGCGCCCTCTACACCATCCCCACCACCGAAGAAGAAGGAGAACTGTACAGCGGCACGCACTCCAGAGAGAAAGGGCTGCACAGCTGAGGAAGCTGTCCCGCTGTCCAGCCCAGCCGAAAGGGTCGTCCTGCTGCCCTGCACAGCCGAGGAAGCTGTCCCGCTGTCCAGCCCAGCTGAAAGGGTCGTCCTGCTGCCCTGCACAGCCGAGGAAGCTGTCCCGCTGTCCAGCCCGGCTGAGGAGGCCGTTCCACTGCCCTGCACAGCCAAGTGTCAAGTCCAAGCCCAAGCCAAGTCCCAAGTCCATGTCTCAAGTCCAAGTCCTAGCCCAAGCCAAGTCCAAGTCCAGTCTCAAGCGTCAAGCAGGAAGCAGCATCCTTCGAGCTAACACTAATACATTGATTTTTTTTTCTCATCTCTATACTTTAAAATTGTTAATGTTACGTTATAAATATAACTGACACTAGTTTAGATAAAACAATCGTTATATTGCGCTGTCGCTAAATTCCATTGTTTGTACAAACATCCGCGACTAGCTTACGATTAGCCATAGCCCGCTAGCATCACCTACCGCTAGCCTTGTTTACGTTTTTCATATTTCACATTTACCGCTGTTTTTGTTAAAAAACCCAAATATGTCTACCGTCTCTTTGCTCTTGAGTGCAGATGAGGACTCCCTCGAGCTTCACATGGTGCGGCTGGAACTGGAGGATGTGGAGAAGCAGATCCGCGGCCTACTCGACCAGCAGGCCCAGCTGCAGGAGTGACGAACTGCGCTGGAAACATCGTGTGCCTCTGCCTACAGATCCAAGGTAATCACACAGTGTGGTATTTCCAGTCGCAGGCCCTCTACGCCGTGTGTTTCTCTGTGCAGGGACCGTGCACCTAGGACTTTCCCAGGCGTGGTCTCCGTCACGCCAGCACCAACACACCTCGAGCCTTGGGTGAACCAGTGGCGGAAGGCTGCGGCAGTCGGAGGTTCTGAAGAGGGACTTCTCCGGCCTGATCAAGACAGTATGAAGCAGATCACCCACCGCGAAGATCATCATCTCTGGACCTCTTCCCACATTCAGACATGGAGCAGAAAAGTTCAGTAGACTTCTAGCTTTAAATGATTGGTTAGTCTCTTGGTGTAATGAGCAGAATCTGGTGTTTGTCAATAACTGGAATCTGTTCTGGGAGCATCCTAGGTTTTTTCATCCAGATGGCCTGCACCCCAGCACCCTCGTAGCAGAACTGCCATCTGACAACATCTCCAAGGCGCTACACTCCAAGTTCCTGCCTACCGTAAGTACATCTTCCGACAATAACAACATTCGATATAATCGATGTTCAGTTAATAGTCTGGCAACGGTAATACATAGTATAGAGACTGTGTCTGTTCCCCGAGCTGTACAAATACATAGAAAATCACGGAAAGTCTGTCTTCGTAATCTAATCAACATAAAATTAAATCATATTGAATGCACAGCCAGCACTTTTAATCTGAAGCTGGGACTTTTAAACATTAGATCTCTTGCATCTAAGGCTCTTATTGTTAACGACATCATTACTGATCAGAAATATAATTTAATATGTTTAACGGAAAGTTGGATTAAACCGAACGAGTACATAGCATTAAATGAAGCCAGTCCTCCTGGATACAGTTATGTACATCAGCCTCGTTCAACTGGTAGAGGAGGAGGTGTTGGTCTCATCCATAGTGAAAATCTAGTTGTCACACAAAAAAGTAAGCATGAATTTAATTCTTTTGAAATTCTTTATACCAGTGTAAACTATGTAGCCAGAAACAATAAGTCAATTCCTCTAATTATTATTTACAGACCCCCAGGTCCATATACTGAATTTCTTAGTGAATTTGCAGACTTTGTCTCAAACCTGGTTGTGTCTGTAGATAAAGCATTAATCGTCGAAGATTTTAATATTCATTTTGATAACCTGGAAGACCCTCTGAGAACAGCGGTTGTGTCCATCTTAGATTCAGTAGGGATTAATCAGAACATAATCGGGCCTGCTCATAATGGTGGTCACACTCTTGACCTCATACTAACATATGGACTAGGTATAGAGAATATTGTAATTTCTCCAGGTCTGAAGTTATCTCAGATCATTATCTTATCTCATTATTAATACATATTGATCAGAATATTTCCACCTCGCCTCGCTACCGAGTAAAACGTACCTACACATCAGCTACTGCACCGAGCTTCATAAACAACCTCGCAGAAACATCAATTAGACTTGGATCACCGTCAGATCCAATAGAACTAGATCAGGTGATTGAAAGCTTGGAGTCACCACTCCGCTACACGCTAGGTAGGGGTGTAGATGGGGCGGCTGTGGCGCAGTTGGTAGAGTGGGTTGTGGGTTAATCGTAGGGTTGGCGGTTCGATTCCCGGCCCGGGTGACACATGCCGAAGTGTCCTGGGCACTGAACTGTTCCCAAGACACTGAACCCCAAGTTGCTCCCGATGGCAAGCTAGCTACCATTGGTGTGTGAATGGGTGAATGAGACAGTGTAAAGCGCTTTGGATAAAAGCGCTATATAAGTGCACATTTAGATAGAGTGGCTCCACTCAAAAAAATAATTAGCACCCTGGTATAACGATCAAATGCGAACCTTAAAAGAGACATCTCAAAAATTAGAACGTAAATGGCATCAAACCAAACTGGTTATATTTCAAACAGCATGGAGGGCCTACTGAAATATAGGAAATCTCTTTCCAATGCTAGGAAAATCTAATAGGAGATAACAAAAACAATTCCAGATTCCTTTTCACCACGGTAGCAAAATTAACTAGGAATAAAAGCACTACAGAGAGAAACACTCAATCATTACATAGCAGTGAAGATTTCATGAAATTCTTTGTTGATAAGGTCAGACAGGCCATTAAATTAAAACCGGATAGTACTGTATCAAACCCCTTAGATGATAATGTAGCAATATCAGATCAATGTTTAGAGTGTTTTGCTCCGCTTAGAGAGACCGAACTAGCTACATTAATCTCTTCAGCCAATACGTCAACCTGCATACTAGATCCCATACCTACATGTTTCTTTAAACAGATTTGTCCAGGAGTAATTGAACCACTTTTAAATATAATTAATTCTTCCCTTAGCACTGCAATGTACGTAAATCTCTTAAATTAGCAGTTATTAAACCATTGATTAACAAACCTGACCTTGACCCATCTCAATTGTTCAGCTATAGACCTATATCAAATCTCCCCTTCCTCTCTAAGATTTTAGAAAAGGTTGTAGCAAAGCAGTTATGCCCATATTTAGATAGTCTTCGTGTTTAAGTCTAGGCTTAAAACGTATTTATTTACTCAAGCCTACCCTGACTAGATTCTATATTTATAATTCACATTCATAATAATCTTTTTTCTCCCTCTCTCCTTTTGCCGAGCCCCACACAAATTTATCGGAGATATTGGAGATCCAGATCCTTTCTGCCTCTGGATGGAGCTCAAATCTTCTCTATTTCCGGACTACTGGGATTACGGCTGCACCTAAGACCTTACAGACTTCGTATAAATCCATTAGTAACTTTTCCACTTTATCTGTTGTTACCCAAATGAGGATGGGTTCCCTTCTGAGTCAGGTTCCTTTCAAGGTTTCTTCCTTTTAAACGTCTTAGGTAGTATTTGCTTGCCACCGTTGCCACTCAGTGGCTTGCTCAGGTGGGATAAATTCACACTTTAATTATCTATATACAGTGGTGTGAAAAAGTGTTTGCCCCCTTCCTCATTTCCTGTTCCTTTGCATGTTTGTCACACTTAAGTGTTTCGGAACATCAAACCAATTTAAACAATAGTCAAGGACAACACAAGTAAACACAAAATGCAATTTGTAAATGAAGGTGTTTATTATTAAAGGTGAAAAAAAATCCAAACCATCATGGTCCTGTGTGAAAAAGTGATTGCCCCCCTTGTTAAAACATACTATAACTGTGGTTGTCCACACCTGAGTTCAATTTCTCTAGCCACACCCAGGACTGATTATTGCCACACCTGTTCACAATCAAGGCATCACTTAAATAGGAGCTGCTTGACACAGTAAGGTCCACCAGAAGATCCTTAAAAGCAACACATCATGCCGAGACCCAAAGAAATTCAGGAACAATTGAGAAAGAAAGTAATTGAGATCTATCAGTCTGGAAAGGGTTATAAAGCCATTTCCAAAGCTTTGGGAATCCAGCAAACCACAGTGAGAGCCATTATCCACAAATGGCGAAGACATGGAACAGTGGTGAACCTTCCCAGGAGTGGCCGGCCACCCAAAATTACCCCAAGAGCGCAGCGACGACTCATCCAAGAGGTCACAATAGACCCCCACAACAAACGTAAAGAACTGCAGGCCTCACTTGCCTCAGTTAAGGTCAGCATTCATGACTCCACCATCAGGAAAAGACTGGGCAAAATTGGCCTGCATGGCAGAGTTCCAGAAGGAAAACCACTGCTGAGCAAAAAGATCATCAAAGCTCGTCTCAATTTCTCCACAACACATCTTGATGATCCCCAAGACTTTTGGGACAACATTCTGTGGACCGATGAGACAAAAGTGGAACTCTTTGGAAGGTGTGTGTCCAAGTATATCTGGCGTAGAAGGAACACTGCATTTCATAAAAAGAACATTATACCAACAGTAAAATATGGTGGTGGTAGTGTGATGGTCTGGGGCTGTTTTGCTGCTTCAGGACCTGGAAGACTTGCTGTGATAAAAGGAACTATGAATTCTGCTGTCTACCAAGAGATCCTGAAGGAGAATGTCCGACCATCTGTTTGTGTACTCAAGCTGAAACGAACTTGGGTTCTGCAGCAGGACAATGATCCTAAACACACCAGCAAGTCCACCACCGAATGGCTGAAGAAAAACAAAATGAAGACTTTGGAGTGGCCTAGCCAAAGTCCTGACCTGAATCCTATTGAGATGTTGTGGTATGAGCTTAAAAAGGCCGTTCATGCTCGAAAACCCTCTAATGTGACTGAATTAGGACAATTCTGCAAAGATGAGTGGGCCAAAATTCCTCCAGGACGCTGTAAAAGCCTCATTGCACGTTATCGCAAACGCTTGGTTGCAGTTGTTGCTGCTAAGGGTGGCCCAACCAGTTATTAGGTTTAGGGGGCAATCACTTTTTCACACAGGGCCATGATGGTTTGGATTTTTTTTCACCTTTAATAATAAACACCTTCATTTACAAATTGCATTTTGTGTTTACTTGTGTTGTCCTTGACTATTGTTTAAATTGGTTTGATGTTCCGAAACACTTAAGTGTGACAAACATGCAAAGGAACAGGAAATGAGGAAGGGGGCAAACACTTTTTCACACCACTGTACCATGTTTTTATTTCTGTAAAGCTGCTTTGAGACAATGTCTATTGTAAAAAGCGCTATACAAATAAAATTGAATTGAATTGAAGTTCCGGACATCCAATTCCAGTCTCAAGTTCCGGACGTCCAAGTCCAGTCCCAAGTCTCTGCCATCCAAGACAAGGCTCCAGTCTCTGAGGTCCCAGTTCAGCCCACGTCAAAGGCTACCAATACAGCCGAGGAGGCTGTCCTAGAGATTAATTTTTTTTTGGAGGAGGACAGCAGAGCTCCAGCCTGAGGCCTACAGTGAGGCCTCAGCTGTGGAGATCCAGCCTGAGGCCTATGGGGAGGTCTCTGCGGAGGAAGCTGTCCTTCGTCGCCGAGGACGTCGCTCCGCAGTCCTGCGCCACCGAGGACGTCGCTCCGCAGTCCTGTGCCACCAAGGCACAAAAGTGAGTACAACCGTTAAAGTTAAAATGTCCAAATTGGGCCCAAAGTGTCAATATTTTGTGTGGCCACCATTATTTTCCAGCACTGCCTTAACCCTCTTGGGCATGGAGTTCACCAGAGCTTCACAGGATGCCACTGAACAATGAGCCCTGTGTCTGAAATGATAACAAATGACCACACAATTCGAAATGCATGTTTTTGGTTGCATCGGACCATAACAAAAATACGGAAACTCACTGTCTACAACATATACCATGTTGAGACCGACTATAGCTGGGCACTCACCCAGAGTGCCCTGATGTCATACAGTAAACAAGATATACATACCTACCTAATGGGAAGCTACAATTTAGTTAAAGAAAATGTCACCCTGACAATCCTTAGGTGCCTAACTCTCCTTCACCTTTGTTATGCACATATAATCAAAGCAGTCCAAGGAGCAATTGGCAAGTGCTTGAAAGAGTTTTGCATTCACTGTGTGGCACAGTGATAAACACCACAAGTCTGAAGAGAGCTTTAGACATTTTCAAGAGCATGTGCCATATCTTTTACACAAAGCGAAGACAAACTGTGTAAATCAGTGTCTTCAAGAACTTCATAACCACATTCGTGGGATAAGAATTACAGAAGACATACTGCATGAGAAGCAGAGATGACAAACATCAGTTGAAGCATACGTTTTAATCTGACCAGAAGAATATGTTTGGGAGCAGCTACAGTGAGTATTGGGGCCATGAATAAAGTGTTAATACAAAATGATATGATATGAAGTGGTGGTTGCAGTGATTCAGTCAATTGACAAGGATGTGATATATACACTGTGCCAAAAAGACCTCAAAAGCCTGAAACCACACAACTGGTTAGAGGGGGAGGTAATTATATTTCTACATTTGTTTAACAAGCTGTGATTTATACTCCACTTAGATAAGTAAGGATTTAAATGACCACTGTAAATGCAACATGGTATTTTGAACCTATATTTGAGAATACATTTTCATATTTGTACTGCTTAAGTGTTATTTAAAAAGACATACAATGCTATTTTGGGGCATGAAAGAACACACAAAGTGTATTTTTATAATTAAAAATGACAAATGTTAGATGTTTAGCGTTGATTAATTCATACTTACATATTACAAAATGTTAAAGAGCCATTACTCTGCATGGAGTTTCAATACCACTACTGATAGTATGATGAGTAAGGATATGTTTGACAAGTAGTTAGTTATTTACTTACTTGTTTATTGTTATGAATTTTAAGGGCATAAATGTATTTTTTAAATGATTGTAGACTATTGAATGCTACTTCCAAGCACTGCTGAATTCGAAAGGTTATGGAAGAAATTGTTTTTAATTCAACTACTCTGCTGGTGTTTTTGTATTTGGGTAGATGTCTACATTGTCAAATCACAGTTTCTCAAAGGTGAGACTTAATAACTGTTATTCAATGAAAAAGAAAAGGTCAGAAGGACAAGTCCAGTTAATGTGTTACATAACTCTTTTGCAGTTCAACTTTCAAGACTATAGTGCTGTCACTGGATTCATGCTAGTACACAGCATTCACTGGAAAGTTTTGGTGTTATGTAAAACCATTGACAAACCATAGTTAATTACTTATGTAAGTGGATAATTGATCAAACAATATGTCGTTAATAGTATCTCAATAGGAAATTGCAGAAAGTGTTTGTGGTGGATCCCCAAGGGATAAACAAAGAAAAAGATTCTGAACTTGCTGCCACAAGATTCAGGTATTATATTTATTCATTTTTTCTTAATTACCATACAGTACATTATCATGTAGTGTTATTAACATAACTTTGGTGACAGTTTGTGAAATATCAACTGGTTTTAAATTCTATAATATGCAATTTTCACACACCTGTAGACAATACTTCAGAACGCTTCAGATACATTGTATTAAGACAGACTGGGTAGATGTGAAATGGACACATGGAGTCTTGAACCACAGCAATCAGGAAGATGGTTGTAGCTGAGGAGTTTATGTCATGCAGGTAACTGTACAATTTTATGAAACCTTGGAACAACACTCATTTTTGCACAACCTCTACAGTGTAATATTTACATTTCCTATTCTGCTATAGTTAATGTATTTTGCAATTATATTTAATGCGATTTATGTTACCCAACAAATGGCTAAGGAGGTAGTGGAGGCTCTTCCTCTGACACCATCTGAAATCATGATACCTTCCTGTATCAAGCGGCTCCTTTATTGCATGTATTGCAAGTACACAATCAAGCAGAATCTTGCACTGATCCTACAGTACAAGTTGTTTTACGACATATATGGACGTGAAAAGCCAAGCCTCCTACAAAGTGATCCATAGCCATTTTGGATTTTGATTTTCATTATTATGTTGGCTTAACAAAGGTACTGAAAACATGTTGTTTATATATTTTAGCTTATTATTACTGTCACGATTTCCCCTTTAAGCAGCGCGCTGTCGAGCATGTGAGCACGTGCATGCGTGTTTTTCCTTGTTGACAATCGTGACACGTGCATTTGTTTGTTTCTTTTATGTCTCCTCCCTGTTCCATCATTGGTTGTTGTTTCACGTGTGTCTGAATTGCCCTCAGCCGTCAGCCATTAAAACACTGATCATGTTTGTATATATACCTCCCAGCACATGGCGCGGAATATTAGACAGAATAGAATAGTAAAGTTTAGTTTAGACTCGATTCATTACCATAGTTAATCATAGTCCAAGCTTATGTCCATGATAGGTTCCTTGTTAAAGTTAGGTAGGTTAAACATTTGATTTAGTCCACACTGGTTTCTCCGCTACCAGTCCCTCGCTGTTGTTTATGTTTCATATCGACCCTGTATCCCGTGACCGCGATTTTGATCCCTGCCTTGCCCAGTTTATGCCTGTTTGCCAATCGTCTGACCTTTGCATGTTTTGGATTACGTTTACGGATTACGATTAGGATTTTCCTGCCTGGGTCTCTCTTCAATAAAACTGTTCAAACTGCGATTGCATCCGTCCTATCTTCGTTACGTCACGAATCGTGACAATTACGGGTCCAAGCATCAAATGTGCTGGAACACTGTTGTATTTGCACTTTTTATTTGATTCTTTGTCTAGGCACCAGAAACCAAAGTCATAAAGATTTTCCCAAAGTTGATGAAATCTATACAAATCTACCCCACTACTCAGGCACCCCCACTCAAAAATCTGTTCATGTATATGTTGCTTTCAATAAGTGTGAATGGCTTATTAACTTAACATGTCATATATACAGTAAATGCACATAAATCCATCTGTATGATCTTAGTGTTCCAAGAATGTATTCCCTTAGTTTCAGAAAATTCATTATTAAATACAGTCTAAAATACTTATAATTCATGTAATGTGAAAGTATTAATGTTACAATAATAGTTAAAACATGGTAGCACTTCATAATAAGTATACAGTAATAAAGTTGTAGAAGATTCATAGGATACTTCTGATTCACAGGGGGAGCATCACAATGGGGTATCAGTTAAAACACCAACATACATTTTAAAGTTTTACTTAATCATTCTATAGGTGCATTTCTAAAAAATTACATACGGAATAGGGATAAACAAAGATAATTAAATCAACAATAAATTGCATAACAAACAATTCAAACCACCATACATTATATCAAACAATCCAAATTAAGATTTAAGAAACTTACATTTGTACACAGCCCCAACAATATATGAAAACTCTTGAGCAGCAAAGACAAGGACAGAGAGTAAATTGCTCTACTAAAGCAACCCTTCTTAAAGGCCACTAATTGGAGTCACAGCAGGCTACAGCTGTCAACAGTGGGCAGGGCTTCAGTGACTTCAACAGTGTCACAGGGATTTTCAACAAAAGCTCTGTATGAGTGTGTATGTGATTGCCCCTGCAATGGATTGGCACCCTGTCCAGGGAGTACCCTGCCTTGTGCCCGATGCTCCCTGGGATAGGCTCCAGGTTCCCTGTGATCCTGAAAAGCATAAGTTGTTATAGAAGATGGATGGATGGATGGATTAATGTTGGACAAGCAATTCCCTTTTCCACCAGTAGGGGTAAAAAGAGAGGTTGTGAAAGATGTGAACGTCCACTGTCCTCCTCTATTGAATGACACTGGTCTCATGCCTAGATATAGATATACAATAGAAAATATTAGTTGTAACTGAAGTTGTAATTCTTAGTCACATAAAACTAATTTATTGCAGAGCTTAAGGATGTGCTGGAAGAGACAGTAGATACTCGCTCCTCCAGGTATGTTTCAGATAAAAAGTTTTATTTTAACTATATTTGAAACCTGTAGGCTGCTTCTGTGTAATTTTGTGTGTGTGTGTGTGTGTGTGTGTGTGTGTGTGTGTGTGTGTGTGTGTGGTCATTAAGGTTTTTGATCCAAATCTGCAGCTGCTGCCCACTGAACCTCACCAAGAAACTTCAGCTGTCGTTCTTGTAACCAAACCTTTGTTGTTGTTTTTTTACTAAAGTCTTTCACTGAATTGAAGTCTCTCACTGATGAACATTGCACAGGGAAATGCAATACTTGGATATCTGGCCCATGTAGTACAACATCTGTGTAACTGTAGTTGAGTACTGGACATGCATAGGCTTACATTCTGCTTCTTGTTAGGATTTAAAATGAGTCGAACACCATTGCCGAAGTGAGTTATAGAGTTTTTTTGTTTGTTTGTTTTAACAGGATGTAGTTGGTGTGCAGCTGACTTACAGTGCCTTGCGAAAGTATTCGGCCCCCTTGAACTTTTCAACCTTTTGCCACATTTCAGGCTTCAAACATAAAGATATAAAATTAAAAATTTTTGTGAAGAATCACCAACAAGTGGGACACAATTGTGAAGTGGAACGAAATCTATTGGATATTTTAAACTTTTTTAGCAAATAAAAAACTGAAAAGTGGTGCGTGCAAAATTATTCGGCTCCTTTACTTTCAGTGCAGCAAACTCACTCCAGAAGTTCAGCGAGGATCTCTGAATGATCCAATGTTGTCCTAAATGACTGATGGTGATAAATAGAATCCACCTGTGTGTAATCAAGTCTCTGTATAAATGCACCTGCTCTGTGATAATCTCAGGGTTCTGTTGAAAGCGCAGAGAGCATCATGAAGACCAAGGAACACACCAGGCAGGTCCGTAATACTGTTGTGGAGAAGTTTAAAGCCGGATTTGGATACAAAAAGATTTCCCAAGCTTTAAACATCCCAAGGAGCACTGTGCAAGCGATCATTTTGAAATGGAAGGAGTATCAGACCACTGCAAATCTACCAAGACCTGGCCGTCCCTCTAAACTTTCAGCTCAGACAAGGAGAAGACTGATCAGAGATGCAGCCAAGAGCCCCATGATCACTCTGGATGAACTGCAGAGAACTACAGCTGAGGTGGGAGAGTCTGTCCATAGGACAACAATCAGTCGTACACTGCACAAATCTGGCCTTTATGGAAGAGTGGCAAGAAGAAAGCAATTTCTCAACGTTTGGTGTGACGTTTGGTGTGTCTCCCAGGTGGCTTGTGGCAAACTTTAGACGAGACTTTTTATGGATATCTTTGAGAAATGGCTTTCTTCTTGCCACTCTTCCATAAAGGCCAGATTTGTGCAGTGTACGACTGATTGTTGTCCTATGGACAGACTCTCCCACCTCAGCTGTAGTTCTCTGCAGTTCATCCAGAGTGATCATGGGCCTCTTGGCTGCATCTCTGATCAGTCTTCTCCTTGTCTGAGCTGAAAGTTTAGAGGGACGGCCAGGTCTTGGTAGATTTGCAGTGGTCTGATACTCCTTCCATTTCAAAATGATCGCTTGCACTGTGCTCCTTGGGATGTTTAAAGCTTGGGAAATCTTTTTGTATCCAAATCCGGCTTTAAACTTCTCCACAACAGTATTACAGACCTGCCTGGTGTGTTCCTTGGTCTTCATGATGCTCTCTGCGCTTTCAACAGAACCCTGAGATTATCACAGAGCAGGTGCATTTATACAGAGACTTGATTACACACAGGTGGATTCTATTTATCACCATCAGTCATTTACGACAACACTGGATCATTCAGAGATCCTCGCTGAACTTCTGGAGTGAGTTTGCTGCACTGAAAGTAAAGGAGCCGAATAATTTTGCACGCACCACTTTTCAGTTTTTTATTTGCTAAAAAAGTTTAAAATATCCAATAGATTTCGTTCCACTTCACAATTGTGTCCCACTTGTTGGTGATTCTTCACAAAAAATTTTTAATTTTATATCTTTATGTTTGAAGCCTGAAATGTGGCAAAAGGTTGAAAAGTTCAAGGGGGCCGAATACTTTCGCAAGGCACTGTATGAGTGTCTGATTTGATTCCTGAGAAGTCCTTCTAATCAGGAATCTATTTGTAACTGAGCACTTCGGGGCCCAGGTAAGCTTGCAGATGCCTGTGTAAAATGACAGATTTTTTTAATCTAAAAGATTTTGATTATATAAGAAACAGCACTCCAATATGTCAAGCAAATTTCTTTTTGTGATTTTTCTCCTCTGTGCAGCTCCACCATTACAACTTCCTGGATTTGTTTTACGAGCTGCTTCACTTCAGATACTTCACTTCACTCAGCTCATGAGGCAGTAAATGTCTTATCAGGAGATTTAAAAGTAATGCTTTAATGTAGTTTCAGAACATGGTCTATTTTGTCTAATTTTGTTTTCCCATATTTTTAACCCTGATTAAAATAATTTTTTTAAAAAATGAGGCAGAAGAAAAATAGTATATATTGTATAATATAAAAAAAAAATTCTAAAGTTGATAACGATTTGAGGATTTATGCATATTGTCTTTCAGTCATTACAAATTTTTTTTACTGAAACATGGCTGCATGGAGCAGCTTCAGAGTCAGTGCCAGGGCTTTTGGAAAGAGGGGGCCTCTTATTAATTTTATTAATAATAATAATAATAATTTGAAAGGATGAAGTATTAATAAAGTACCATATATTTTCCTTAAAATTGTGGATGCAGTGTGTTTGATCAGACTCCTTTCCCAGGTAAAGACCTCCCCAGGTAAATAAAGGTGGTGGCAGCTGGTTAATTTTGGCTTGTGAGTAGTGTAAAGAGAGGCTCACAATTCTTATTACTTTAGCCAAGAATTATTACAATAATAATAATAATCATAATATCACTTCACCAAACCTACTTTTAAGCAAAGATTAAGAGTGGCACACTATAAAAACCATCATGTCACTCAACACTCAACTACAACGCTTATGTCACTGTTGTAAGAGCAATCATAATCAGTATTCATGGTAAAACTACATTAATTTACAAAAAAATATATATATAATTTTTTTTTGTAAATTAATATATATATATATATATATATATATATATATATATATATATATATATATATATATATATATATATATATATATATATATATATAGTTAATTATTAATATTTCAAGAAGTAAGAGGGCACAGTTATGTGGTGCTAAGTCCCAGCGGCTGTGAAAATGTCAATAATGTCAATAATGTCAAGTCCTCTTCCACTTTACCATGACGACATCCTGGAGCTGGTGAATGTTTGAGACTTTGTGCTCCTCCACCTTCTGTTTGAGGATGCCCCACAGATGCTCAATAGGGTTTAGGTCCTAGACATGCTTGGCCAGTCCATCACCTTCACCCTCAGCTTCTTTAGCAAGGCAGTGGTCGTCTTGGAGGTTGTTTGTGGTCGTTATCCTGCTAGAATACTGCCCTGTGGCCCAGTCTCTGTTTCAGTATGTCACAGTACATGTTGGCATTCATGGTTCCCTCAGTGAACTGTAGCTACCCAGTGCCAGCAGCACTCATGCAGCCCCAGACCATGACACTCCCACCATCATGCTTACTGCAGGCAAAACACACTTGTCTTTGTACTCCTCACCTGGTTGCCGAAACACACATTTCACACTATCTGAACCAAATAAGTCTATCTTGGTCTCATCAGACCACAGGACATGGTTCCAGTAATCCATGTCCTTAGTCTGCTTGTCTTCAGCAAGCTGTTTGTGGGCTTTCTTGTGCTTCATCTTTAGAAGAGGCTTCCTTCTGGGACGACAGCCATGCAGACCAATTTGATGCAGTGTGCAACGTATGGTCTGAGCACTGACAGGCTGACACCCACCGATTCACCTTCTGCAGCAAAGCACTCATATGTCTATTTCCTAAAGACAACTAAGTGGAACCTGTCCTGTTAAACCACTGTATGGTCTTGACCAACGTGCTGCAGCACAGTGTCAGGGTCTTGGCAATCTTCTTATACCCAAGGCCATCTTTATCTAGAGCAACAATTCTTTTTTTCAGATCCTCAGAGAGTTCTTTGACATGAGGTGCCATGCTGAACTTCCAGTGACCAGTATGAGAGCGATGACACCAAATTTAACACACCTGAGACCTTGTAACACTAATAAGTCACATAACACCGGGAAGGGAAAATGGCTAATTGCGCCCAATTTGGACATTTTCATTTAGGGGTGTACTCACTTTTGTTGAAGCAGTTTAGACATTAATGGCTGTGTTGAGCTATTTTGAGGGGACAAAATATTTACACTGTTATACAGGCTGTACACTCACTACATTGTAGCAAAAGTGTAATTTCTTCAGTATTGTCACATGAAAAGATATAATAATATATTTACAAAAATGTGAGGTGTGTACTCACTTTTGTGAGATACTGTATATATGCATGTGTATGGTTCATGTAGGCCAGTTTACCTCACAGCTCCAAAGTCCCTTATTCGATCCTGAGCTCAGGATACTGTTTATGTGGAACTGCATTTTCTGTGCAATGTTCCTCTGGGTTCTCTGTTTTAATCCCACTATCCATAGACCTACTGGTTGGTGGATTGCCAATGCTATCTTGCCCCAGGGTGTGAATGAGTGTGTGACTGTTTGTGTGTGTATCTATGGTCTCCTGTAATGGACTGATGTCCCATCTAAGATATATTACTGCCTCTTGCCCAGTTATCCCGGGATAGACTCTGGATCCTCCTTGAGCCTGAGCAGGATGAAGTGATTACTGACGATATATACAGTTGGAAAAACTGTATCTGCTTTCTACTTGTATATACGAGTATATACAAATATATACTCGACTTTGTCGTTTGTCTTCATTGGTGACCAAACTAATACTTTATTATTACTTTATACCTTAATAATTCACCCAAAGTGAAGTAAAATTTTCAGGTGTTTAAAAAATGTTTGTTTTTAAAAAAATCAAAAATCCTAAGTAATAGTGTTTTACTATTAATTACAAATAACACAGATCTCTGTTTTCACACACACACACACACACACACACACACACATTACAGTATTACAGCAGACAATGCCTATACTTCACGGTGAGTCATTGTTTGTGCTTGCACACATGTGTGTGTGTGTACGTGTATGCGTGTGTAAGGAAGGAAAGAAGATGGCTGATGAGGAAAATAATGGACAATGATCTCTTTCTGGATAGTTTCTGTTTCTGTGTCCATAAACAACAAATTCATGCTAATATTTAAACAAAATTAAAAAAATTTAAAAACAATTGCTATGGTCCAAGGCAGACCCACATTAAGTAAACTGGAAGCCAAATACAGCTGTTTGAATTTGGTTTAAAAAGTTGTATGTAAATCAAATCGGACTATTATATTATGTATATTGTATATGCATATTGTCTATGGCATAATTTTAAAAACATTTTTACACAACCGAGCCATTGGTTTTTCCTTTACTTTGTCACTCACCTGTACAGTGAGGGGAAAAAAGTATTTGATCCCCTGCTGATTTTGTACATTTGCCCACTGACAAAGAAATGATCAGTCTATAATTTTAATGGTAGGTTTATTTTAACAGTGAGAGACAGAATAACAACAAGAACATCCAGAAAAGGGCATGTCAAAAATGTTATAAATTGATTTGCATTTTAATGAGGGAAATAAGTATTTGACCCCCTCTAAATCAGAAAGATTTCTGGCTCCCAGGTGTCTTTTATACAGGTTTCGAGCTGAGATTAGGAGCACCCTCTGAAAGGTAGTGCTTCTAATCTCAGCTTGTTACCTGTATAAAAGACACCTGTCCACAGAAGCAATCAATCAATTAGATTACAAACTCTCCACCATGGCCAAGACCAAAGAGCTCTCCAAGGATGTCCGGGACAAGATTGAAGACCTACACAAGTCTGGAATGGGCTACAAGACCATTGCCAAGCAGCTTGGTGAGAAGGTGACAACAGTTTGTGCGATTATTCGCAAGTGGAAGAAACACAAAAGAACTGTCAATCTCCCTCGGCCTGGGGCTCCATGCTAGATCTCACCTCGTGGAGTTGCAATGATCATGAGAACAATGAGGAATCAGCCCAGAACTACACGGGAGGATCTTGTCAATGATCTCAAGGCAGCTGGGACCATAGTCACCAAGAAAACAATTGGTAACACACTACTGCAGTGCCCGCAAGGAAGAAAGCCCCTGCTCAAGAAAGCACATGTACTTGCCCGTCTGAAGATTGCCAATGAAATCTGAATGATTCAGAGGACAACTGGGTGAAAGTGTTGTGGTCAGATGAGACCAAAATAGAGCTCTTTGGCATCAACTCAAGTAGCCGTGTTTGGAGGAGCAGGAATGCTGCCTATGACCCCAAGAACACCATCCCCACCGTCAAACATGGAGGTTAAAGCATTATGCTTTGGTGGTGTTTTTCTGCTAAGGGGACAGGACAACTTCACCGCATCAAAGGGACAATGAACGGGGCCAGGTACCGTCAAATCTTGGGTGAGAACCTCCTTCCCTCAGCCAGGGCATTGAAAATGGGTCGTGGATGGGTATTCCAGAATGAGAATGACCCAAAACACACCAAGGCATCAAAAGAGTGGCTCAAGAAGAAGCACATTAAGGTCCTGGAGTGGCCTAGCCAGTCTCCAGACCTTAAGCCCATAGAAAATCTGTGGAGGGAGCTGAAGGTTTGAGTTGCCAAACGTCAGCCATGAAACCTTAATGACTTGGAGAAGATCTGCAAAGAGGAGTGGGACAAAATCCCTCCTGAAATGTGGGCAAACCTGGTGGCCAACTACAAGAAACATCTGACCTCTGTGATAGACAACAAAGGTTTTGCCACCAAGTACTAAGTCATGTTTTGCAGAGGGGTCAAATACATATTTCCCTCATTAAAGTGCAAATCAATTTATAACATTTTTGACATGCCTTTTTCTGTTTTTTTTGTTGTTAATCTGTCTCTCACTGTTCAAATAAGTCTACCATTAAAATTATAGACTGATCATTTCTTTGTCAGTGGGCAAACGTACAAAATCAGCAAGGGGTCAAATACTTTTTTCCCTCACAGTATTCAGTAGACAAACAGCACTCATAACAATATCTGGTGTATTGTACGTCATATGTGTGTTTGTCAGCAAAAGGATGGCTTCATGAGTGAGATAGATGTCATTAGATAGACCTTTGAGGACATGAAGTAGCAGAAAATTTGCTAGATGTAGCATCTTTACGGAACAGATAATGCCAGCATCATGCTCATGTCAGCGCATCAAATCTATGTAGATCTACTGTACAAGCACTTGAAAGAAGAGAAAAGCATTCAGAGATGCCTTATAGGGGATGGAGGACACTATCTGCAGAGAGGAAAATGAGAAGGCAAAAGAAGAGGTGTAGAAAGCTATAGCAGTGAGTCTCACCTCTATCTTGTGGACACCGATACACATACCTGGCAGTTGCATGATGTTACTGGGAGTGGGAAAATTCCTGAAGACACATGCTTTAAGACAAATCAGATGTAAAGCATGATACATTGTAACGGATACTTTTGTTAACATGCATGCAAATGCACACATCTTAAAAATGAGATCTACAACCTACGGATGATACTGAATACTGAATCTGAAGCTTACATATTTCAGGTCCAGCACAACTGCAAAAGAGAGGCTTTTTACAACAGATACAGGAGGTGGAGACCTATTCTAGCAGTATGCATACCATGCTGCAGCTGCTTTTTAGGCAAAGAGATCTAATTGGCACCACATTGGGCACTCTGAGGACAGCCCTTACACATTTGACCTCTGAAGGCTATCTACTATACCAAATGGTGTAAATGTTAATCACAAAATCAGTGAATGCCGGGGAGCATTGTCTCATGTTAATGAGGCAACTACAGAACCGCCTGAAGAGAAGAGAGTATCATGGCCAAAAGTCATTCCTCTCATCTGGAAGACACACTATAAACATCAATCACTGACATGCTAATAAAATACGTTGTAGCTGTGTAGCAACCTCTCAAGTTTGCTTACTGAGAGGACATCTTCCTATGAGACATTTTTATTATAGTTTACTTTGACATGTGAAATGCTTTTCTGGCAGATCACATGGATGTCATAACAGCTGCTTACTTATTTTTGCAGGTAAGTGGATAGCAATGTGAGAGACAACAGCTGAATCAAAAATGCCACAGCAGACACCACCATAGAGGTTCAGTGACTCAAATAACATGTAAAGGGGATCCACTGCTGTTGTGTTCAAAGGAGAAAGCTGTTTGTTGCCCACCTGTATAAACATGCAGTGGAGTTTTTATGCGCTCTCAGTACTGTGTACTATAATAATAATAATAATAATATATAAAAAATAAAAAAAAAAAAAAAAAAAAAATAATAATAATAATAATAATAGCGCGGTGGCTAGGGTTAGCACGCCATCACATCCAGGGTCTGAGGTTCGATTCCCGCTGGGGCCATGTGTGTGCGGAGTTTGCATGTTCTCCCTGTGCTGCGGGGGTTTCCTCTGGGTACGCCAGTTTCCTCCCCCAGTCCAAAGACATGCATGGTAGACAGACATGCATGGATGGATAATAATAATAAAAGAGAGTAACATTGCCCTGGCTGTTACAATACGAGCAGATGGCACTGTGGCTCGGGTCCAGACAAATCACATGACTTTGTTTTGGTTTGCTCGCTTCTGGATTGAAGGTTAGCTCTAGTGACTTTAGTTTGCCACAGGTGCTAATGTTTGAGTTTGATTATGTTTTGTATTTAAACACTGTGGTTACTGAGCACATCGCCCAGTATTTTTAGTTGTAGGATTTGTAGTGGTCGTATCGAATGTTTCCATGCCTTGAAGGATATTGTTATATGCCACATTTCTCGTTTGCCAGTGAAGACCGCATTTACTTTGGTTTTGTGTTTTATGTTGAATAAAGACTTTGATCTGCACTTGCATCTGCCTCCAGTCCACGTAACGTAGCCTACAACACATGTCTTTGGACTGGGGAAGGAAACGGGAGTACCCGGAGGAAACACTCAAAGCACCTGGAGAACATGAAAGCTCTGCGCATACAGGATCAGGATGGGAATCGAACCTCCAACCCTGCAATAAAATATTGAATTAATGCCTAAGATTAAACATTTCTCCAGAAAGAGCTGCTGCTTTTCCACAGTGGTTTTGCACACATTTACCTCTTTCACTTGATAGCTGTTCTGTTGCTCAGAATTGTAACTGATTTTTATTCATGCATACACAGTAATTGTCCATCATAATGATAGCAAAAGAAGATAACCTTCCAGAGAAATAGACTTCAGCTTGTCAACTTCATTGCCCAGGCTCGTCTTCGGACTGGCCACGTGACATTGTTTCGGTTCACTCACTTCCGGGTTGAGCGCTAGCTCAACCACCTTGACTGTTCACAGATGTTTGTATTTTAGTTAATGACACTTGGTATTTAGGAGCCTGGGTTTACTGAGTACATTGCTCGTTATTGTTAGTTGTTGCGGTTGTATTAGTTGTAGCGGTCTCCTGGTTTGTCTATGCCACGTTTGCTTTGAGTTTGGTATTTATGTTTAATAAAGAGTTTGATCTGCGCCTGCATCCGCTTCCGTCTATGAACCGTTACAAAAAGTATACTTTATATAAACTTTTAGCATTGTGCAGATTAATATAAAGTCTAACTCTTCCAGTATTCTTCACATTAACATTTTCATTGGTCTCTGAATTACACCAAGTTTCTTACTAAAGATTTTGGCTGTGTAGGTACATTTTCTAATTTGGTAATTTTTTCTCTGTTGGTGTTAATACACACACACACACACACACACACACACACACAAATCAGTTGTGTCTTCAGATATAATACAAATGGGTTAAACCTGTTCATTATTATGGATCTAACAATAGTCTGATAGTGGAAGAGTTGGATATGGGAAAGTATAAGTTTCTCAAAAACTGTTTACTATTTCCAAAACAGTGCTGCTGAGAATAGCAACGAGATTCTTAAAAGAAAGTTGGGACTGAGTCTATAGAGGGCAAGAGTTGAGTTTCATTAAAATCACTGAAAGAATTACGTGGGTAGCAGACTGGTAAATGAGGTACAGCAGAAGTGGGAGGCTGGATACTTGATGTATGCTAATAAAGGATGTGTTTCCTTTGGTAGTGGTCATGAATTATTTTTGAAGACAGATCATTCAATATTTACTTGGGGGTTAAAAGTCAATCTATAGTTTAAAAAACAAATTCTATGATTATCTGCATTGTATTAATGCTTTATTCTTTCAGATTTTCAGTAGCTTTATTAGAAATTACTGTACTGTACTGTATTATCCTTCATAATTTCAAGATGAACTGAAACGTTTGTTTAGTAGCCATTGTTACGACCCCGGTCTAGGATCGAGATGTAACACAAAATAAAGTATAAACAAAAATAAAAATAAGGAAGACATGTCTTTCAAATCTTTGATATCCACAAATTTAACGATTACAAGAAAGAAAGAAGGATAATCCAAACCAAACAATCACTAAGAATGTGTTGTGGTTAAAAATATACATAAAACAAACACAAGGGAGACCTAATATGAGTAATAGGTAATTTTATTGATAATCAGCAGTGAGATGCACGATTTGGTGACAGGTGCTCGAATCCAAATCCAGCCCTTCCAATAAATGGGCACCTAGACACATAGAGGAGGTATTAGGTGGATATTGATGTACAGGATTCACATTTTGGGATTGACACACTATGGTTTAATAGTCACAGAGAAGGAGAGTTAGGGAGGCGCACACACATAGATAACACACACACACACACTCTTGCGCATTCAGGGTCAGGCGTGAAGTCATAGCACACACACACTCTCTCTGTCTCTCCCTCTCTCTCTAACACCCCCTCCTGAAGGCCCGAACGCACACACACAACATTAGAACTTTACAAGAATAAATAGTATTAAGATATTATAAGGATAATTTAATAATATTATGAAGTAGGGAGTACAGTAAACCACATGCAAGTAGTATAACCATATATAAAATAGAAATATAAAACAGATATGAAAGTAAATTATAAACCAGAACAATAGGGAATAAAGGTAGAAGAAACTTACTCATAATGCAGAGGATATAGATTCTAGTCTCACGGGGATGGGTCGGGCATGCTGTAGACATGGGCCTTGAATGTTTGAGAGAGAAGGAGCTATTTATACGAATAGATGCTTCACACTGCACCTGTGAGACCAAGTTCGTTGCTCCAAATTGTTTTCTTTTCTCTCTCTCTTATTTTCAATCCTAATGGTAAATTTTCGAGAAGGTTTTTTTCCCTCATGGTAATCTTGATAAGCCTTTTTTGTAACCTCAAGGTTATCATGAGAGGCTTGTTCTTTTAGCCTAATGGTAACTGTTTGAGAGGCCTTCTGAAATATATTGGTTATTTTCTCTGTACATCTTCTTCTTCTTCTTCTTCTTCTTCTTCTTCTTCTTCTTCAACCGCTTATTCCTGCTTCTGGGTCGCGGGGAACCTGGAGCCTATCCCAGGAAGCATCGGGCAGAAGATGGGGTACACCCTGGACAGGGTGCCAGTCCATCGCAGGGCACAATCACATACACACTCACACACCCATTCATACACTACGGACACTTTAGACATGTCAATCAGTCTACCATGCATGTCTTTGGACTGGGGGAGGAAACCGGAGTACCCGGAGGAAACCCCCGGGTTAACCCTAGATTCACAAAAATGGAACCTCCTTGCTCAACTGCTTGCCTTTTGAGCACATGTCATGTCCTGTCAGGAAATCTTCTGCTAGCATGCAGTCAGCACAAAGTGAAGTTGTTCTCAATTTTTCTTTAACAAGAACAGTGTATAGATGTGTGTTTGGCAAGCAGGTGTCATTGATTCATCCCACACTTCTCTTAATGTGTGGTGCTACTGAGTGCACTTAAGCAGAGGGATGCAATGTGGAATTATACCATTGAGAGCTAATCAGCACTTAAGGATCTTAAGGATGCACAACAGAATGCTGCTGTTATGCTTCTTCCTGACATTAGTCGCCATTTCAGCAAAATGCCAGCAAAATGCCAGCAAAATAGAATTGGGAGTTGTTCTCACACTAATGAACTACACACTGAATCTATCAGGAAATGACTGCTTTAAGAATTTTATCCAACACTTACAATGCAGTTTTTAACTATCCAATGTTTCCAATAATATTTCCAGATGATGAGATGGATAACCATAATTGTGCCCACCTGACCATCTAATAATTGCCTTAAGAGGTTCTTGATCAACTAAAGCAGATGTGTTAGATTTTGGTTGGTAGGTTGGTCCAGGAACAGGGTTGATGACCACTATTTTAGAGGAATCAGACTCAAATAGGCAACTCTTCTGGGTAACAGCATTGCTCTTCACAACTGTATACTATAAAATGAAACAGTACTAATCTGGCATCCAGCATACTGAATTTAAACATTAAACTATGGCTATGTGGGTAAAATTGCAACTTATTCTATATGATGTTATTCTCCATTAATACTGACCTCATTTAAACTTATAGGGATCATATATATGTATTCCAGATATTTACACCATATTGAGAATTCTTTTTAAATAAGTTTTATTTAAACCACAGGTGATTACTTTAAGAGTACACATAACACATAACACATAATATATCATTTAAATGCACCAATGAAATGTTTCCATATTAAATGTCTATATTATTCAATATTTTATCAAATCAAAGTATTACTAATCTCACTGGAATACTGCACTATTTGTTTATTTATTCAGCTCCAATAGAAAAATAGTGAAGCATGGCTTCTATGGCAGGTTTAAATACACTCTGTATTTTAATGGGAGCAAAGATTAGCACCCATTGAACAACTGGCTCTTAAGATGTCATTCTGAGTCCGGCTTGGATGCATGGCTCCTCTGGGATTTCTGTCCAAAGTTTATTGGGCAGTGGGCTCTTCACTTGTCTTGACTAGATGCCTGGGTTCTTCAGATGATGGGAAAGAAATCTCTCAAAGGGGCTGAGCCTTACACCCAACTGCCACCTACTGAAATGGCAATGAACATGACTGACATCTCAAATTTAAACATATCAGTGCCAGTCAGACTCAGAGAGTACTCAGAGCTGTAGCTGTCAGTCCATTCAGTCCAGTAACCAAATCCATAACAGTTTAACACAACTAGCATATCTTGTTATTTTAGCATTGTAACATTATGTTTTTTAAAAAAAAGATATGTTAGACACTACTAATTTTGTCTCTAACTTAAGAGGAGAGACCGACAGATGAAACTGTTAATAAAAACACAGAGATACCATATACACTTCAATAACAGACACCTGTGCACCAGCCACCAGTGTGTGTATATATATACATATATATATATGTATACACACACATGATTTCATTATTTTTGTATTATGAAGCAACATCTTTGAAACCTAACAAACAAACTATATAATTGGTACTCATTTGTTTGGTCTTATTCATTTTGTCCTAAGGATTTGCAACATTTTGCATTCAAACATAGGTGCTGAAATATGTAATTAACATGTTGGGCACATGATGGCGCTGTGGGTTTACAGTGGCATCAGAAAAAAAAATACCCCTAAAATATTTCCTGTTTAGTGGCCACCACCCTCCAATACACAAGAAAGCTCTGTTTTAGTTGTCTGATGTTTGTCCTTCCCATGGAAATAAACAAGTGAGAGTGGAAAAATTGCTGGTTCAAATGGAGTACACTGAAAATGAGTGGTCACTCAAGCTGAACTGCCTAGACATTTTGAATAGAACTCATGAGCACAGTACCCTCAAGCTAAGACCACTGCCAAAGGAAACACATCCTTTATTAGCATTCTCTTCTTTCTTGCATGCTAGATGTCTGCTATTTGAAAGAAAATGCGCATTGTAACAGAGCTATAAAATATATAACAATGAGAAAGAGAGAAAATGAGATAGAAACAGACAGACAAATTTTCAACCACCTTGAGAGACTGGAAGATTTAAAAGTGAGTTTCCGAGGGTCGGCAACCCTAAGAATGAAAGGTACATTCATGTTCAGTTCAGGTTTAAATCATTTTTCTTTTTTTTCTTTTACTTTAAAAAAAATCTTAAATGTAGGGAGCATTGCAATGAGGTAGTATTTGTAAAATAATAATGGATCGAGAGAAAAGGCAACAAGAAAGAAAAACTGCCAGAGGAGACAGTTTGGGAGACGAGAGTGTTATTAGAGATAATCAGAATGCAGGAGAGAGAATCAAAGTTTCTTTCTCATGGTTTGCTGATATATTTGATTCCCTAGTTGTGCTTGACACTTCAAGAATTAGTTTAATGATATCTATTATAATGTTAAAATGTGCATATTTCAAAGATACTACTTTAAAAATGACTAATGTGCTAGTAACTTTAACCTTATTTGGATTTCCTGAATGAAATTCACAGTGCTTGAAAGGAAAAAAGAAAGAATCTCAAACTATAAACTCATTTTAAAAGTATAAATGATACGAAAACTAATAACTTCAGTCTTGCTGAAAAGATTTTCAAAATGCATATTACACAATGAGGGAAAAAAGTACTTGATCCTCTGCTGATTTTGTACGTTTGCCCACTGACAAAGAAATGATCAGTCTATAATTTTAATGGTAGGTTAATTTGAACAATGAGAGACAGAATAACAACAAGAAAATCCAGAAAAAGGCATGTCAAAAATGTTATAAATTGATTTGCATTTTAATGAGGGAAATAAGTATTTGACCCCCCCTCAATCAGTAAGATTTCTGGCTCCCAGGTGTCTTTTATACAGGTAACGAGCTGAGATTAGTAGCACACTCATAAAGGGAGTGCTCCTAATCTCAGCTTGTTACCTGTATAAAAGACACTTGTCCACAGAAGCAATCAATCAATCAGATTCCAAACTCTCCACCATGCCCAAGACCAAAGAGCTCCCCAAGGATGTCAGGGTCAAGAATGTAGACCTACACAAGTCTGGAATGGGCTACAAGACCATTGCCAAGCAGCTTGGTGAGAAGGTGACAACAGTTGGTGCGATTATTCACAAATGGAAGAAACACAAAAGAACTGTCAATCTCCCTCTGCCTGGGGCTCTATGCAAGATCTCACCTCATGGAGTTGCAATGATCATGAGAACAATGAGGAATCAGCCCAGAACTACACGGGAGGATCTTGTCAATGATCTCAAGGCAGCTGGGACCATAGACACCAAGAAAACAATTGGTAACACACTAAGCCATGAAGGACTGAAATCCTGCAGCGCCCGCAAAGTCCCCCTGCTCAAGAAAGCACATATACATACCAGTCTGAAGTTTGCCAATGAAAATCTGAATGATTCAGGACAACTGGGTGAAAGTGTTGTGGTCAGATGAGACCAAAATGGAGCTCTTTGGCATCAACTCAACTCGCCGTGTTTGGAGGAGGAGGAATGCTGCCTATGACCCCAAGAACACCATCCCCACCGTCAAACATGGAGGTGGAAACATTATGCTTTGGGTTTGGGGTGTTTTTCTGCTAAGGGGACAGGACAACTTCACCGCATCAAAGGGACAATGGAAGGGGCCATGTACCATCAAATCTTGGGTGAGAACCTCCTTCCCTCAGCCAGGGCATTGAAAATGGGTCGTGGATGGGTATTACATTATGACAGTGACCCAAAACACACCACCAAGGCAACAAAGGAGTGGCTCAAGAAGAAGCACATTAAGGTCCTGGAGTGTCCTAGCCAGTTTCTAGACCTTAATCCCATAGAAAATCTGTGGAGGGAGCTGAAGGTTCAAGTTGCCACACGTTAGCCTCGAAACCTTAATGACTTGAAGAAGATCTGCAAAGAGGAGTGGGACAAAATCCCACCTCAGATGTGTGCAAACCTGGTGGCCAACCTGGTGGCCAAAGAAACGTCTGACCTCTGTGATTGCCAACAAGGGTTGCCAAAAAGTACTAAGTCATGTTTTGCAGAGGGGTCAAATACATATTTCCCTCATTAAAAGGCAATTTATAACATTTTTGACATGCGTTTTTCTGGATTTTCTTGTTGTTATTCTGTCTCTCACTGTTAAAATAAACCTACCATTAAAATTATAGGAATTAGTGAACATATGAGGAATAACAACACTGTGCTGACCCTGTAATTACAATTTATTAATCTATGTTCATTTTTGAATTTGTCTGTGGGTGTGTAAGAAAATGGTGCCAAAAACACTTGTATGAGATTGCGAACACATTTTTGCAGAGTATACATTAGAAACAAGATTTAAAACACTGATAATCCTACGTATAGCCATAAGAAAACAGTCCAGAGACAGGCAGAGACACAGGAATATTCAAGTATAAGAAGATATGGCTAAATGGTTCTGTGACACATAAGCAAGACTTCACAAAGAGCTGCATTAATGTTCATTGTTCATTTCTCTTCAGTAAGTCCTTTATCCTTGTCAGTGTCAAATCTATACAGAAGTCCATATGTTATTTCTTTTTTTCTTGTGATCTCAAGATAACTGTCACGTGGTGAGTCGAGATGAAGATCAGACGGGTGCAGGTGAAGTTCGAATGGGAGGGTTTATTTACAAAGATGGGGATAAACAGAAATGAAGCAAGAAACATACAACATGGCTAAGGCTATGGCATGGATATGACATGAAATGAAGACTCTATACTCTAAGCTACATCTAACTGTAGTTTAATCTAAGTTTACATTGACCCTATGTCTATTGCCATTGAATTACCCACGCCGTGTGTAGCACGACTCACTGTATTTATACACACATATCATTAGACCCGCAATCGCTAACAGCTGCGGGCAATACACTAACACACATGACCTGACAACACATGACAAAACAGGGCGGAGACATGACATCAACGATAACACAACACAAGACACATGGTTATCCACGTGTTGGAGTATCATTACTGTCAACACTGAAGAAGCTGGCACATGCGCACCAGCACTCAAAGCATGCTGCTTCATGGAGGAATCGTGACAGAACAACCCCCCACCCCCCCACCCCCCAAAGGCACTCCCCCGGAGTGCCAAAAGTCCTCCCCTTTCGTCGGCAGCCCCGGCCCCCCGGGCTGAATGTCTCACGCAGAGCTAGGATAAAACTGCACGGTGTTCATGGTGGAGCAGTGGAGTGGAGCAACATCCTTGGCGGAACAGGAGAGCAGAGCGACGTCCTCCACGGAACAGGAGAGCAGAGCGACGTCCTTGGCCGAACAGGAAAGCAGAGCGACGTCCTCGGCGGAGCATGGAAACAGAGCACTGTATTCTGTGGGACAGGCGAACAGAATACTGTTCTCCACGGAGCAGTCAAATAATGCAGCATACTCAGTGGTGCAGGAAGGCTGAGCGATAACCTCAGCTGGACAGGACTGCTGAGCGATGACCACAGCTGGACAGGACTGCTGGGTGACGTCCTCAGCTGGACAGGACTGCTGGGCGACGACCCCAGCTGGACTGGACTGCTGAGCGATGACCCCAGATGGACAGGACTGCTGAGCGACATCCTCAGCTGGACAGGACTGCTGAGCGACGACCCCAGCTGGACAGGACTGCTGGACAGCTTCCTTGGCTGTGCAGGGCAGCAGGACAGCCTCCTCGGCTCCGCTGGACAGCAGGACAGCTTCATCGGCTGTGCAGGGCAGCAGGATAGCCTCCTCTGCTGGACTGGACAGCAGGACAGCTGCCTCGGCTGTGCAGGACAGCAGGACAGCTTCCTCGGTGTGGCTGTGGCTTGGACTTGGGACTTGACTGTGACTTAGACTTGGGACTTGACTGTGGCTGGGACTTGGAACTTGGCTGTGGCTGGGACTTGAGACTTGGCTGTGGCTGGGACTTGAGACTTGGCTGTTGCTGGGAATTGAGACTTGGCTGTGGCTGGGACTTGAGACTTGGCTGTGACTGAGACTTGAGACTTGGCTGTGGCTGGGACTTGAGACTTGGCTGTGATGTCGAGCATCTGTTTTCATGTTAATTATGGATTGTTAAAAAGGCCTATAGCTGGTGCAGTGGTAGAGCAGGTGCCTTATGGTTCTGGGTTCAATCTTGAGCTTGGAATTTGTGAAATTATGTGTGAATTTGTGGAACTATGTGCAGTTTATCCATCCATCCATCCATCTATCCATCCATCTATCTTGCTAGCTACCTGTATGTTTGTCAGTGCTGGACAATTTCCAACTTAAAAATCTGTATCCTGTGTTTATATGTTTCTGTAAAGCACTATACAAATAAAATTTATTTAAATTGACCTCAGCCTACCTTGTGCCCGATGCTCCTTCTCTCCAGGTTTCCCCATGACCCTGAAAAGGAGTAAGCGTTATAGAAGATGGATGGATGGATGAATTGACCTTGCTTTCTGCACAGGGGCACTGTTACGCTGGAACATTTTTGGGCTTCAAAGTTCCAGTGAAAGGACATTGCCATCAACATTTTGGGGATGACCCATTTATGGGTATAATGGTCAGGTGTCCACAACCTTTAGGCCATATAATGTATATACTAGGTACTAGGTGTATGTGGAGGCGAGGTGTGTGTGAGCACTGGTTTGTCAATTGACGGCGGAGCCAGAGAAGGTGAGCGTTAAGGAATGCAAACCTGTAGGGAATTCTTTTAATTATTGTTCTGTGTTGCATTGAGACGAGGAAAGGATAAAAGAAAGAGAGACACGTGCCTCAAAAGAGAGAGCCCCCAGCATGGAGCTATGTGTGTGTGTGTGTGTGTGTGTGTGTGTGTGTGTGTGTGTGTGTGTGTGTGTGTGTGAGATAGAGAGAGCTAAAAGAGCATGCTAAAAGTGGAAAGAAAAAGAAAAGGGAAAAAAAGTATTTTGAGTTGTTTAAGCCTGTCTCTGACCTCCTCATTTGTGATGAATGGAAAGAAATATTACAGAGTACTAGATAGTAACAGGTGGTGATGATCATCAGTGGCCGGTGTCAAGCATTTTGGAGAGTTTGAGTGCAGCTATGTAGTTGGCTGGAATTATATTTTATAAGATAATACTTTATTAATCTCCAGACGGGGAACTTTGGCACCATTCAGACATCTCTCTCAGACATTTGTTTCATTGGTCAAATAGACTTAGTCATTACTACTCTACATACAACTGACCATGCAGTATGCATTAGGAAATGTCATCAATCATCATCTTCTTTTACCTCTCAGCATTCTTTGACATGGTCAATCACAATCCTGCACTACTTACAATCCTTTAAATTAGTGGCACAGGATGATGGTGACTTGCTTCCTACCTGGTGGCACAGATCCTATCTGATGTCCCACAAGGCCCAGTACTTGTTCCTCTTCTATTTTCCTTCCATATCTGCTCTTTAAATGAGGTAAAGTAATATCCTGACATAGTTTTTAAATACCACTGCTATGCTGATGATACTCAACTTGTCCTTTCCTTTTTTCCCATAGACACACATGCCTTTCAACAGATCTCATAATGTATGGCAGCTCATCACCTTGAACTAAACCCCAGCAAGCTGTTTTAAGATCTTGGCATACCCTCCATTAAAGAACCTAATCATTTACACCATCTAACAATGCACATAACATTGTGTTGTTTATGAACAACCAACTCTCCTTCTCTCCTAATATTGCTAACCTTGTATTACAGAGAAGGTGCTTCTTCAGTCCCATATTATCTTGAGATTAGACTACTGCATCTCACTACTCATAAGTCTTCCCTTGTGTCACCGGACACTTGCAACGGATTCAGCATCTTTTTTTCAATCGCGCAAGGACCACCACATCACCCCAGCCCTGTGTTTTTTCTTCTGACTTGCTGTAGCTACCCAAGACTTAAAACATTGTTGCTTGCATACAAGACCAAATATGTACCACCTAACTGAGGGTACTTATTAACCCTCTTACCCCTAAGTTCCCACGATATTATGTCCCACAACCCTATATTCCCCAGAGAAGCAGCACACCAACCCTGAGTTCCTGGGCCAAAATCAACATTTTAATTTGAACATTTTTAGGCCTTGATAAAACTTATAATAATGTATTTGTGTAATATTACTTTGAAAATGAAGCAGTTCAGTGTTTTTACTAAACTTAGAGCACAATTCTTAACTAGAGAAATCCTTCTACTCATTTAGAAGTACCATACGAGCATCAGCATGGTCAATGCCTTTGAATAAATTCAAGTAAATAATAAATAAATAAATGCATTTTAGCGCCAAAAGTCAATTTCTGGTGATCAGACCAGCAGGTAGTGTTTTCACGAATGCACAGAAATGGTCAGGTTATGACTCCAAACCCCTGCAGTATCAGTCGCACTGGTTGATGCTGAAGATGAAGACGGATCAGGAGAGTTTGAATCAGGAGAGTTTGCGTCACTATCAATTTTGGTTGCGGTTTCAACATCGCCTGAACTTTCACTGCTGTCACTATCTAGAATGCTCACTCTGGCCTGTGGAACTGTGTATGTTTTCTTTTTTTTCACTGTTTTAGATGTACCTGTGTTCACTGTAGGTGTAACTTTAGCTGGAACACGAGCTAATGCTTTGGCATTTTTAGTTCACTTCTACTATTACACCAATATTCACACTTGGATCAGCTTCACCGTAATGACGGTGTAATAACATAATCACGTCGTAACATCATGATGTCATCAACCAAGTAAGGAATCATAGCAGAGTAATGCCGGTATAATGGACTTACGGGGACAACGTTTACAATGTAAAGCCGCTATATCGCTGTATCTGGCGTATATAGATTTGGCATAGACGACCAAGTCGGTATTTCGTCCTTACGGGAATAGATCAAAGACGGGCAAGCCGGTTTTTCGGCCATACGAGGTAAGAGGGTTAAACCTCACTCTGTAGAGCATACTGTTCAAACCTGTGGCATGGTTTAACTTGACCCACCACACAAGGACTTGCTTCAAGATTCTTCTCTGTAGTGGTACCCAGGAGGAGGAATAAACTTCTCCTGGATGTTTTCGAACAAAAACTGAAGATCAACATTTTCACTAACCTCTCAAATGATCAGTAATATAACTTTTAAAATGAAAAATAAATAAATAAATAAATCTGTCAACTTGTATGATTTCTTGCTAACAATGTTTCATCTAGATTGTATTCTATTAACTCTAAGAACTCCAATATTTAAAAAGATATTCCCTTAGTTGAAATTTGGATGGTTGATAAAAAAAAAGTCTTTCTTAGGTGTTCACCTGGGTTGAGATATTGGAACTGTGAACATCATAGTGTATGATTTACATATTTTTCATACTCACAAACCATTTAGTGACTCCCATGATGTGTGTCATTTTGGAAGTGACCATTCCTATTAGGATAGCAATATTTAATTATATTACTATCCTGATGTTCCCATGAGGATAGCAATATAACTTTGCAGTGACTATTAACTCTAAGAGAGTGGACCTTATAAACCACCTGTTTTTACTTTAATTTGTCCATCTGTAGTTGCACATTTATCTGTAAAACAAACTTTGTATCTGATCCTGTTTTTCACACCATTATTTGCTTATGCTTGGTGTACTAGCTTCCATAATTGTACTTGAAAATTGTACTTCTATGACCCCACTAAACATGCTACATATATTGTGACTGGCACCTAGACCCTCACACATTATTTTGATATTGTCTTGTTATTGTTTTGGAGAAGAATTCATCTCAATTTTCCTGTGAAATTAAGATTAATTAGTAAATATAAAAACAAACATATTATAGAATGATTATTGTTATTGTTTATCATACCTCACATAATTTCTTTTTCGAATCATTTGGCAGGAACGTCTTGCTTGTGACGGCATCTAAATTATACTGTTCCTTTCTTTTTCATTAATAATTTAGCGCTATTATTCTAAAAAATTTTTTTATAGTTTCACTTTCCCTTCAGCCTTATTTAATGATTAAATTAACTAAAGACAACAAGCAGAGTCCATCCACTCCATCTAAAATAATAAAGCAAAGTGTGTTGAGTTCAGGATATTTAGTCATTCTTCATTCTTCTGTGTTGGTAATAGTTTTATTTGTGCTAAATTTATATTAGTTAGCTCTGACAGAGAAGATCACAGCATTAGAGGTGTGCATCCAGACTCTAGAGAGGGTTTGTAAGAGTGAGAGCAGTGTAGTTTCTGTAGGGGAAAGTCTGGATACCTCAGGCAGAGGTAGCAATCCCCAAGGTCTGGCATTAGAGCCCTAACAGCGGGGTAAATGGGTGATGACTGGGTGCCGTACATAGCAGGTAAACTTAGAGTCTTAGGGCATGGGTTTTCAAAGATAGTTTTTCATGTAGGAGCTAATGATATGCACCTTTGTAAGTCAGAGGTTACTACAACTAACATTGTAGAGGTGTGTAAATTACTGAAGGATATGTCCGATGCAGTAATATGCTCTGGCCCCATCCCAGCGCAACGTGGCGATGTAGCTTACAGCAGGTTATGATCACTGAACTGCTGGATGTACAAGTGGTGCTCTGAAAACAATGTGTGCTTTATAGATTATTGGAGTAGTTTTGAGGGCAAGACTGACCTGTTAGGGTGGGATGGTCCCACTCAGGAAGGTGCTGCTCTTATTTCTTGCAGCATAGGACATAGTCTCAGAACAGGTGTAGTTAATCGTTGACAATCCAAGCCAAGGATAGGGAGCAGACAAACAGGCTAAAACAACCCGTGGCTAGGTTCCACAATATCAAGAGTGTGTCTGTTCTGCGAGCTAAGAAAATGTAGAAACACTCAGAAAGTTTGTTTTAGTAACCTAATTAACATAAAAGTAGATCGTACTGAATGATCTGAAGCTAGGACTGTTAAACATTAGATATCTTACATCTAAAGGACTTATTGTTAATGAAACCATTACTGATCAGGAGTTTAATATAATGTGTTTAACAGAAATATGGATTAAACCAAATGAGTATATAGCACTAAATGAAGCCAGTCCTCCTGGATACAGTTATATACACCAGCCCCATCTAACTGGCAGAGGAGGAGGTGTCACACTCATTTATAGTGATAATCTAGGCACCACACAAAAACCTAGTTATAATTTCAACTCCTTTGAATTTCTTCATAGTAGTATAACATATGTGTAAAGGACATTAGACACCGGATGCTTATTAATGTCCTCTTACTTAACGTCCTCCTACTGAGAAGATAGAAGTACTTATACTAGGACCACATGCAGCTAGAAGTAATCTTTCTGATTACACAGTAACTCTGGATGGCATGTGCAGAAGCAAAAGACCTTGGTGTGATTATTGACTCCAGTCTTCCATTTGACACGTATGTAGATAGTATTACTAGGATAGCCTTCTTTCACCTCAGAAAAATTGCTAAGATAAGAAATATAATGTCTCTACATACTGTCTGGCTGTTCCAGAAGGTTCTTAAACAAACTCCAATTAGTCCAGAATGCAGCTGCAAGAGTCCTAACTAGAACCAGAAGATCTGACTACATCACCCCTATCTTGTCCACACTGCATTGGCTCCCAGCAAAATTTCACATTGATTATATAATACTACTATTGACCTATAAAGCACTGAATAGTCTCGCGCCACAATACCTGAGCAAACTTTTAGTCTTTTATGATAAACCATGCCTACTTCAATCAGAAGGTGCAGGATATTTGTTGGTATTTCAAATAGTGAAGGGTACAGCAGGGGGAAGAGTTTTCTCTTACAAAGCCCCACAGTTATGGAACAGCCTTCCAATTAGTGTTCAGGACTCCGACACAGTTTCAGTGTCCAGACTGAAAACATATTTGTTAAGTGAAGCTTTGGTGAATAGTTTTTTTCATAGGTAAATGAGCAGATCTAGAGGGCTCACAAGCATAGAGTTTTGTGGTGAACTGGGATGTTTGGATGATACAACCCCCCCCTCACGCATTCGCCCAGGTTTATTGATGGCTCAGCAGCCGCCTTATATCCCAGGTAGCCCTCTGGTCTGTGTTACCGTCTGGCACTCTCTTTTAGTTATGCTGTCATAGCTACACTTCCTGGAGTCCCTTCTTGCACTCATGCAAAGTACATTGTCTTTGACCATTACTGGACAATAAGCCTGCCTAATAATTTCTCCCTCTCTTTCACTCTCCCTCCCTCTCTCTTTCTGTCAAGCTACACACAATACTCCTAAGATGCCAATGAGCCTGACCTCTTCTGCTCTCCAGACCTGCCTGATCAATCCTGATGCCCTAGTTCAGGTTGGAGTTCTCATCATTTGGAAGTGACCTGCTGCTGGTGAGGATGGCCCCACATGGTGCAGCCTAAAGATCAATGAGATTACTGAGGATGGTACCATTTAAAAACCACAAGATGTCTTTGGAACTCAATTCATATGAACAGTTATGCTCTGATGGCTAGGACTACAATTTCCACAAACAGTTTTGCACTCAAATCTCCATCAGTGAACAGTGGAGACGTTCAACAAAACAGACATGTAAAAATTTAATGAATTTTTTTGTTTACACAATTTCAATATTTGACCATGTAGTATTAGCACATTTATAGAAGCAATTTACTATGTTCCAAATTAGCTTGCTTCAACTCCAGGGGTTTATAGTTAAAAAGTTATAATACTGGAAGGTTGCTGCATATTTTAGTTTTATTATATTAATCAAACTACTAACTCAACATGTGCAAGTTTCTTGATGTTACTACAATTTTTAAACAAAAACAGTTATAATTTTAATCAGAAAACACACTCGACCCATTCTCAATTATCTGTATAATTCCACCCTCCAGTGTAACCATGTGTAGAGAAATGCCACAGGTGCCACAGGATGAAAAGTCAGGTATGTCCTGGGCAGACAACGTGAGGTCATATCTGCTGTAAAACCCTGGTCATGCTAACAGAAATTACAGCATGGAACACCATAGAACGCCATGGAAACACAGATCCCACATAGTGCATCCAGCTTGTCCACCGCATGTCAGTATCATTCAAAACAAATGGACCTTGAAAATAACACATATTTTTGGATCCAGTTGGAAATTTAACATGAGACTTGGGCAATATATCATGTGAATGGAATGTAAAAAAATTAAATATAAGAACGTTTCATGCTCAAAGACTGCAATATCTGGAAAGTTGCATACCTCTACTGGCTTGCAATGCATTAGCCTTTGTGAAATGATGTCTCATTCCTTCATTCATTAATTTTCAGTGAGTGCATTATCGTGGTCAGGTTCACAGTGGATCTCAAGTTCAGGATCATCACCTCTGGATATCATATGGGATTACACCCTGCGTGGGATGCCAGACAGGCACCATGCACACAGACATTTTCACACTGATTAATGTATATGGTAAATTTACATTTTTGCTATGTGGGAGAAAACCAGAAAACCTGGAGGAAGCCCACATAGACTTGGGCAGACCATGCACAGAGACTCCACACAGACAGTAACTTGAGTTGAGGATCAACTCAACAATGAAGTGTCAATGATACCTCTTGTGCCACATTGCTGCCCTCAGATAAAAACTCATTCTATCAAAGCAACAAGACTAGTTAGCAAATTACATAAAATACAGCATGTAACAGTAGATAATGTAAGTATAAATATAATATATTTTTTATACTGAGAAAAAGCTTTAAATACAAACAGATCCCACATACAGTATGTGACAATATGGAATGTAGCCATGCTATATGGCCCAAGAACAAGCAATTGAAAATTAAATATTTCTGGAAATGGTAGTTTGCTTGGCCTACTTCATATGACCACATGTTATAATCAGTGTCATGCTTATATTGCCATACACATGAAAACAATTTCAGAAGTATATCAGGCATCTGATAATGTGGTTAAACTGCTTATCTGTTCTATACTGGTAGGGAATGGAGAATAAACTGAGAGGATATGTGACTCCATCTTTGGATAGGCTGCAAATAAATGTGTGACTGCATGAGCATGATGAAATGTCATGTTTTCCCATGCAATCACAAATGTCTGTATGCTGGGTCAGTTTCTTACTTGTTTCCTTTCCTTAGGATTAAGCTTCCTTTAGCGGTCAACTAAAACTGAAATGTGCTGTGCTGTATTGTATCATGAATTTGGTATTTTTGATGATATTGCTGCTTGAATAGTGATGGTACTCCTGCTCAGGTGCGGAAGATCCACTTTTACCTCTTTCCCTGTATCTCTGTAACTGTTTTAATATTTTATGGTAATTCTGTATTTGTTATAGCTATTTATTTGATATCAAAACTGTTGAGTAGGTGTTGATGAACTTCAATTTAATCAAGATTTGAAATAAAGAACTGCAGAAATACACAGTTTGTAGTGGTGGTAGTGTTAGACCTCAAATTAAAAGTGAATAAGAGTTTGCAGAATAAATTTTGTATCAAAGCAATGCAAGCAAACAAACAAATAAATAAGACATGCACGCGCAGCAGGTAGTGTTGTCACCTTACAGATTTAGGGTCCCTGGTTAAATAAATAAATAAACAAACTAATAAATATATAAATAATCTGCATAGAGTGCTGCTGTTATGTTAACTGTGTAAAAGACAAAAAAACAACAACTTGTGAATAACGTATTCATATCTCACCATAAATCAGAAATCTCATAACTTACACGCAGAAATTACTTGCACTAAGTTTTGGCATGTTAAGCAAAGATGGTTAACAATTCCTCTTTACACCATTTTAATTTTACTCTTGTAAATTATTATCTGTTATTATCACTATTATCTGCCTCTCATAAATTTTGTGCTCAGGTGGCTCAAGGCACCTGACAGAAAATAGTTTTAATTATAGTTCTGTGACTTGTGTCACTTTTTGTTACATTCTCAATCTCCTCATCACAGTTTCACAGTACACATGTCACATTAGACAACCTAGTTGAAGCTCATACAGAAATGTATTATTGGCATTACATATCTTAGGCACTGCTTAATTGTCAGCTGTTTGTGAAAGCAACACTTAATAGCTTCCCAAATTAAACACAATGTTTGTGCTTTTAGTTTAGTTTAGTTTTCAGTTAAAATGCCCATTATCTTGATTAGTACAAGTAAAAAATAAAATAAATAATATTCTTAAACTTTTTCCATTTTCCATATTAGAAAATATTAGAATATTAGAATACTTTATGTCCATTGCTCCTTTTCATATTGTGTAACTACAGGACCTACAATCTTGTTGGGTTTAGTCAAATTTACTATCTGAAAAGTTTCAGATGTCAAATGACAAAAACCCTATCTGGGACAAAAGGTTTAGCAACATAACTGTAGCCAGATGGGGCAACTGTGTTCATGTGCATAACTTCACCTGGCTACCGGTGAAACTTTCTGTGTTCAGAAGCACGTCATAATTCTCCTATAGTTAAATATTAAATCAGGAGAGCTTTGTTACCTTTGGAGTGTGAGTTGAGACTTGTGAATTTTGATGCATGCTTGTGTAGCATGATGCCTGCATTCATCACATGATGAATAGTATCTTATACAGAGACTGGCTGGTTAACAGCTAAGTTATTATAAGGATGACACCTGTGACGGACAGCCGGGAGATCTGATGGAGCACTGTTAATACAGAGGATGCAAGCTATTATTTAGCAACTGATACAACTCATATCTTGCAATATCCAAATAGCCCTAGGCACAATACTTGTAGCAGAAAATGTACCGCAATATTTACAGATAAAATCTCAGCAAAAAAGTAATACAAAAACTAGCTGAATGTGAAATGAATGTAATTTTAATGAATATATGCAGAGTAATAAATATGCATTCACGAGGTGTTTTGGCTGCTATTTAATAATTCATACATGGAAATTGTTGCATTTGTGAAACTTAAAATAAACACAATGGGGAAATATGAGGGGGAAAAAGATGAACACTTTAAAGATTAATTGACCAACTATTCGACTCTCACACCAAAACCAACTTTTACGAGAACAGTCAACAGAAACAAAAAAAATCCTGCAGTTTTCACACTTCTAAATAGATCCCTTTGACTAACTATAGTGCAAGCACACCTAAATCACCATATTTTATACGACTAACAAAGATGACAGACAACACCCAATCCATATAGTAAACAGCAGCACTTATCGGCCTGCTGCAATCAGCACACACACAAAAAACGTATCTGTCATGCTCAAAGGACAGAAGAGCAATTACACTCTAAAAGGAGATGTGACTCCTGAATGACTGGAGAAAAGCCCTCATGCTTAGTCATTGGGAGTCATAACTCATATCTGGTAATAATTCGACAAAGTCTTTATGCTATAAGAATGCCCAAAATAAAAAGCCATCACAATAATACAGTCAGGTCCATAAATAATTGGGTAATGACACCATTTTTTTAATTTTTGCCTCTGTACACCACAATTAATTTGAAATGAAGCAATCAAGATGTGATTGAAGTGTAGACTTTCAATTCAAGGGGTTTAACAAAAATATTGCACTAACCTTCATTTTAAATACACTGTTTTGATGTACTGAGGAAAAATAACAAAAACTGTGTCACTGTCCAAATGCTTATGGACCTAACAATACATTATAAATTGGATTTATTCATGTACAGTCATATATTCACAAAATTAACTTAAATGTCCAGGATGAAACCAGCTCTTCATGAAATGGCCTACAATGGTCACCTAAGAGCTACATTCACCTTTCAACTTAGCAGTTTACACTTTGTACTCCTTCACTTCCTCAATAATAAAACAAGAATTCACTCCTCAGGCTTTTGTCCAGTTCAATATTCGACACCTCCACCTATCAACTCCATCCCAATCTTCAATGTTAAAGCTTAATCTTCAGTTATGTTTTGCTCTATCATATGGGGGAGTTATCACTGTGGCAAGTGTCTTGTAGAAAAATGGACAAAATGTAAGTAGACACATTTAAGGGTATCACAACATAAAATGCCAAATGCAACCACTACAATCAATTATTTATCCATGATTTCAATTTTGGGTCAAAAGTGGAAAAACTGTAAGATCTAGTTCATATCATTGCTTGAGATATGGTCTGCCAGCCTAGATTTCCCATCCATCCATTTTCTGTACTGTTTATCCAACACATGGTCACAGGGAGCTAACCCATTGCAGGGCAACTTCACACACACACTCACACACTACAGACAATTTAGAGATGCCAGTCAGCCTACAACACATGTCTTTGATCTAGGAGAAGAAACCGGAGTACCTGGAGGAAGCCCCCGAAACGCAGGGAGAATATGCAAACTTCACGTACACAGGGCAGAAGCAGAACCGCAAACCCTTAGTGATAACCACTAATCCACTATGTCCCCTCTTACAATTTTATTTCTATTACATTTTTTGAGATTAATTTCTGTTTATTCACTATTCTCCACATAATAATAATAATAATAATAATAATAATAATAATAATAATTATTATTATTATTATTATTATTATTATTATTATTAGTGGTAGTAGTAGTAGTAGTAGAAGTAGTAGTAGTAGTAGTAGTAGTGGTAGTAGTATAGCAAAGAGAGAGAAAATTGTGTTGATTCTGTACTAAAATGCATTACTGCAGCCATCCATTTCTAGTTGTGAAGAATGACTGCTATGGCTGAATTTCTGAATTTAGCCTCCATCTGTGGAACAGACTCTCAGACAGGCTCTCTCTCTCTCTCTCTCTCTCTCTCTCACACACACACACACACACACACACACACAAATCAGCAGTGACATCACGAAACTGAAAATGTGCAACCTCACCTGAGACATGATAGAAAAGGTGGAGACAGACCAGATCACAATTAATGAGGCCCTTCTGGTTTATTCGCTTAAAATAAATTATAAATAATAATTAAAATTTATATATATATATATATATATATATATATATATGCACAGTATCTCACAAAAGTGAGTACACCCCTCATATTTTTGTAAATATTTGATTCTATCTTTTCATGTGACAACACCGAAGAAATGCCACTTTGTACAATGTAAAGTAGTGAGTGTACAGCTTGCATAGTGTAAATTTTCTGTCCCCCAAAATAACTCAACACACAGCTGTTAATGTCTAAACCGCTGGCAACAAAAGTGAGCACACCCCTAAGTGAAAATGTCCAAATTGAGCCCATTTTCCCTTCCCGGTGTCATGTGACTTGCTCAGTGTCATATACATTGGTTGTGCTCAGATCATATGCCACACACTGGATCAAATTGGTCTGCATGGCTGTCGTCCCAGAAGGAAGTCTCTTCTAAAGATGATGCACAAGAAAGCCTGCAATTAGTATGCTGAAGACAAGCAAACTAAGGACCTGGATTACTGGAGCCATGTCCTGTATTCTGATGAAACCAAGATAAACTTATTTGGGTCAGATGGTGTCAAGCGTGTGTGGTGGCAAACAGGTAGGGAGTACAAAGACAAGTGTGTCGTGCCTACAGTCATTCATGGTGGTGGGAGTGTCATGGTCTGGGGCTGCATGAGTGCTGCTGGCACTGGGGAGCTACAGTTCATTGAGAGAACCATGAATGCCAACATGTACTGTGACATACTGAAGCAGTCCATGATCCCAGCATGTATTCCAGCATGATAATGACCCCAAACACACCTCCAAGACGACCACTGCATGGCTAAAGAAGCTGAGGGTGAAGGTGATGGACTGGCCAAGCATGTCACCAGACCTAAACCCTATTGAGCATCTGTAGGGCATCCTCAAACGCAAGGTGGAGGAGCACAAGGTCTCTAACCTCCACCAGCTCTGTGATGTTGTTATGGAGGAGTGTAAGAGGACTCCAGTGGCAACCTGTGAAGCTCTGGTGAACTCCATGCCAAAGAGGGTTAAGGCAGTGTTGGAAAATAATGGTGTCCACACAAAATATTGACACTTTGGGCCCAATTTGGACATTTTCATTTAGGGGTGTACTCACTTTTGTTTCCAGCAGTTTAGACATTAATGGCTGTGTGTTGAGTTATTTTGAGGGGACAGCAAATTTACACTGTTACACAAGCTGTACACATATTTTTTTTTAAATGTGAGGGGTGTACTCACTTTTGTGATATACTGTATATATATATATTCAATTCAATTAAATTTTATTTGTATAGCGCTTTTTACGATAGACATTGTCTCAAAGCAGCTTTACAGAACTAGAAACATGGTATACAGATAATGAAAGTGTGAATTTATCCCAACTGAGCAAGCCACTGAGTGGCGACGGTGGCAAGGAAAAACTCCCTAAGATGTTTAAGAGGAAGAAACCTTGAGAGGAACCCGACTCAGAAGGGAACCCATCCTCATTTGGGTAACAACAGATAATGTGAAAAAGTTTATATATGATATATGCTCTCTCTCCCTTTCTCCCACAACCCACATACCTACACACCATCAGTAATAGATAATTAGTATATTTATCATTAATTAATTTTAGCAGCTATTTCACTATTTATTAATTATTTCATGTGCTTATTGAATAAGTTAATAATTAATTATCCAAATCAGGTAATTAAGTAATCAAAAGCTATTTGTATTTGGTCACTCAGGGTTTCTTGAAGCTAAGATTCATAAACTGTCAGGATGTTAATGTTTGGTGGGGGTAGAAATCATTTTAATATGCTGTCACACCATGCGATTTTAAGATTGCAAATAGCCAACCTGCTATTGCCAAGTGAAAGCAATTGTTACTGGTTATTTAGAGAATGTCTGTGAAATTGTTTTAGCTGTCAACAGAATTCTCAGGTTCCCAGGCACATATAGTTAACCTTATACATACATACACATACAGTTCACAAGCAATTTATTTTTTAGATTCTATCAGCTGTTCTGGCTGGTATAATTCCATGAACTAACAGGTAAATCTCTACAGGTGACAAAGGCTGTAAAGACCACCCCCCCCCCCCCCCCAACCCAAACACCACCCAAAAAAAAAACACCAAAAAAAAGGAAAAAAAAGAATTAACAGACTTGTCACACTCTACACATGACTCATTCCAGTGGCTACTCTCAGGTAGACATTTCAGATCACACATATACAAAACTTCATAACCGCACACAACTGTTAATGTACCACAAACTCCTTACATATGAATGCATGTTACCCATGAATGCTATTAATTGTTGTTAGCCAGATAGTGGCAGACAAAATATTTTTTATTGTTACAACCATTTTAATATCAGCATCAGAATTGGCATTCAAGGCCCATGCAGCATTTAATATGTTACAATCTGATGGGCTGTTCAATATCTACTTAGATACACTCATTTCTCGCAAGAAAAAAAACATTTTGGGGAAAAAGAAAACTTGACAGACTGAATGTGAAAAACAAAAAAACAGCCAACATGAACATGCACAGCTGTGGAAAATCAGACAAGATGGATCCAATGGTAGGGAGAAAACCACAGTGGCAAAGGACCTGATCATGGTGACAGTGGCCCGGTGCAAATAAAAAAAATTTGGTCCATGGTTGCCAAGTTGCCAAGAGGCTAAAATATTTGCATCTGTTCACCAAATTAGGTGAACAGTATAGGAATTATCCACATCCATTTGCACAATTGGCTGCTGAGCTGTTCCATGACCTGATGTGTGTTATCCCCTCTTTATTTTTCTTACAAATAATCAGATAAAATGTCTAGAACTGATTTCAAGTTAACTCTCAATATGAAATCCAAAAAGGCGTTACTGCCAGTGAAGCAAGCCATCATTAGCCTGAAAAAAATCCAAACAAACCTATCAAAGAGATAGCAAAAAATATTAGGTGTGGCCAAGTCAACTATTTGGTACATTCATAAAAAGAATGAATGCACTGGTGAGCTCAGGAACAACAAAAAGCCCCCAAAGAAGAATTAATTCTGTGGTGAGAAAAACCCATTCACAACAGTTGGCCCAATCAAGACCAGGAGGTCGTGGTATCTGTGTCAAAGTCAACAATCAAGAGAAGCCTTCACTAGAGTAAATACAGAGGATTTACCATAAGATGTAAACCCTTGGCAAGACTCAAAAACAGGATGACCAGATTAGAGTTTGGTAAAAATATCCACCCCCCCCGCCCCAAAAAAATAAAACAAACAAGCAAACAAACAAGCAAACAAACAAACAAACAAACAAAAAATCCTGTACAGTTCTGGAACAGCATCCTGTGTACAGATGAGACAATTTCCAATTGTTGAATTATGTCTTTGTCCTGTTTGCTATGATTAATAAAATCATTGAGTAATTACAATTATGTCCTTAACTGCATCCTAACAGTAGGGGGTCATTTACCATTGCCAATCCCACAGGTTTTTTGGACATTGGTAGAAATCAGGAGAAAACCCAAGGAAACCCAAACAAATATTGGCAGAACATGTGCTTTTATTCATGCTTTACAGCGGGTTCTTATATAGAAATTTCAGTTTTTATTCTAGAGTCTGACTTAAGGTGTGAATCAGTGAATGTACAACATAAGTACAATCAAGTCTAAGTCTCCCTCTCTATTTAAAACAGTTAGTGGTGAGTAAAGTGGTTTTCTTATCTTCCTTGTAAGACAGAATACTGGTGAATCTCATTTTTTAAATATATATTGTGGAAAAGTTCATTTAATTAAAAAAGTGGAACTTTCAAATAGTCTAGATTCATTACACATAAAGTGAAATATTTCAAGCCTTTTTTTGGTTTTAATCTCGATGATTATAGCTTACAGCTCATAGAAAGGCTTACAGCTTACCTCCCTCCACCATACACACAAACACAAAAAGCCGAACTGTGCATCTTTCTCATGGCTGCAGGGAAGAGAATTAGTTATTGGACAGCCTCTTGGTGACAATATGAGGAGTTTTATTGCTCTAACAAAAGGAGAGATGTGATCTGATGTATGAGTCATATACATGATATACACTCTCTCTCTCTCACTCTCTTTTTCTCTCACACATACACACACAACCTTTTTGGATTGTAGCCCTTCAGGTCAAGGTGGTGAAACACAACCCAATTATTGCATCTATGCAATGAAACTAATCTTATCTCATCTTTACATGCACTGTAACTGTAGCTTTTTATATTAACTGTCAATAAATCTCTGAAAACTTACATTCCAGTTTAAACATAAAGGCTATAAGAGGTCAATCTGATGAGACAAAATGATGTGTGAGTCAAGAATAACAACAACAGAAAAAACGTTTAAAAATTAGACAGTACCATGAAACTTGTTTTAAAGATTTTTTTTATATAAACCAGTATTGAATGACCAGAAGTAATAGTGTAGACATGTACTCACTCATGCATGCTGGGACACAAGCGCTTTTCAAAGGCAATGTGTAAGATCAGACTCTGGACCACTTTTTACTTCACCCATCTGTATATGAAACACTCACACATATTTTATATATATATATATATATATATATATATATATATATATATATATATATATATATATTATACAGGCACATAACAGTGATTTTAGAATTAAGTTGATTTTTTTAGCTATAGGGCTCTCAATGCCATTGTGAATTTAGGAAAAGCCATCTATTTGTTTTTATAATCCTTCTAAATACAATGTGTTGGAATGTGAATGACTGTTTTAATCTACTTAGAATGCTTTATGCATGTATCCATTGCAATGTCTGGGGATGCACCAAGTAGTTGATGTATAGTGAATGTGGATGTGCAGTTACACTGAGTGGAACTTTCCACGTGCTACAGTCATTGTGTAGGATCTACCTTAACGTCCTTTGGGACGCAATCAGTGATGCTTATGGCCACATGACATTTGCACTGTGAAGGGTATTTTCAATTTATCCACAGTAATCCATCATATTGGAATTATAATCAAGCATGATGTTTAAATGCTTTAAAGGCACATCAAGGCCAAAGGCCAAATAGCTTTAAATTCACTAAATAGAATATAATATATGGCACTCTAGGACCTGTGATGTGCACTGTCTGAATGATATTTATAAAGTCAGAGTCAAATATAATGCAAAGATTATTTTTCCCTTTACAAAATTAAATAACTAAGAGTAACAATAATATGTACTAAACTACTATTACATTTCTACAAAAAGTGTACTTGGTTGAATGTATCATAGTAAATGCAATGGTGTTAAATTTACATTTACATATACAATGTTTATCAGATGTCCTTTATGACATAAAAATTAAATGTCCTCATGCCATTTCAGTAGGTTAGGGTCTAAGAATATGATTGAGCTAAAACTCTGTTGGATGGAGGTTAGTACAGCATGAAAAGAAAAAATGCCATGTATAGAGATTTGTTTGTAAATTAAATAAATGCTATTTTAAGTGCTTAGTGAAGAAGAGTTCACCAATGAATCACCACTTCAGACAGCCAGCGGAAGTTCATTCCACCACCTGGGTTCCAGGACAAAGAAGAATTTCGATGCATAACTTCCTCGAACTTTGAGGTTTCACAAGATCTTGATATGGGGATGCATCTCCAGGGATTTAGTTTCAGCTCAGTTCTGCCAGACATACTGAGCTCATGCAGAAACATGAGTGACTGATTGAGGAAAAGAGAGGATGAGCTCGTGTTATTAGCATAGCAGTGATATGAAAAGCCATGTGAGGACATCACCTCAAACTATTACCTGTCCATGACTACATCAAAGGACCACATGTCCGTTTGCAGATTGCCTGACTCCTCGCTTGTTTTATGACAATGAATGTTGCCTTTCAATTTGGATTTGTCTGCTCGTCTCTTAAATAAAATTTTGAACTGCATTTGCAAGCGTCTCCTAAATTCCATTACATGAGAGTTTGTAATAACCGCATCAAGTCAGTGACCCACTGACATCACCATACTGTTGCATTCTTCTTTTCTAGGCTCACTTGTTTGTTTTTGGTGTATTTTTCTTCTTCAGTCTACTCTTTGGGTGGTGCATGCTCAAATGGGTGATGGTCCAATGGAAATAACAGTAAATTATAGTACTACTTTTCCCAAATTGCTTGCATATAGCCATGAGGTTTATAACCTATGATAAATATACTAATCATTGCGCTTTATATACAAACATAGGATGACCTTCCTTTAGTGTAGGAAGAGAGATCCACTATTTATAAAGCCATTCTCTAAATAAACTGCCATCATATATCACAACTATATAACCCTGGAAGGTCAATAATGCCTATAATAACCAAACAATCCAATTTCTGGTGTCAATATACCTCGGTTTCATTTTGACCTTCAGATATTCTTAGAGAAACCTGAACGTGTTTATTCACTGAAACATTATGTCATCGAGAGCCATTTTTATATGACTATTTATTTTACTTATTTTTGTCCCTTGTTAATGTGAATAAGTATCCTTTCAAATGAGGTATAACGTGAATAAAGTGTTTTTCCCCCAAAGTAAATAAATTTAAATATTTATCTGATGAAACTGATAACAGACTAATGACTATATAAAATAAATTGTTTTTCCATATGTTTTCAGCAAATTTATTTTATTCAATGCAATTTTGAGTCACACAAGCTCAAAAATATCAAAAGCCTTTCACTGAAGATGCTTTAGAAAGAGTAAAAAATGCCTGCTGCAATATTTTAAAGGTAGACTAGAAAAACAACTCTGAATAAAGGCCAATTTCATTAAATGAAAATGCAGTTCACATGTATTCATTGACCTGGAACAACAAAATACTTGATGGGCAAATTAAAACTTTCTCATGCCACTGTATCTCAAGCTCAGGGGATGGGGATGTACTGTTATAACGGATCATAGTTGAGGCGGATGCAGGTGCAGATCAAACTCTTTATTGAACATAAAGACAGAACTCAAAGCAAACGTGGCATTGAGCAATATCCTTCTTGGCAGCACGACCACTACAAACATAACCGATTAACACAAACAATAACGAGCCCCGTGCTTAGTAACTCTGTGGCACTGGAATGAAAGGGGCCGGCCCCGGCGGCACTGGGACACTGGGCGCCACCCCCGGCAGCACGGGAGCTCAGGGTTGGTACCTTGGCAGTGCAGGGCCACGGAGTGACGTCCTCGGCGATGCAGGAGAGCCGAGCGCTGTACTCTGTGGAGCAGGCGAACAGAATACCGTCCTCCATGGAGCAGTCAAATAGCGCAGCATACTCAGTGGTGCAGGAAGGCTGAGCGACGACCTCAGCTGGACAGGACCTCTGAGCGACGACCTCAGCTGTACAGGACTGCTGAGCGACGACCTCAGCTGAGAACTCCCCATAGACCTCAGGCTGGATCTCCACAGTTGAGGCCTCCTCGTAGGCCTCAGGCTGGAGCTCTGCTGTTCTCCTTGCCCCTCCCCAAAAAATCTCTGAAGCAGCTTCCTCCACTTGGACGTCCGGAACTTGAGACTGGGCTTCGACTTGGACCTGGGAATCTGCTTCGACTTGGACCTTGCCTGGGACTTGGCTGGGACTTGTGGCTGGGCTGGACAGCGGAACAGCTTCCTCGGCTGTTCAGGGCAGATGGACGACCTTTTTGGCTGGGCTGGACAGCGGAACAGCTTCCTTGGCTGTGCAGGGCAGCAGGAAGACCTTTTCGGCTGGGCTGGACAGCCAGGACAGCTTCCTCGGCTGTGCAGGACAGCAGGAGGACCATTTCGGCTGGAATGCACGGAGCTGTACAGCTCTCCTCCTTCTCCAGGGCTGGTGTAGCGGGCACAGGGACCAACCTGGCAGGCAGCTTCTGGTCCTCTAACATGCTTTTGACCCAAGCAAGTTCCTTGTTGAGCCGCTGGTTGAGTGGATCGGCTTGCTGCAGCCTCTTTTGTTGCACAAGCTGGTGAACAATCCACGCCAGTGCTTCATCCATCCGCTTATTCCTCTCCCAGAGCACTCAGTTCAGCTCTGTGTCCATCATGTTCTCCATGATCTGCTGCTTCCGTATTTGAGGCACGTTATTCTGTATCGGATCATAGTTGGAGGCGGATGCAGGTGCAGATCAAAACTCTTTATTAACATAAATACAAAAACTCAAAGAAATCATGGTTCTCATAGGCAAACAGGAAACATAAATCATGGCATAATGACCACTGCAACTAATACAACTAGTACTAGCGCTAATACAAACAATAACGAGCAACTTACTCAGTAGCTCAGGCGTTTAAATAGCAAGTGACATTAACTCTATTTTTTTTTCAGTTTTAAATCTCTCTTGATACCATTTTCACAGAATGACAACATGCATGACAATGTTTTGATAAATCATGCATAATTTTATTAGCTATTTTTTTCATTGTCTTCTTCCTCTGAGGTGCATTTATATTAATTGTGATTAATCTGTCTATTTCTTATGGCATAATTACTTCAATTATCAGTGTTCTTCACTACATCTTTCACTCTAGCTCTAAAGGAATGGTGCTTCGAAGTAATTGTGAGATATGAGACTTAATCAAACCTTAAGTGTACATTTAATTACGGTGCTAATGATTGTTAATTACTGTACTGAAAGATTCACGTAGATGACTAGAGGACTTAAAGGTTTGAGACAGACACAAATAAAAGACTTGAATATAAAATACCTCAGTCCCAAGTGATATATTGGGCAGTACATAACCCTCCCTGTAGCGTAGTATAGGGATTTGGTGTATTGAGTTTATAAATAGAAAATGTCATCTAGTGGGAGAGTGGGACTCTTTTTCAAAGTGCATGCACTCATCCCCTCATGTCTTTATACTTCCTATTCAATCATGTTCTATTTGTCAAACTGAAAAATCTCTCCTTTTTGCCCATTTACATTTTTTTATTTATTTATTTTTAACCAGAGACACTTTTCTGTTGACAAATGTGATATTCACAGCTGTTTCCAATTTGGCTCTTTCTAAACAATAAAGATATAAGTATCACTCCTTTTAGCACATTCAATGTAAGGTTAGGCAATACGCTGGTACAATTCCAGTTTGTGCTTAGTTGCAACTATCATGATTAGAAAATCCTGCCATGTCTTTGATTTTTCATGGGTAGAGTGGTGTAAATGATAAGGTGAGATTCCACAATTATATGGTGCAGTGCCATTTTACAAAAAGTTCAGTTACTGTTTGGACACCAGAAGTGAATCAGCCATCTTGTTTTCCATTGCACATGAAACATAATGTAACAAGTGGAATCAATTAACATAAAGACAATGTTTGTCACTAACTTGTTGAGGAACTATAGCCTTAATTTTCTTAGTTTAAACAAAACATAGCTTAAACTACATAATTATAGTATTTAAAATGAGCTCATTCCACATGTGTATAGTTATAAGCGTCAACATAATGCACATGGAAGAGGTGGATATGTCGGCTCTCGGTTCTCTTTATTAATGTTCACAATTCACATACTCCAATACAGTTGCGGTCGGAAGTTTACATACACACATCATGAACATGAATGGTATGGCAATATTCGGCTTTCAATAATTCTTTGACTGATCTTTTTCTGCGGCAGAATGATTGTACAACATATATCTTTAATAAAAAACAAAAACAAGAATTTGGTTCACAAGTTTTAATTCATTTGGGCTTTCCTTTAATCAACACAAAATCAAAATTATACATACACAGTTAAAAACATACATACAGCACACATAATATTTAGTTGAATGTCCTTTACCAAGTTTCACCTCGAGCAGACACTTTTGGTAGCCATCCACCAACTTGTGGCAGAATTCTGGTTGAATATTGTTACGATATGGAGGCACAGACAGAAGCAAGTGTAGGTATGGCAGTGTAATAAAACAACAAGAACTCCAAAGGATAATGTAGAAATCAATAATCATGAACAGGCAGAGGTCACACGATCAGGCAAACAGTATAAAAAGGGCATGGCAAAGAGACAAGGTTGTAAATGTAAGCAAAGTCAAAAACTAGAATATACAGACATGATACAAATGCTTGGTATAGACAGCGACACTAGGCAACTGAATGTATACTTTGTAACTTGATGAATGAATGGGAGTCTCTTAAAAGGTGTAGTGTGAGTGTATGTGTGTAATTGGAAACGGGTGTCTGATTAGAACTCTGGGGATGGTGAATGTGTCTATGTGTGTTTCGGAAGTGTAGTTCTTGTTGGCCATGTTTGTAGTGCATTCTGGGAAATCAAGTTTCTGGTTTGCAGAGGTATGACAGATATTTGATGACTCTTCTTGGCAGAATTGGTAAAGTTCTGACATGACATCTTTCAATGGTTTCCTGGACCTGATTCAACTTTTAAGCACAGTCCACATATTTTCGATAAGTTTGAGATCAAGACTTGGGAAGGCCATTCCAAAAGCTTAATGTTAGCCTGCTTTGTCCATTCCACAACCAGATTTGATGTGTGTTTGGGGTCAAGTCCTGTTGGAACTACCAATTGTGTCCAAGTTTCAACCGCCTGGCTGATGGTTTGAGATTATGCTGAATATTTCTAAGGTAGTCTTCGTTATTTATTATACCATCCACTTTGTGCAATGCACCAGTTCCATTGGGAACAAAACAGCCCCAGAGCATAATGCTACCACCACCATGCTTAACAGTTGGTACAGTGTTCTTTACTCCTCCAAAACTTATCTCTGGTCATTGTGGCCAAACAACTCAAACTTTGTCTCATCTGACCATAAAACTTTACTCCAGAAATCTTTTTCTTTGTTCATATGGTCAGCCACAAACTTTACCATTGCTTGAAGGTGTCGATTTTTTAGCAGGGACTTCTTTCTTGGATGGCAGTCTTTCATTCCATGGTGATGTTAATCTGACTTGACTGAAGACAGTAACACAGATGTTCCAGCAGTTTCCAGTTCATGGCAGGCCTGTGCCTTGGTGGTTGCTAGGTTTTTCCTGATCATCTGAACCAATTTTCTCTCAGCTGAGGGTGCAGTTTGGGTCTTCTTCCAGACCTTGGTAAAGTGGATACAATTCCCAATAACATGTACAGTTGTTTGAACTGATCGTCTTGGAATCTGCAAATGTTTAGAAATGGCTCCAAGAAACATTCCTGACTTCTGTAAATCCACCATCATCTTTTTCAGATCTGCACTATGCTCCTTGGACTCTCCCGTAGTACTGTGTGTTGGTAAATTCAAGGAGTGCTGTCAAACAAACACTTTTTATGTTGGCACAGAGAAGCTCCCAGCTCTGTAGTCAATCATGATTTCTAACAGGAAATTAAGAGGTATAATGTCTTCGCAAATTAAAGGACATTTTGGAACTTTCAGCACCACTGAAGTGTTTGTATGTATATTTTTGACCCTGTATGTATATTATTGGTACTGTGTTGATTACAGAAACACCCAAATTAATTAAAACTTGTGAAGCAATTATAATATATGTATATATATATATATATATATATATATATATATATATATATATATATATATATATATATATATATATATGGGTGACAAACAAAAGAAATAACAACATCAGGTGTCTTAGTAAGGTGGTGGATGAGTTTCTATGCACCTTGGCACACATTTTCCGGAAGTGTGCAGGAGGGATGAACATGAACAGCACAGATATTCCATCAATTCAGCTAAGATCTGGTGAGTGCAATGCCCATATGAATTCCATCATTTTCATACTTCTCAAACTAGTCAATCAGCCCTCGTGCCCTGTGTATAGGGACATCATTATCCTTTAAGAGAACACTCCCATCAGAATATAAATGTTCCATGATAGGATAAAGGTGACTAATCTGAATAAACATGTATTGTTTTGCAACTAGTTGCAATCCTTCCACTTTGAACACAAGTGGACTAAAACCATGCAAGCAAAATGCCCACCTTTAATATTACCGAAAGTATAATATGGCATGCATAATCTACCTGTGAATGTCATGTATTTTTAAATAAAACAACCTCAATATAGAAAACTCAACACTTTTACTGCAGAAAGCCAAAAATCTGAATTTTAATCCTAGTAGTTGGTGGACATTTTATTAAAATCCCACCGCTTTGCTGTATACATACTCTATTCAACAGACAGCCTGCTGTTAAACATATACCTGCATATGAGTATACAAAAGAAATACAGTAAAGTATATGTCAATATGGAGTCTTAAATTTTTTGCATGTGTGGTTGTAGAGGTTGAAAGTGATTTAAAAAAAAAAAAAAAGCACATGAAGTGGGGGATAAACTGTGTCCATGCAGGGCATCCAAAAGCAGTTTGCAGGTGAAAGAGCACAGTGTGGATCAATGAACAAACTGGAGTGATTAAAGTGGAGGTGCGAATCCGTGTCCTCTTATCTTTACTCAGACTGGGCACATGTAGGGTACCATGCAGTCTCATTAGGCTTCAGAATTACACTGAATATTTACTTCTGTTTCTGATCTCTCATCGATCTAGGTCATCATTTTAGATTTTATGTTACGGAACGGAACTGGAGGTGGATGCAGGTGCAGATCAAAGTCTTTATTGTACATGTAACACAATAAACAAAGAACACACAGGAAAATGAGAAACTGGAATCATGGCATGAAACGAGAGCAGGACATGAAACAAGACCGCTTAGCATGCTAACGCATTCACTATCGTTATCAAACCTAAATGGCAAACACATGATACGTTTGGAAGCTATGCAAACTATACAACCTGTAATACTGAGCGTAGTGCTCAGTAACCGAGGGGTTTAAATAGTGAACATAATCAAACCAAAAACCATGGACACCGGGGGCAAATTAAAGACACTTAAACCAAAATAAAGTCACATGACCGCTCAGAAGTCATGCCGCAGTGCCATCTGCTGGCCATGGCATAACATTTTAAAAGCAATGTTGCAGTTAAAACTGCCCAATTGATTTTTTATGTGCATCACAACCAGTAGCAAGCAAGCAAGCAAACAAATAATTTTATGGAAATATCATACGGTACTGTTGAAATTTTTTAAAATTAGACTAAAACTAACATCACACTTTTTGGTTCATAAAAGACTGTCAAAACTGATTGCTTGCACTTTAACTATTATCAGCTATGCATTGAAAATATGTCTTAGACTTTTCAAAGAAATAGTATTTTGTGTGAAGACAGATAATCACACTTGTCTCAAGGTCAGCAATTTTTAATACCCACATCACTCAGTTATTCATGTGTGCATTCAAACCAATAGGAAGAGAATAACTATTACTGATCATAATACATGCATAACACATAATTATAGAAACACATAAAAGACAGGGATGGAACATACCATGAGATCAAATTGGTGAGGAAAGGTGGGAAATCCATGTGTCTTTTCCTATATAACCTACCACTTTCCAGCACAAAACATACACAGATAAAGGAGAAAGGTGAGATACCCTGAAATCTTTTAAGACATTTAAACTTTACATGAACATAAACGGGAAAATCACACAATTAAACCCAACTGTACTGTTCTCTCTAAATGTTTGCTTTCCCAAGCATGAATGTGGATAAACAGCAAGCCAAACTCTTTCCAAGAGCCAGGATATGAGCACCATGCTCCTTTTATGATTCAACGTGCAATCTTTACATTGTCAGAAACATCGGCCACTGAACCGAGTAAAAAGCCTTTGCTTTTGTTAGAGTTTAGAAGGAGGATTGACTCAAATGCGGCAAACATATTTCGAGCTTTCATCGCACCATGTGCTTGCTGCTTCCGTTTACCCAACGTGCAATGCTTGCGAAAACACATCACAAAATGCGTCCTCATACATAAATTTACAGAATAATGGCAGGCAAAACAGAACTTGTGCAGAATATTAAACAAATACATATATAGTATCTCACAAAAGTGAGTACACCACTCACATTTTTGTACATATTTGATTATATGTTGTCATGTGACAACACTGAAGAAATTACAGTTTGCTGCAATGTAAAGTGTACAGCTTGTATAACAGTGTAAATTTGCTGTTCCCTCAAAATACTCACCCAAAATACTCAGAGACTCACCCAAACTGGACATTTGAAGAATAAAAAAAACATTTCCAATCTTCAACTGTCCAGCTTCAGTGAGTTGACTGTGCCCATGATAGGTACAGATTCTTGATCTTGGCTGATGGGAGAGGAAGCTGATGAGGTCCTCTGCTGTTGTAGCCCATGCATGGCAAGGTTGATGTGCATTCTGAGATGATTTTCTTCTCACCACGGTTGTAAAGAGTGCTTATTTGAGTTACTATAGACTTCCTGTCAGCTCAGACCAGTCTGGCCATTCTGTTCTCAAAAAACTGAACTGTTGTCAAAACTGAACAGAAGATTTGGAAGATTAAACGGGTCATGGTAATGACACATTAAAGAACCGATCTACTAAATTAGAGCCAAGACCCAATACTTATTAATAGTAGAAGATAAAAATGAATGGTGTTTTTAATCTGGATTTAAAAACGTCTGGGTTACGCATGTAACTGTGTTACCTGAGAAGGGAACGAGACGTTGTGTTAGCACAACACTATTGGAAGCGCGATCAGCATCTGAAGCTTGTGCAACATCATGCAACATCTATTTATAGGCCTGCCATGATCAGGTGAGCATGTCGCGTGATATATATTCACGGCACCAGTGAACCAATACGCAAAGTCTCGTTCCTTTCTCAGGAAACAGGGTTACATGCGTAACACAGATGTTCCCTTTCAAAGGGAACTCCAGGTTGCATTAGCACAATGTTATGGGAACAATAATACCCACTCAGTCATACTGAGTGTATGGCCTGTTCAAAAAGACCCAAGCCCAAGGGTCACCAAAAGACACTTGAGGCGACCCCCCCTAGTGGAATGAGCCCTTATGCCCAGAGTGCCTCTTAAGCAATAGAGATTGCTTCCACTATCCAATTAGAAAAGTGCTGCTTCGACACAGCATTACCTCTACTAAGCAGACCAGCAGTTGCACTGACGTATGCCACTGGCCAGAGTGGTGGATGTAAGTACAGAGAGCCCTTTCTGGACACAGTAGGTGCATTCTGTCTTATTTGGGTGTGAGGAATGGAGGAGGGCAGAATGCCTGCAACACTACAGGCTGGGCAGCACATGTAGGCACTTTAGGAATATAATCCGGCCTAGGATAAAGGATAGCCTTGGCTAATACAGGCTAAAGCTAGTCCGAAGGGAAAAACCCAATTTTGGTATGCATTGCCTCCAAACACAAACCTCAAGAACTTCCTGTGACTGAACAATATTCTTATGTAGAAATATGCATCTTTTAGATGTATCATCACAAACCAGTCCTCGAACTGAATCTGTGGCACGATAATTTTGAGTGTCAGCATCTTGACTCTGTATGTCCGAAGAGTCCGGCTCAGATGACAGATCTAAAATTGGCCACATACTCCCATCTTTTTTGTTGACCAGGAAATAACGGCTGTAAAAACCTCCCTCCTTTGGAATGAAAGAGGTACATGTTCTATGGCCCCTTTGTCCAAGAGGGATCTTACTTCCTGTGTTAATGTCGGGCTCTGCTCTGTGCTGACTACTGTGATGAGTACACCTCTGAACCAGGGGGGACGAGCTCTGAATTGGACCCGGTAACCTTTTTCTATGGTAGACAAAACACAAATTCGAGACAGAACTCTACAGTATTCTCTACAGAACTCGAGACAGTATTTCCCATGCTTCCATATGGTCTTTTTGCAATGTTAACTGTTCCACATTCTTTTGGAGGGAAAGCATCAGATTTTCATTGCCCTGTGACAGCACTGACCAGAGAATACTGACAACTTGGGACGGCCTTGGCTAGGGGATGCCCTACAGTAGCACTGGGGTCTATGTGCCCTAACAACCTCACGTCCCCTGATACTTAACTCTGTGGCCTATCAGGACCGCTCCTTCCTTGCTTTTATGATCATTCTCAGATTAGGCCTATCAGCAGGCCACCCGGTCCCCCTGGCTCTCTGCGGGGAGAGGCGGGCAGCCACACGTCTCTTCTGTGCCTCCCTCGCACTAGTGCTGGACACGACGGGGAAGGAACTGGCTGAATGCCAATGTTTGATGTTTTGCTTCGCAAAACCTGTCAGCAATGGCATTAACCACACTGCCGCACAGACCGGAAGGTTTAAAAGGGGCATCCAGCAAGAAGACTTTATCTTTGTCCCACATCCCTGAGAGGTTGAGCCATAGGTGCCTCTCCGAGCTACCCATTGAATGGCCAATATGACAGACCGTTTACTTCATCGCCCAGAGAGAGAAATCACTGGTGTGGCCACTGCCTCAGGCCCAATTCCCTCCCCAGTTTCGAGCTTACTCAGTAGGTCTTGGTGGTAGGACTGCAACACTGCCATTGTATGCAGTGACCCACAAGCAAGACCCACTGCTGCATAGGTCCACCTAAATTACCCGCAGTCAATGGAAAGAGGTGGGTGGCTTGCAAGTGCCTCCTCCACCTTAAACATAACTAAACAGCCATGCTGCTCACTCACCACGTTGGCCAAGTAATCAGACGTCATGGGGTTATAAACACGGCTAGTGTTTGGTTTCCCCCAGAAGAATGATATTTCTTCATGCACTTCTGATAAAAAGGGGAGTTTTCTGTTGTGTGCAGGAGATTTATTTCCACTTGGAAGGAAACACTCATCCAGCCTGCTACGAGCCACTTCCTCGAGAGAGCGCGGAGCTGCTTAGTTGTAAAGCGTTTACAATGATCACAGTCAGACCCCTTGAGGGTTGCTGTGGCATGCTCCATCCCTAAACACTTCATACGGAGAGTGTCCTGTCCCGTTGCCCCCCCACGATGAAATGGGAGTAAGGCGTAACACACTACCTGAATTCTCTCTCACTCATTCATTTTTCTTCTCTTGTTTAAACGTTTCATTCTTTTTTTGTTGAAAAGAAAGGAAATTAAGCTATATATATATATATATATATATATATATATATATATATATATATATATATATATACACACACATATATATATCATGACGCGCTTAACTACCACATAAAATGATCATGGCAGGCCTATAAATGTACATTTATAAGCCTATATAAATTTATAGGCATGATGTTACATATTATAAACCAACATATAAACCAGGGTTACCCCAAAACTTAAGGGTTGCCTCCTTAGTCCTAACGTTTTCTTATCTAACATCATACAGTGAATCTGGAAAGTATTCATAGCACTTCACTTTTTCCACATTTTGTTATGTTACAGCCTTATTCCAAAATGGATTAAATTCATTATTTTCCTCAAAATTCTACAAACAATACCCCATAATGCCAACATGAAAGAAGTTTGTTTGAAATCTTTGCAAATTTATTAAAAATAAAAAACAAAAAAGCTAACAATGCCCTTGATTAGTTGCATCAGGTTGCATCAGGTGTGCTTGAGACAACACCTATTTTGGATATTTGTGTTGTTGTGAGGGATTCTATTCAGGGGGTTGAATAATTTTTAAACTGGAGAAATCGTTATAAGTTGCATTTTCAGTTAAATTTGAGGAAACCACTTGAAGGATTCATTGTGTCGAACTATTTCAATTGCTTTTGTTTGATTTGTTCATTGCAAACAGCTGAAAGCCTGTAAATTTTGAGAATAAACCTGATTTTCAATTGGGGTTGAATCATTTTCATTGCAACTGTAGATATCAGCAGGATTTACCTGCTTGAGCTGCGTGAGCTGAGTGAATGAAAATCAATAAACTAAAACTCTTTACAAGCGGGTTAATTAACTCACCCAAATGCCTCCTATAAGAGATTAATCAGATTCATACACAACATAAATGTAGTATTACAACATGCATCTGTACGAAAGATTGTTCTGTCAAAATCATTCAGTGTTGGAGGAAACTAGAAGACTAGTCTAAGGATCCGGCTAGATCCTTATGGGTTTCTCAGGAAAGTTTATACTACTCTGTCCAGTACATTAGCTTCAGCCAACTGTAGGAGTGCACTCTCCAGATCTTCCTCACTGCTTATTTTGGTTGAGCTAAGTAGGGTACATCCCTAGGGTCTTCAAGTGGGCACCTTCCATCCTCTGTGTTTTGTCGACTAGCCCACGACACCTCAAGAGGGCTCGATGGTGATTCTGGAGTCCCAGAATCACCCCCCTCCGTATCCCACTCACCTCAGCCCAGTTAATTTTCCTGTACCTTTCTTTCTTTCTATGGCACTTGAACTCCCCAATCTTTCCGTCTCAACCAGTCAATTGCTGCTCCTCTCTGCTGCTTCAGATAAATTCTTTACTGTACGGCACAACTCTTTGCCGTTAAATCCTACATCTCTAAAAAAAAAATTAAAGTCAGTCAAAATGAAGAGTGAGGCACTGATTAGCTGTTTTAAATAATCAAAAGACACCTGGCAGTCAGTGGACCACACAAATGGGGCATCCTCCCTCTTGAGGGCAATCATCGGCTTGGCAATACGGACGTACTTTGAGATGAAACTACGGTAGTAACTTGTCATTCCTAGGAATTGTCACACATTTTTAACATTCTTCAGTGTGGGAAACTGTTTTAATCGCAGCCACCTTACCCTCGTCAGGGCCAAGGCCTTCTGGTGTCAGCAGGTAACCCAAGTAGCATAACTTTGGTGTACAAAAATGGCACTTAGCCTGCTTCAAGGAAAGCCCTGCATTTACCAAACGCCCTAACACACTGGTGAGGTCTGTCAGGTGCTGGTCGAAGGTCAGTGAGGTGACCACAATGTCGTCCAGATACACCATACAGCAGTTGTGGGTGAGTCCCGCCAATACAGTATTCATCAATCTTTGAAATGTTGCAGGTATAAGTATTAAACACAAGGTGTGTTTTTCTGCGCACAAAGTGCTACTTAGTTCTTTTGTCCATAGAATCCAGAGACATAGAATCCTGCCTTGTCTTCCCCTTCACCATGTGGGCCATTAGTAACCGAAGCTCGCGAGGTGTGTTGTCAAATCAACTAATCAAAAACATGCCTTTCCTTTACGAAAGTCCTTGCCTTGCATGCACAGGTCTCTGATGATTACACTAGGCTTTGCTTTCTGATGAACCAAGATTAAGTAACAGCTCAATATTATGGTGAAACTCATCAACATGTTGATAATGCTGATCTTGACCTTGCAAAGCTCAACCAGGAATTGCAACAACTCATTGTTCTTATTAAAACAAATGAAATCTTGTTTCAATAGTTCCCCTGTTGGTTTTTCATTTGCTTCGAATATGCTGTATTGGTGTCAAAATATGTTAGTTCCTCACTGTTCCTTCCATGTTGAGATTTACCCACATCTGAATATTGTGATGAAATTTTAAAGACAAAATTGCTTTTAAATAGAACTATACAGGTGCATCTCAAAAATTAGAATGTCATGGAAAAGTTATTTTTTCCTGTAATTTAATTCAAAAAGTGGAACTTTCATATAATCTAGATTCATTACACATAAAGTGAAATATTTCAAGCCTTTTTTTTTTTAAATCTTGATGATTATGGCTTACATTCAAGTCAAGTTAAAGTTTATTTATATAGCTCCATTTATAAAAGTTACATAAAAAAGGCTAGGATGGATACAAGTGCAGATAAGAGCTTTATTAAAGAGAGGCAGGCAGACAAATAAAAAATGTGAATCGGCAAATATGCATGCACAAGATCCACACTATGACACGGAAACAAAGAACAATGGTTTGGTATACGGAAAACTCTATGCAATACTTTGCCCTGAATGTAGACACATGAGGGGTTTAAATAACAAATGTAATTAGGTGTGAAACACAAAACAGCTGAGAACAATGATGGCATATACAAACAACCAATGACAATACAGGGGCAGAGACAGGACAGAAATCATAACAGATGCATGTGTACAGTGAATTGTAAACAAAGTGAGTGTCACTGAAAAACCCGGAGGCGAACACTTGTACATTGAACTCGTGCTTCGGGTTTGAGAGCATGCGGTGGTGTACTCCAGCACTTTGGCCAAGGGGAAATTGTGATTATATTGGCGGACAATCTCGTCGATCTCGGATAGGAACATGGCTTGAGAAGCAGTCTCGTCGACCTCATGCAGAAGCTCTGGGGAGGAGGTCACCATGTTGATCAACAACTGGGGCTCTGAAGCTGAGATCACCAGGTTGACCTCAGATGAGTGTTCAGCAGGTGAGGCCACCTTGAAGGTCTTATGCTGGAGTTCCTGGGAGGAGGTCACCATGTTGACCTCAAACTGGGGCTCTGGAGATGAGGTCACCACATGAACCTCATGAGCTTGGCAGGTAAGACCATCTTGTGGGTCTCAGATTGGAGCTCTGGAGGTGAGGTTACCATGTTGACTTCCGGCTGGAGCTCGGCAGGTGAGACCACCTCGTGGGTCTCAGGTGGGAGCTCTGGAGATGAGGTCACCATGTTGATGTCTGGCTGAAGCTTGGCAGAGAAGACCATTTCTCGGGACACAGGCTGGAGTTTTGGGAAGGAGGCCATAATTGTTCTCAGCTGTTTTGTATTTCACCCATGCTTATGTTAGCAGTTTTAACCCCTCATGTGTCTATGTTCAGGGCAAAGTATTCTGCCACGTAAAAGAGGTTAGGATGGATGCAAGTGCTGATAAGAGCTTTTATATCGAGAGTCAGGCAGACAAATCCAAAACCTGAATCGGAGTTGTGGTCAAAAATAGGCAAATTGTCAGGCGATCGGCAAGGGAGCCTAAACAAGGCTAAACTAGAATCAAACAATGAGGGTAAGAACAAGAGCAAGAAACAAAGAACATTGGTATATGGAAAACTCACTCATGCAAAACTTCACCATGAACATAGACACACTCTGAGTATAAAGAACAAATGTAATAAGATAAATATGATAAAAAAATTTAATTATAATGTCTAATATTTTATAAGATATAATCTTAAATATATTCTTATATATCTTGTATTACTTTTTGCCTTTTTTAGTCATATACATATATCTCAAACCATCAGATCAGTGTTGAAGCACAAACCAAATAATAATAAAAAACCCTGCACAAGTAACTTGCCGTTTTGTGTTTCAAACAATAGATGGCAACGGAGAGGTAAAAGTTCAGTACTTCAGATTTAATAACATCCTCAAATATCACACTTTGCAAACACATTTTGCAGCCAGCTAGGAATCTTCCTATCTCTTCTAGTTCTGAGATATTCTTGGGCATGTTTAAGATCTACCTACATATTTCCTTGGTGTCTGCACAATCACCATGCATTATGCTGGTTATGGTGGTCACCATGTATCCTAAACTTTTTTCTTTTTTTTTTATCTTGGTTGACTTTGACTTGGTTGAAATTTCAGATTACTAAATAATTTAAGCCATAGCAAACAATCATGCTTCCCTTTAGAAAGAACAAGTTGCCACTGCTAAATGCCACACTGCAGCCGGAATGCAAAATTGCAGAAGGGTTAGTCTAGCTCAAGTTGTCCAATGACTGTAGTTGGTTGCTTGGCCGTATTTAATTTGTTTTTTGACTAAGGGATTACCTCAATGTATTGGAATTGCAAAGCCACCATTTTTTGTTTTTGTGTTTTAAATTTTACTATGTTTAAGTGTGATGGCCACTTTTTGTCATGGCACAAAACACATTTTGGTTATGCAGCTGTTTATTGAAACCTCAATATCTTGGCTCAAGGTGGTCCTAGCACCTTGGAACAAAAACTGATCACTAGAAAACATTGCAAAGTATATAGAAATAAATAAATATTTTGCACATTCACAACTTCAGTCCAAATGTAATGCTCAAGTTTGCTCTCAGTTCCTCTTTTAGAGTCAATTTATAATGGGACGGGTTTGAGTCTCAGTCTTAATTTTTTAGGTGGTACATAGGTAAGCATAGTGTGCATGCCGAACATTTCATGTTTGAGATATCTCTTATTTTTATGGGGGTGAGAAAGTGGAATTAAAAAAAAAAGTTCCCTTTAATTTCATGTTGAATATTTCAATTTGAGGACCAGATTCAAACCTGGCTGTGTTGGGTTTTTTTTTACTGATCAAAATCCTGACTGTGGTCGGCGATAAGACGTCGGGGTTACGCATGTAACCCTGTTCCCTGAGAAGGGAACGAGACGTTGCATTTAGCAGTATGGGAACGCCTTGCGCGTGACCGGTATCTGAAGCTTGTGTAAAATCATGCCTCTACTTATAGGCCTGCCATGATCAGATGATGTGGCAATTAAGCGCGTCGCATGATATATATATGGCACCTGTGAACCACGCCACCAGCCTCTATTATCTGAAGCAAAGACGCAATTCACAGGGCAGCCCCAGTATGACAGCGCTATGCAACGTCTCGTTCCCTTCTCAGGGAACAGGGTTACATGCATATCCCCGACGTTCCCTTTCAAAGGGAACTTCGACATTGCATTTAGCAGTATGGGAACGGGAATACCCACTCAGTCATACCGAGGGTACGGCCTGTTCAAAAATACCCAAACCCGAGGGTCAGTGCAGGACACTCAAGCCTGGGGAGGGATGAATATCCAGGCTGTAATAACAAATGACCGTGTGAGGCATAGATAATAATCCGGCCTAGGATACAGGAAGGACTTGGCTTATCTAGGGGTAAAGTCAAGGCAGGAGGGGCAACAGGGAGAGCTTGTAGACCTCCCACTCGCTTGAGAGATGTCAGGGCCTGTAAAAGAGCTACCTTTAGAGTCAGAAGCTTCTCAGAGGCTGACTCTAAGGGCTCAAATGGGGTCCCTGACAGACCTTCCAAGACCACAGCAAGGTCCCAAGAAGGTATGCATGGCCTGCAGATGGGCCTCAGCCATCTGACACCATGCATGAACCTTGAAGTTAAAGGATGTTGCCCCACAGAGGCTCCATCAACAGAGGCAGGGCTGGCCAAAATGGTGGCCATGTAACCCCGATAGTAGAAGGAGCCAACCCGCTGAGAAACGTTCCGGTCAGAACTCCAGGACTGTAGCGATTGCGCAGTTCACTGGGTGTAGCTGAAATTTCTCACACCACCAGACAAAAAGGCGCCACTTGAGCGCATACAATTTCCTTGTAGATGGTGCTCTAGCTTTTAACATGGTTTCAACAATCTCAGTTGTGAGACCCAAATCTATGAGCTGGTGCCCCTCAGGGGCCAGACCCACAGTTGCTGAGTTCTGGCCGAGCGTGATAAATCAGCCCTCCGGCTTGAGACAGTAGATCCACTCTAGGGGCTCGAATGGGGCAGCTGACAGACCTTCCAGGGCCATAGAAGGTCCCAGGAAGGTATGCGCGGCCTGCAGATGGGCCTCAGCCATCTGAAACAACGAATGAACCTCGAAGTTACAGGATGTTGCCCCACAGAGGCTCCCTCAACAGGGCGTGGCTGGCCGAAATGGTGGCCACATAACCCTGATTGTAGAAGGAGCTCACCCCGCTGAGAAATGTTATTGTAGGAGCTCCAGGACTGTAGCTATTGCGCAGTTACTGGGTCCACAGTGAATCCCTGCGGACAGGAATCTCCCAAGGAGTGCCATCTCGCAGAGATATTATCTCTCAGAACCATGTTCGAGCTGCCAAAAAGGTGCTATTAGCAGGCTTTCTTGGCGAACTCTCGCTAGAGCTATTGGGAGCAGCGATGGGGGTGCAGCATGCAGATCTGACCTCAGCCACATGTGTGGATTCCACCCTAGGCTCCCAAGATACAGCTTTATCTACCTCAGTGTTGATAGGATTGACACTACGCCTGTTGGGGATAGAAACGCCCTCATCGTAGTAGAATTCTAAAACCCCTAGAAAAGTTGTCCACTGCACCGGGGAAAACCACCTTTTCTGAGATTCAACCGGAGCCCCCAGTTCTTCACATGGGCGAGAACAACATCTCAATGTTGAACCGCCAGCTCCCTGGATCGTGCTAGAATTAACCAGACGTCCAGGTAGCTTGGTACACAGATGCAATGGAGTCCCAATGGAGCCAGAGTGACATCCATGCACTTTGTGAAGGTGCGAGGGGATAAAGCTAGCAATATTCCTATGCGGAAACATGCACCTTTTAGACTTATCGCCAGAAACCAGTTCTTGAACTGGATCTGTGGCACGATAAGTTTGAACATCAGCCTCTGAACCTGTATGTTCGAAGAGTACGGTTCAGATGATGCAGATCTAAAATTGGCCGCATATTCCCACTTTTTTGCGGAACAGGAAATAAAGGCTGTAAACCTCCCTCCCTGAGGGAACGGGGTACATGTTTCAGGACCCCATTGTCCAAAAGGGAGCTTACTTCCTGCGCTAACGTCGGGCTCTGGTCTGTGCTGACTTCTGTGGTGATCACACCTGTGAACGGGGGGGTCGAGCGATAACTGGACCCGGTAAACCTTTCTATGGTAGACAGAACCCATGGAGACACATTTGGCCGTAGCTTGCACGCTGCCCGATGGTCGTCACCGATAGTGACGATAGCTATTCCACATTCTATTGGAGAGAAGCATCAGATTTCCGTTGCCCTGTGACAGCTTGCTGACCAGGGAACACGAAAACTTGGGGACCACCTTGGCTAGAGGAGGCCCTACAGTAGCACTGGGGGCTACCTGCCCTAACAACCTCATGTCCCCAGATACATCCCTCCACGGCCCCTCAGGACCACTCATCTTTGCCTGCTTGGCCTTTATGACCATTCTCAGATTTGGCCTAACAGCAGACCGTGACTGTGGCCGCCCGGTTCCCCTGGCTGTCTGCGAGGGTTGGCGGGCTGCCATACTCACCTTCTGGGTTTCCCCCATACTAGTGCTGGCTTGAGACAACTTTTTTTTTTGCCATAAGTCGAGCTCACTCAGCAGGTCTGCTTGGTAGGCCTGCAACCCTGTCATTGTCTGCAGTGAGCCACAAGCAAGACTACTACTGCATAGGCTTGCCCACCAATGCCACCTTGGATGCAAGCCGGCCCCTGTAATTACCTGCCATCGGTGGAGAGAGGTAGCTAGCAAGCGCCTCCTCCACCTCGGGCTTAGTTAAATAGCCATGCCATTCATTCCCACAATGGCCAAATAATCCAACATCGTGGAGTTATGACTATGGCTTAAGCATGGTTTTCCCCCAGAAGTGAGATTTTGTCATAACTTCTGGAAGACAGGGGAGTTCTTGTAGTGTGAAGTATTTACTTTCACTAGGTATTCACTTTAAGCAGCTCTTTATACGCTGCACTCAGTTTTTAACACATCCTTCTAACTCTTCGGAGTCAGAGAGGGATAATTACCCCTTTAGCTTTCCATAGCAGGAGGAGGAGTCGCGACGCGAACTCCTCCTCCTGCTATGAGAGAGATCGAGAGAGATCGAGCAGCGCTCGTCTCCGGCTCCTCTTCCGGATTTAAGAGACCCCCCGAACCTGAGACGGTTGACTGCCTCGGCAGCGGCCGGCCCGGATCCGCGAGGCTTTGAAACTCGACTCGCTCAGCTTCCGTTTTTTTTTCAAGAAAAGCGCGAGTCGAGCTGCTTAATGCCTCTCGAGGTTGCCATCGCATACTACACCACTAACACTTCACCCAGAAAGTGTACACTTTTCCCCCGTGATGAAACGGGAGCACGTTACACACATCTTTAACTCTTTCTCGCTCATTACTTACCTCTCCTTTTCTTTAAAAAGGGATAGAAAAGTTATGAGATTTTGAGAAAATATCCAGTAGAAATGAAGCGTTTTTGTCACACAAACAACAGACATGCAGTCTCGCTGAAGATAATAAGGCAGGCGGCGTGGTTCACAGGTGCCATATATATATCATGCGACTGCCCTAGCCCTTTGTGACTTTGCTTGTAAGTTGTTAGATGTCAGGTTAAGGTTTTTCTGATTGTTGATATGTCAATAATAATAATAATAATAATAATAATAAATGAAATAAATACTAAATAAACAAATAAATAATGAACACTACACTGTGTAGGTGATGTGGTTCACCCCGGTTTTAAGAGTTTAACGTAGTTTGCTGCTTCCTCTGCTGAAATAAAGTCCTTCTGGCCTCCGTTGTATGTAATGCGAAGCCGAGCTGGATGAAGTATTCCATAGCTAGCTCCCTCAATATCACGAAGTTGACGCCGAACCTCGTTAAACGCTTAAGTTAAATAAATGTGGCTCGCATCTATACCCAATATCCTTGTCAGTTTCGCCAGATTATTGTCTTGAACCCGTAACCAACAACACTTATCTTTTCACAGGTATGTTGTTTGTTGTTGTTGTTATTATTGTTGTTGTTTTTAAATGATTCTGCTTCTTAGTTCTTCTGTGTTTTCATTGTTAAATAACTAATATGATTAAGTTTGCGTTGAATAAGCACGTTTCATAATCATGACATGTTTAATAAGTTGCCCTTTTTCACTCTCAATATACAAAGAATTGTCTTGCAAGCTGGTAATTTGTAGTAATTTAACAAGTGGTACTAATTTAAATGTAAACACAAAAGGAATGAACATTGGTCCACAAAGGTGTTCAATTGTTTGTTAACACTGTCCAAATAAAAAGTAAATAAGTAAATAAGTATTGAATACTTCAACAATTTTTTAAGTAAATATATTTCCAATTAAGTTATTCACATAAAATTTTCACCACACATCAGTTTTAAGAAATCAAGAAATCTGTAAATACAAAGAATTCACAACATTAAAGTCCATAAATAAAGTTATTTGTGTCACGTGGCGTGACGACAGACAAGTAGGCAGGATGCAAATGCAGTACGAACGGTGATGTTTATTTACAGTGTGAGAACACAAAACCAAAATGGAAAAAAGAAACAAAACACTCTCAATAAACTAACTATGAGTATGGCTATAGCTATAGCTAATGCTAATGCTAATGCTAAGGTTAAGGCTAAGGCTATGGCATAAACAGGGCATGAAACCAAGACTCGCTAAAGTCGCGCTCGAGCTATACATGGCATGCATACATATATTCAACGCATGTATTCAGCGCAAGGCATTCGACCGCGCTGTGTGAAGCACGGCTCACGGTATATATCCACACAGTCATTAATCCGCAATAGCTTCCAGCTGTGGGCACTTCCGCATACGTCACACATGACGTGAAACATGACGTCACCCCGGAAACAGTCCGCACGTGCGCGCCAGCGCTCAGCTCGCACTGTTACTCTGGGAGAACCGTGACAGAACGCCCTCCAAAGGCACTCCTCCCGGAGTGCCAAGAGTCCTCCCCCTCCACCGGCGGCCCCGGACCCCCTGGCTGAATGTCCCAAGCAGTGCCAGGAAGAAATTGCACGGTGTCCTTGGAGCAGAGCAAAGTCCCTAGCTGAACTAGGCTGCTGAGCGGCGTCCTCAGCTGAACAGGGCTGCTGAGTGGCGTCCTCAGCTGAGACCTGGGACATGACTTGGACGAGAAACATGGCTTGAGCAAGAAACATGGCTTGAGCCTGAACTTGAGACATGGCGTGAGCGAGAGACATGGCATGGACGAGAGACATGGCTTGAGCAAGAGACATGGCTTGAGCAAGAGACGTGGCTTGAGCCTGAACTTGAGACATGGCTTGAGCGAGAGACATGGCATGACGAGAGACGTGGCTTGAGCGAGAGACATGGCTTGAGCAAGGGACATGACCTGAGCCGATGCTGTGACTGGGACCTGGACCTTCGGACAGGGTCTGGATTTGGACGTCCTGAGCTTGAGACTGAATCTGGACTTGGGCATCGTGGACTTGGGACTGAGTCTGGACTTGGGCGTCGTGGACTTGGGACTGAGTCTGGACTTGGGTGTCGTGGACTTGAGACTTTGATCTGAGCGAGCCTTCCAGCTCCTGCATTTTGGCAGTCAGATCCTCATTCTGTCTCTCCAGCTGCTGCCAAGCAGTCTCACTCCTCTGTCCACTTGGACATTTGCCTTCTTCAATCGGTCATTGACGAGTTCAATGTTGCACTGCTCCTCATCTCGTTCCTCCTCCAGCTGAGATATACGAGCCTCCAACCTCAGTTTCTCATCATTCAATGCAGATATCTTGGAGTTACAGCTGGTCACTTCATCATGCAGCTCATTTCTCTCCTGAAGAACCTGCCTCTGACTGCGATCAGACAGATCCTCACATAACTGCACATTTTCAGCCTCTAGACTCTTGACTTTGCGTTCACTCTCTTCGGCGCTGCTCCGTACAGCATCGCGAGTTTTAATGGCCTGGATGAGTTGAGCTTCCCGCTCGGACAGGTCAAACTTCTGTTTATCCTTTGCTGCTACAGCCAGAGCTTTCTGTTTCCTCTAATCCTCCAGCTTTGCCCACATTTCATGCACCTGTTCCAATTTCTTCTCCAACTCTGATATTTGTGTCTGAACGGGGTGAAGCTGGTTCTCTGCACACTTCCTTCTCTCCTTTTCCTCCTCCAGAAGCTCCCTTAGTCGATTACATTCGTCCTCTTGTTGACAAATCCATATGCTCAGACCCCGTTTCCGGAGTGTCTCCTCTTGCAGCAAAACCTGTGTTGCTTGTAGTTGCGCCACCACAGATGAGCACTCTTCAGTAGCTTTGACGTAGCTACTCTAAGTGACTGTGCCTGGAGCTTGAGGAACGGCTTGGGTAGGAATGTCTGGAACCCGAAACGTGGTAGGAACTTGGGTGTCAGGTACCTTTGACATGACTTGGGCCTTGACTTCATAGACTTGTGACTTAACTTGGAGGTCCAGAACTGAAAGCGTGGCTTGGATTGAACCTTGGGACTTGACTTTGGCTGAGTCCTGGACGTGAGTTTGGGCTGGCGCTTCGGCCGTAGGGACGTGAACTTTGACTGGAGCTTGAACTTGAAACTCTGACTTGGCTTGGACTCAAGCAGTGTCTAGGGTTGGACTGGAGACATGACTGGGGCTTGAACTGGAGGCATGACTGTGACTGGAACATGAACTTGGAACTTAGTTTTGAGTGGAACTCTGAGAATTGGGTCTGCAGATTTGGAAATGAAAGGATTTTGCTTAACAGGATGTGATTGCTCTGTTCATTCCTCATACGAGAGGTGGAAGGACGGGTCCGGCGGGGGCTTGGCTGTGGCTGTAACTTGGGGCTTGGCTGTGGCTGTGATCTGGACCTGTGGTTTGTCCTGGACAGGAACTTGAGATATGTCTCGGACAGACTTAACTTGGGCAGGGACCTGGACCGGGGACATGGTTAGGACTGGAGACTTGGCTTGGACCGGGGACTTGACTGAGACCGGCGACTTGACTAGGATAAGCGAAGTGATTAAGACAGTGGACTTGGCGGGACTGTGACTGAAGTCTTTGGCTGGAGGCGGGACCTTGGTTGGAGTTTGGCCGTGCGCTGTGGCAGGAGCTGTGACTGGGTCGGAGACGTGACTGGGACCGGAGACATGACTGGACCGGAGACGTGACTGGGACCGGAGACTTGAGTTGGCTGGGACTGGAACCCTGACTGGAGCCTTCTCTCCTCTTCTCATTTCTCTGTTTCACCTGCTCATAGTACACATGGAGAAGAGGCTCAGCATGAGTCCTCCGATTTATACTTTTGCCCTGGTTCTCTGAGTTCCTCAAAAAACTGCCCAAAAAACAGCCGAATATCCTCCAGCACCCCGGGTCTCTCAGCCACTATCTCTCGTGCCCATGTGCGAGCGAAACCCAAAATGCGAGACATGATGAACAGGATAAATTGTCCTTCTTTTGGTTTCGGGTTGCCCAGGCTGGCGAAATATTGCTGACATTCCATCGCGAAATAATCCGGGTACCCCAGGCCATCATACTGCGCAGGCATGTGCTCGAAAGTCTTCTGCATGAAGCGCATGGAATCAAAGGCGCCAGCACTCAGAGAACCGAGAGAACCGTGACAATGTGTAATAAAGTGGAATGACACAGGAAAAAAAAGTATTGAACATGCTAAGACAAAACAGTTCTCCAAGGCAAGGTAAGGCAAGAAACCAGCTGAAATCTGTAAGTAGTTAGAAAGTAACTTTGCCCCCTGTCTGTGCAAATTTATATCAGCTGGGTTAGTAAATTGATGGTCCATAAAAAGGCTTTTCGTTACCAAGGTGTCACACAAAAAAACATCTCATGAAGGGTAAAAGCAAAGAGCTATCCTAGGATCTTTGCAACCTTAGTTTTGCTGAACTTATTGATGGAGTCAGATACAGACGTATTTCAAAATATCTGAATCCTCCAGTAAGCACCATTGGGATCATTGTCGGCAAGTGGATGCAACATCACTCTGTCATTCACCGGACATGCACAGGAGCTCCTCGCAAGATTTCTGACCAGGGAGTCAGAAGAATAGTCAAAAGAGTAGCCCAAGAGCCAAGGACCAAGGACCACTCAAAGAGATCCAGAAACACTTGGAGGCAGCAGATACCACTGTCACAGAGAAAACAATATGCAATGCACTCCTCCACCGTGGCATGCACATTCTATGCACGCTCACCTCGCAAGACTCCATTACTAAAGAAACAGTATGTCAAAGCTTGTTTAAAGTTTTCTGCAGCTCAGTTAGACAAACCTACAAAATACTGAGAGAGTGTAGTCTGGTCAGACGAGAACAAAATGTAACTTTTTGGCTATCATTCTACACACCATGTTTGGAGAAGAAATGGCACTGCACATCAACCTAAAACACTATACCAACAGTAAAATTTGGAAGTGGAAGCATCATGCTGTTTTTCATCGCATGGTACTGGCAGGACAACAATCCAAGGCATACAGCAAATGAAACTCTCAATTGGTTTCAGAGAAAAAAAAATCAAGGTGTTAGAATGGCCCAGTCAATCACCTGACTTGAATTCATTTTAGCAAGATTTAAAGATAATATTTTTTGAAGAATGGGCCAAAATACTGAAAACTGAATTCACACCTGATTACTACAATTAATTTCTTCATACAGGAAGCATCTTGAAGCTGTCATTACAAACAAACGCTGCTCTACTAAGTATGAAAAACATTTCAGTTAGCGTGTTCAATACTTCTTTCCTGTATCATTCCTCTTTATTACACATAACGCCATTCATGGAATTTAATGTTTGGATTTCTTTATATGTGTGGATTTCTTGAGTTAATACCAAAGTCTGGTGAAAATTACATTGGAATAGCCTCATTAAAAATATATTTACTGAAAAAATTGACACATTCAATACTTATTTCCCCTACTGTATGTTAATAAAACGAAGCCAAAAACAACCAAGAGTAATGCCATTTTAATTTATTAACAGTAAAGCAGTTCATCTAAAAGTCCAGGATTCCATAATCGCAGTGAGACAGGAATACAGTGCAAATATCAATAGGCAACAATAAGAGCAGAAACATGTTAATACATAACACCGTTATAACACAGGGTGGTTGATTGATGAAATCTAATTGGTCAGAAGGTGTGCTTGTTTTTTGTGTTCAAGTGTCAGACGTGTGTAGTACTTGATTATTTTCATTCGTGAATAAGTATTTGTAAATACTTGAGAATCTGATCAGAAATGTTATTGTATAACAACTACACTCTTCTCATTACTTTAGCTGGACCAAGCGGCACACTTTTAATTGCCATTTTTCATGCCTTCTTTGTTCTTAAAGACTGTGAATGTGTCAGCAGTGACACTCATCCCTTCTTTTAAAAAAACTCACCATCAGTGAAGGGGCTTCTTGGGCTTGGCAAGGAGATGGTGAACACAAATAAAGCCTCAGCTTTAGCGCTCTTGGTAGGTTTTGTGAAATGTGATTGATGGGCTTTTAAAACTTATGGTGACATACTTTTATGAAGAATGCTAGCCATCTTGTCAGCACAACTTGTGACAGACAGTATCATGCTCCCTATTCATGTCGCCTTGTGTGGTAGCAGCACCAGCTGCTTTGTAATGGTAAATGTGCTCTTATATAGTGCAAATCGCTTTATCTTATTTTATCCAAAGCACTACAGAACCACCAACCCTATGATTACTGGACAATCCACTCTACCAACTGCACCACAACCGTCCCGTTGGTAACAACAGCTTTACAGCTGTTTATACCAATCCTAGCATCCTCAGCAGATGCTATATATATATATATATATATAATATATATATATATATATATATATATATATATATATATATATATATATATATATATATCAGCATCTGCTGAGGATATATATATATGGATTTTAATTGCTTGAGTTAGTTTAAGTAGTGTTATATAGTCAAAAATAAAACAAAATGTATGAGATTACAATTCCAATTACTGCATTTTCCAGACTATAAATTGCAGGGTTTTTTGCCACCTTGTAACCACGTAAAAGTTATATCTTCTAGAAAGGAATTACAGTTGTAAAAAGAATATGGAGAGATTTACTCACTCAAAATACATACAGAAATTAGATCCAAATATGTTTGGGTGAAGTATCTTATTCTTTCTCTTGAATTCTTAATTCTTTCTTTTGAAACATAAAATTGAGAAAAATAAATTTCTTTGAATGTGGAAAAAAAAAAATTAAATATACTATTAGAGAAGTGACTTTTTTTTTGCTATGTAGGCCTGTTTCAATTCATGATTGCACACACTGTAATGTAACATAGACTGGAGGCAGATGCAGGTGCAGATCAAAGTCTTTATTAAACATAAAACTCAAAACCAAAGTAAGCGCGGTCTTTACCGGCAAATGAGAAACATGGCATATAACAATATCCTTCAAGGCATGGAAACAAATGATATGACTGATATAAATACTACAACCAATAATACTGAGCCACGTGCTCAGTAACCAAGGCATTTAAATACTAAACATAATCAACTCAAAACATAAACACCTGTGGCCAATGAAAGTCACTTCAATAAATGTTCAGCAGGAAGTGAGCAAACCAAAACAATGTCATGTGACTCATCCGGGGCCGAGCCACAGTGCCCTCTGCTGGCCGTGGCGTAACACACACCACAGTCCTATAATTTCCTGTTGTTGCCATCTGGCAACAATTACATATTAACATTTAACAGAATACTCAAATACTGCATATAAATTGTTTAAATGACAAACCATAAATGTTAACTTATCTCAGATAGTAGTTTTGAATAAATATTTAAAATAAATATAAAAATGTGTGAACCCACTGATGAAGTCCTTCACTATGCCATGTGATTGCAGAAAAAAAGAGTGCAAACAGCATCTCCTGGCCAGGTGTCTTGGTATTTTCTATCATGTCAAAACTAAACCCCTTGTTTTCCAGTTGCATAGGAAAAGAGTAGTTTTGTTTTATTGTCCATCAAAAACTTGGAGAGAAATAAATTGTTGCCATATGGTAACACCATGCAGTGAAGGGATAAATACCAGACAGAGATATGTCCTCATCTCAACAAGAGGGGTACATGATATAACTCCATGTAGGCATATGGCTTTTCTCACAAAAGAACTGTGCAGTGGGCAATGAAGCAGTCATCACCACTTATCTCATTAGAGGATGTTATGCCTTGGCAGCTTCCTCCTAAATAGATCTGTTGTCCCAAATGGATGGAATGATTTGCCACTGTAGCACCTGTGTGTGGAGGAAGACTCTGGAGGCAGGTGGATTTTTAACAGAATGTCATCTCACATTTACTTGAAGAGAAAATGCTTTTCAGGGCATGTTCAATCAGTGATCACAAAATAAAAATAACCAAAAAGGGTGAACACCTGTCCATGATGTTCACCATGTTCAAGTTCAGTGTCAAGTTGTTCAAGCTCATGCTCGTGTGTGTGCGTGTGCTTGTTTACTGTCTGTCGCATGCTCTGCCATTTTTGTTGCTGTGTATCTCTGTGTTATGATGTTCTCTCCTGAAAGGAGAAACAAAACACACATAAGTAAACTTGCCGTAATCACAAACAGGCATTACCTAAATGTTCAACTCAACTCTTCATCTGCATACCCATGCAACACCGACTAAGGTCAGGGAAGCATCTAGTCAGAGAGAGGGAACAGTAGGGGCCTCTAGTGGCCAAAACACAACATGACACGTCTGGAATCCTGACAGGACCCTCCCTCTAGGAATGGCTCCTGATGTTCCTCCCAGGATGATCCGGTCAGTGAGTGAACTCCCTGATTAACTCTGGGTCCAGGATGTCCTGGACAGGAATACAGGAAATCAACTCTAGACCATAGCCTTCTCAGTCCACCAGATATTGAAGGAACTCCCATCGGGAATCCAGAATCTGATGGACCGTGTAAATCGGCTGGCCTCCAGTGATTCGAGGCAGAGGGAGTGGTCTACCTACTGCAGTAAAGACACAAGACACAACAGGTTTGAAAAGGAAGACATGAAACATGTAGATAATTCTCAAGGACCTAGGTAACTGTAAATGGTAAGTAACTAGGTTTAATCTCCTTGCCACTTTAAAGGGCCCAAAGTTGCGCTGGGACAGGTTGAGAGACTCCACTCACAGAGGCAGGTTCTTGGTGGAGAGCCTAACCTGGACACTGTGTGGGAGCTTGTCTGCGATGACAGTCCACCTATTGATGGTACTGCTAGGAGATCTGGAGAAGCTTGCATCAAGCCTCATAACAGGTCAGGGAGTGCCCCAACCTCAACCTCTTGGTCCACAAACAGTGGCAGCATGTACCCAAACTGGCACTCAAAAGGGGACATTCCAGTGGCCAAAGAGCGCAGGGTGTTGTGGGTGTACTTGGCCCACATGAGGAAGGAAATCCAGGAGGACAGGTTGTTCACTACCATGCACCTCACACTTGTCTCTAGGTCTTGGTTTAACTTCTCAATTTGGCCATTGGAATTTGGTGATTTCTTTGGCTGTGAGTACCTTAGGCAGGGGAATGAATCTGCATGCTTGGGAAAATCTGTCAATTATCGCAAAGATGGTGGTGCTATCTTGGGACTGCAGGAAATCCATTGAGCAATGTGACCAGGGTCATCATGGAATAGAGAGTGGGTGCAGCAACCCCTGAGGTGACCAATGAAGTTGCATGCAAACCCATCTCCAAGGGGACTCAATGGTACAGGTAGTGACTGGGTGACAGGTAAGCTGGGAGGAGTGACCCCACTAGAGTATCTGGGAATTAACAGACCTGTGCACAAACAACGATCAGCAGGTCACTGTCCCTCAGTCAGATTCTCAGGTGTGAGTGTGGCTTCTTCTTCTCTCTCACAAGAGACACAAACTTGCAATGATTTGGGATGATGGGGATGATGGGCATGGGCAAGTACACTCAAGACAGGGCACCAGGCTTGAGGTTCTTGGAGTCCAGGTGGTATGGCAGGACAAACTGAAACCAGTTGAAGAACAGGGACCAACATGCATGGTGAGGGTTGAGCCAATTGACCAGCTGAATGTACTTCAGGTTGTTATGGTTGATAAGTATTTGGAACAGGTGCTGAGCTCCTTTGAGCCAATGTCTCCACTCCTTCAGTGCCAGTTTGACAACCAGCAATTCTTAGTTTCCCACATCATAGTTCTTTTCAGTAGGTGTAAGGCAATGAGACATGAAGACACAAGAATGTAATTTGTTGTCCTCCCCCTCTGGTACTGAGTGGGCCCATCAGTGACTGCTTGAACCTTCCAGGGATCCATCTGAATGTTAATGAGATTAATGATGAATCCTATGGACTGTGCTTGGATCATCTAGAATTTACATTCCTCTGATTTGATAAAAAGATGATTTTCAAGGAGCAGTTTTAGGACTTTAAACTTTTTGAGGACGGAGCTTGAGAAGACAAGGAGCCATGAGTCATACAGGTACACAAATACAAATCTTTTGAGCATGTCTCTGAGCACATCAATAATCAGAGCCTGGAACAATGCTGGGGTGTTGGACTGAAGGGCATGATTTGCTGTTGATGATTTGCCATTCATAGTGGCCTGTGGGGGTGTGGATGGATAAAATCAGTAAAGGTTTCTTTGATGAATGATGATATTCGTCTTAAATTGATCTCTTAGGTGGTTAGGACTTGTTGAATTCCTTCAAGGACCTAGTTTTTTAATGGTTTAATGATCTTTGATCACACAGCTTAATTTTCCTGTAAATTAGAGCAATAGCTGTCAAATTTGTTTCAGTGTATTTATGACATTAAATGCTGGATGGACATTCTAGATCCTACATTGTTTTTAGCTAAGCAGATCAGTGCTGTTGTCAAAAGCAGCTTCTTTCAGCTGAGATCTATTGCTAAAATCAACAAAATACTCTTTATGAAGGAAATGGTTATTCATGCTTTTATAACATTTAGGTTAGACTACTGTAATTCTCGCTACTTCAGATCGCCTAAAACCACTCTAGATTGCTTGCAAATGGTACAAAATGCAGTGGATAGATTATTGACTGGCATAAGAAAACATGAGCACATTACTCCTGTCCTCGCCTGTTTACACTGGTTGCCTTTCAGTCCCTCATTCACGTTTTAAAATTAAAGGTAATGGGGCTTTCTCAGTAGCTGCTCCCAGTCTCTAGAATAGTCTCCCTTTTCATTTTCTTCCCCCTCTATTACCATTTTGAAATCTTACCTGAAAAGCTACTTTTATTTCTGTTGGAGGGTGTAGAATTTTAATTTGTCCATCAATATTTTATACTATTAAATGTTTGTTTTAAATCTGTTTTATACTACTTGTACAGCTCTTTGTTTTCAACTTCTGTTGTTTTTAAATGTGCTTTATAAATAAATAGACTAAACTTGCCTCAAAGTTTGGTCCTTAGCAGATGTTTGAAGTATCGATAGTCCATGACGTTTTCCCACAAATATGTGTCTATTGTGTGGACATTCTGATTTGATCTGGGTTTTGTCATAGCATATTTAAGCGAACAGTTTCAGTTTGGCCTTTTGTCTCACACATCTATTGCACTTTTTTCTCTCAATATTCACAGCCAACTAGAGCACTAAGAACCTCGAATGTTAAAGTTCTAGTATATCCATGTCTAAAGCCGGAGGACTAATAACTAATTACTAATTCTGTAATTACTTGGTCTTGTCTTGGACTTACTGGCATTAGTACTCTGACTTCTCTTGGTTTTTGGTATTGGTCTTGCTAAGTATGGTCTTGATCTTGGCCAAGAATTTGTGAAAAAAGTGCTGCCTTATCTTTTTGCATACACGAAGTTTGACAAGAAGTAATTCCTTCCAGTATGGTTATGCACGGGTTAACTTGAGTTGTAACACAAGGCTCCGGGTGTAAGGAGGTACCCAATTTGATCAAAACCTGGGAATACATATTTACACTCGATTTGCTTAGTTGTAGGTAATATTTGGCTTGTGTGTATTGATTCTAATTTTGACAGAGGGAAGGAATAGAGTTGCAAATGCAGTCATGTGGGTTTTTGAAATTAAACAATTGTATGATTACATAATTTGAATTTGACATTAAAAGGAGACCCAACTATACTTATTTAATTAAGGAAACACCTATTTCAGAGTTTCTCTCTTTCTCTATCTCTCTTTGAGTATATGTGTGAATCATTAGAGAACTAATGTGTCCCTAATGACACATTAAAGTGTTTCAAAAAAAGCAAGTGTGAAAGTTTTGACATTAAAAACCACCTGTTTTCAGGGTCTTGCTAGATATGAGCTATTAAATGCAAGGCATTCATTAATTACTTAAAATTTTGAGTTGTAAATCATTAGAATATGTCATTAAAACTTCTGAGTTACGCCTCTGACCGGCATCTGAAGCTTGTGTAAAATCATGCCTATTTATAGGCCTGCTGTGATCAGGTGACGTCGCAATTAAGTGCGCTGTGTTATATAAATATGGCACCTATGAACCACGCCATCAACCTCTATTATCTGAAGTAAAGACGCCATTCACAGGCCTGCCTGTGACAAAGCTATGTGATGTCTCATTCCCTTCTCAGGGAACAGGGTTACTTCGACGTTGCGTTTAGCATAACATTATGGGAACGAGAACACCCACTCTGTCATAAAGAGGATATGCCCGGTTCAAAAAGACCCAAGCCCGAGGGTCACTGCAAGACACTTGAGTCTGGGGTGGAATGAATATCTAGGCTATAATAACGATTGAATGTGTGTGGCATAGACCACCCTGCAGCAGCACACACATCCTGCAAGAAAACCACTTTGGGCAAAGCCTTCGTGGAGGCGACCACCCTAGTGCAATAAGCCCTTATGCCCAGAGGTGTAACGAGAACACGCGCTTCATAAGCAATAGAGATTGCTTCCACTATCCAATTAGAGATGCGTTTTGACACAGCATCACCTCTACTGTTGCTGCCAAAGCAGACCAGCAGCTGCGACTTATGCCACTGACTGGAGCGGTGGACATAATTACAGAGAGCCTTTACTGGACACAGCATTCTTTCTTGTTCTGGTGAGGGGAATGGAGGAGGGCAGAAAGCCGATGTAGGCACCTTAGGAATATTATCCGGCATAGGATACAGGAAGGCCTTGGCTAATCCGGAGGCAAAGTCTAGGCAGGAAGGGGCAACAGAGATAGCTTGTAGATCTCGTACTCGCTTGAGAGATGTCAGGGCCAGCAGATGAGCTACCTTTAGAGTCAGAAGCTTCTCAGAGGCTGACTCAAAGGGCTCAAATGGGGCCCTTGACAGACCTTCCAGGACCACAGAAAGGTCCCAGGAAGATTTCCCGGCCTGCAGATGGGCCTCGGCCGCCTGAGACCACGCATGAACCTCTAAGTTAGATGATGTTGCCCTACAGGGGCTCCATCATCAGGGGCATCCATGTAAACCCTGCTTGTAGAAAGAGCTTACCCCAGAGAAATGTTCTTGTAAGAACTCCAGGACTGTAGCTATTGTGCAGTTCACTGGGTCTATCTGGCGTTCCTCACAACACAAAACAAAAAGCCACCACCCACTAAAGTGAATACAATTTCCTTGTGGATGGTGCTCTAGCGTTTAATATGCTCTCTACAACTTCAGTTGTGAGACCAGAATCTATGAGCTAGTGCCCCTCAGGGCCAGACCCACATTTTCCATAGCTCTGGCCGAGGGTGATAAATCAGCCATCCAGCTTGAGACAGTAGATCCACTCTACGAGCTCAAATGGGGCACCTGACAGACCTTCCAGTACCACAGAAAGGTCCCAGGAAAGTATGCAAATGGACATCAGCCACCTGACACCATGCAAAAACCTTGAAGGGGCGTGACCGGCCAAAATGGTGGCCACGTAATCTCTGATTGTAGAAGTAGTTCAACCATGCTGATAAAAGTTATTGTAAGAACTCCAGGACTGTAGCTATTGCACAGTTCACTGGGTTTACAGTGGATCCCTGCAGCTGGGAATCTCCCAAGGAGTGCCATATAGCAGGGATATTATCTCTGAGAACCATATTCAAGCTGGCCAATAAGATGCTACTAGCAGCATACATAGACTGACATAGACATAGACTGACTCGCTAGAACTTGTGGGAGCAGAGTGATCGAGGTAAAAGTGTGCACATGCGACCTCGGCCACATGTGCACCATGGGATCCAGCCCTAATTGTGCAGGAGGAGTGCGAGCAAACCACAGCGGGCTGTGTGTTGTCTCCTCGGAGGTGAACACATGCAGTCCCACTTGGCCAAACCTTGCCATGCGGAGCCCACCACTTGTGGATGGAGCCACCATTTCCTGGGCCTCAGCCCCTGCCTCAACTGGATGTCTGCCCCACCTTCCCAGAATGTTCATTGAACTCACTGACAAACTTTCCTTCTGCCCAGAGAAGAATTAGTTGCACCTGCCTGAACAGGGGGAATGGACATAATGCACCCTGGTGGTCTATATATGAGACCGCCAATATGTTGTCTGTAAACACATGGTGACCTCTCAATTGAAGAAGAAGGAATTTCAGTGCTAGAAATATGGTCCACATTTTTAGGCAATTTATATGCCACTTCAGATGAGGGCCACACCAGAGACTATGCGCTGGACAGCTGTATAAGACCGTGCTCCAGCCTGTGAGGAAGGTGTCCGTCATTACCATCTTGCACTAAGGAGACACCCCTAGAGTGTGACCCAAGGCTAGAAACCGGAGACACTCAAATTCTCAGTGCACGTAGGCATCACCACATGACACTGATTATTCTCAAAGGTTTTGTCTTTGGATGAAACCCACAACTTCTCAGTCACCACTGAACAGTCTCCTGTGTAATAGGCACATAAGTGCTAATAGTCTCCCAAGATCCAGCTTTATCTTGCTCAGTGTTGATAGGATTGACTCTACGCATGTTGGGGATAGAAACCACCTCATCGTAGTAGAATCTTATAACCCCTAGAAAAGTTGTCCACTGCACTGGGGAAAGCGTACTTTTGTGAGGTTTAACCTGAGCCCCAAGCTCTTCATGTGGGCGAGAACAATATCTTGATATTGAACCGCCAGTTCCCTGGATCGTGCTAGAATTAACCAGTCATCGAGGAAGTTTAGTACATGGATGCCCTGGAGTCTCAATGGAGCCAGAGTGACATCCATGCACTTTGTGCAGGTGCAAGGGGATAAAGATAGTGATGTTTCTATGCACATTTTAGATCTATCATCACAAACCAGCCCTCAAACTGAATCTGTGGAACGATAAGTTTGGGCATCAGCATCTTGAACTTGTAAGTCCGAAGAGTGTAGTTCAGATGACACAAATCTAAAATTGACCACATACTTCTATTTTTTGCAGACCAGGAAATAATGGCTGTAAAATCTTCCCTCCTTCAGGGAACAGGGTATGTGTTCTATGGCCCTTTTGTCCAAGAGAGATCTTACTTCCTGTGCTAAAATCAGGCTATGGTCTGTGCTGACTACTGTGGTGAGCACACCTCTGAACCGGGGGTGGGGTGGGGTGGGGGTGGTGTCGAGCTGTAGACACATTTGACAGTAGTTTCCACGCTGCCAGATGGTCTTTTAGTGATGTTTGCTATTCCACATTCTACTGGAGGGAAAGCATCAGATTTTCGTTGCCCTGTGACAGCTCACTGACCAGAAAACACTGAAAACTTGGGACCGCCTTGGCAAGGGGAGGCCCCTGAAATGTCCCTCCACAGCCCCTCAGGACCGCTCTTCTTTGCCTGCTTGTCCTTTATGACCATTCTCAGATCAGGCCTATAAGCAGGTGGTGACTGTGGCCACCCGGTTCCCCTGGCTGTCTGCGGGGGTTGGCAGGCTGCCATTTTCACCTTCTGGGTCTCCCTTGCACTAGTGCTGGCCCAGGCTCCATTCGTGGATGCCTGGGTGAACTCGAGACAACAGGGAAGGAACTGGCTGAATGTGGCCATATGTTGAGCTGACACAGCGGGTCTGCTTTGTAGGCCTGCAACACTGTCATTGTCTGCAGTGAGCCACAAGCAAGACTACTACTGCATAGGCCTTGCCCACCAATGCCACAGTGGCTTGGATGGCAAAGCCGGCCCCCCTAATTACCTGCTGTCGATGGAGAGAGGTAGCTCGCAAGTGCCTTCTCCACCTTCAGCATAGCTAAATAGCCATGCCATACATTCCCTACAATGGTAGAATAATCCAACATTGTGGGGTTATAAATATGGCTTATGCATGGTTTTCCCCCAGAAACCTGATATTTTGTCATGCACTTCTGGTAGAAAGGGGAGCTTCTGAAGTGTGAGGGATTTACTTTCACTGGGGAGAAAAAGGCTTATCCAGCCATTAGTAATCACTTCAAGCAGCTCTTTATATGCTTCTCTCAGTTTTTAGTACTGAAAGAAGTACTAAGAAGTATATCAGTTTTAATACGCCCCTCGGAGTCAGAGAGGAATTATTACTATTATTTTTGTGAGTATTTTTTTTTACCCCCTTTTGGCTTTCCATAGCGGAAGGACGAGTTGCGACGCAAGCCCCAAAATCCAGTGGAGAGTCGAACCCGGAAGACAGAGCAAGAGATAGAGCAGTGCTTGTCTCCCACTCTTCTTCCTCATCCATAAGAGATCCCCTGAACCTGAGATGGCTCGGTGCCTCGGCAGCCACCGGCCCAGATCTGCGAGGCTCTGAAACCCAACTTTCTTCAGTTTCCGAGAAGAGTGTGAGTTTTGAGCCGGGCTGCTTAATGTAGGCATTACCATGTGCAACCTCTCGAGGCTGCCATCGCAAGCTAAATCCCTAGACATTTCACCTAGAAAGTGTGCACTATTCCCCATCATGAAACAGGTAAAGCCGTAACACACTTCTTTTGAATTCTCTCACTCATATTTTTCTCTCTCGCTCATTCCTTTTTTCTTCTCTTTTTTATTAAAGGGATAGAAAAGTTCTGAGATTTTGAGAAAAGATAGTGAGGAAATGAAGCATCTTTTTCTTTCATTGTACAGCTCTCCTTCTTCTCCTTGTTGGGGAAGCCCCAGACGCTCCCCCAGATGTTCAGCGGCCAACGTAGCTCTGTGCAGCTCTCCTTCTTTTCCTTTGCTGTGGAGTCCCGGAGGCTCAGCTCGCTCGGCTGGCTGCGTGGCACTGTGTAGCTCTCCTTCTCCATTGCTGGGAAGCCCCAGAGGCTCGGCTCACGCTGCTCTCTGTATGGCGCGGCGTATCTCTCCTCTCTCTCCTTCTCCAACTTAAGTAGGTGGTCCCAGAGGTTAATGGCGATCTGCTGCTTCCTTGCTTTGGCTTGTGATTCTGTGATGACACGTAGACTTGAGGCGGATGCAGATGCAGGTCACAGTCTTTATTAATATATCAAACTTAATACAGATGTGGTCTTTGTGGGAAAACTGGCAACGGGACATATAACTCACTTATCCTTAACATAGATGGCAAGACCGCTACAAACGTGTCAACATATCATCAACCTAAACTCGGTAACTCAGCCACTTAAATAAGGAACATAATGAATGATAAACACAAACACCTGTGACTACTCTGCTCTAAAGCTTATGCTAACCCGGAAGCGAGCGAGCAAATAAAAGTCCACTTCAACAAACCACCACAGTGCCCTCTGTCGGTGGTGGTGTGACACCATGTAAATGTACTGAATGTTTGTTCAATGAACCATAAACAATTATTGCACATGCACCTGTGGAACAGTCATTAAGACACTAACAATTTACAGGCGGTAGGCAATTAGGGTCACAGTTGCAATAACTTAGGACATTAAAGAGAGCTTTCTACTGACTTTGAAAAACACCAGAAGAAAAATGCCTAGGGTTCCTGCTCACCTGCGTGAACATGCCATAGGCCTGCTGCAGGGAGCCGTGAGTACTGCAGATATGGCCAGAGCAATAAACTGCAATGTCTGTAACGTAAGATACCTAAGACGGTGCTACAGGAGACAGAAAGGACAGCTGGTCATTCTTGCAGTGGAAAATTACATATAACCATGTGACCCCCTAGACATGATCAAGAACTTGCAAATGCCGTGGTGGAAGAGTGGGGTGACATCTCACAGCAAGAACTGACTAATCTGATGCAGTCCATAAGGATGAGATGCAGTGTAGTACTTAAAGTAGCTGGTGGCCACACCAGACTGTTACTTTTTATACTGATCCCCTCTTTGTTCAAGAGCTCATTATTCCATTTCGGTTCATCAAATGTCTGAAACTTGTCTCAGTTGTTGAATGTTTTTATGTTAATACAAATATTTACACATGTTAAGAAATTTGCTGGAAATAAAAGCAATTGAATGTGAGAGGATGTTTCTTTTTTTTTGAGTATATAAGTATCAAACTAGTTTATCCAAGAAATCCACCAGTGCCAAGTGCACAAATAATACAGATACAGATTCAGAAAAAGATGCATGTAGCTTGATTCTACAAAAAATGGATATGTTTGTAAGACATCCTGATAATACACTCTCCAGACAGCACTTACAATAAGTACAATACCATACTTTATTGATGACAGTATCAAAACACTGAGAATCAATGTTTTGATACTGTACTTCACTGCAAATTGTTCCCATCAGTATAAGAACTGATAATTTTTTTTATTTATTATTATTTTTTTTTATCAAGCATGAAAATCACTTAAACTCCCAATAGAGCACAATGTGCAATTAAGCAACTTTCACTCTGTAAAAATCTCATTTCTAAGGCTAAGGTGGAGAGTAAGCACCATGTCACGACAACACAGCTTTCTGCAAAGCTGCCAGGTACACGTTTGCAGTAAATATATGCTTTTAGCTGACTCTAAATAAAAATAACTCTAAATAAAAATAAATAAATAAATAAATACATAAATAAACACACTGGGAAAGTAAAGTCATTCACACCATAGGGTTGCTCCCAGGGGTTAAATAAATAGTTTTAAGGCATGTGGCCCAATTGTCAGTCTGTTCTTAAACAGATCAACTTCTGCTTTTCTGTAGCTGTATTACCTACTTGTACATTTGCGAGTCACAGAGCACATGACTACTGTGAGACCTTCTGTCTGTTGTTTGACATCTCTTAAGGCAGAGTGGTCCACAGTAATAAGTGTGAACCCCATATGAGATTTTGAAAATGTTTTTGAACAGGAAATACCTCTAATAGCAAATGAGACAAGCCTCATAGTACTGAGCTGCACAATCTGTGACAATGTAAAATGCCTGTTTTTGTGATTGACCTTTCTGTCCTACTGCTTCTTTGACTGACAAATCTGTCCAAATACCTGTTTCTCTAGTAGTGAGTCCAGCTATTTGTCATGAGTCTTTAATTTTTGCAGGAACATTTTAATGACTAGATGTTTCATTCACAAATGACTGGTCTTTTTGATTGAGATGCTAAGGTAAACAAATCAGCAATGGTCACTGGTCACTGCAATGTGTTAATTGTTTCCAAGATGGAGAATTGACTGGTCTAAATGTTAGCAGCAGGTAGTGCATGCAAAGTGTTTTTAGCAGGCTCAAATATTGGCAGCTGTACTAAACTCCTCCAAGTTTTGCATGTCACAGCATTAGCACCTTACATTTGGCTTTCGCACTTGGCCCACTGCCAACTCATTCACATTGTATGCCAATTCAACTGTTTACTTTACTTCCCACTGTCAAAAGGTACAACAATTATGGAACACATTATGGAATTGTGCAATTAGTTTCACTTGCCAAAAGCAATAGGCATATTTTTCTCTTCAAACAACAGTCAAACATGGCTAAAATAGTAATAAATCAAAGACTAGAATTACCACACCCACATATTTGATGCTACAGAATAAACAGTAACACAACAAGGCATGTGGAAAGAAACCTAAAGTTTACAAAACTGAACTTTAGCATCTTGAATATACTTCTTGGACTCCTGGGAAAACAAAGATGGGAAAAAAGATAAATGTGACCTGGAAACCTACCAGCAGTCAGGTACTGCGAATATTACTAATGAAATTGAAGTGTCTAAAAGACCACTATATCTGTTGTGAAAAAATTATTTTGATAATACTGGAGGACTTTCTCTTTAATAGTTCACAGTTAAATGCTCTGATTTTATTACTCCTTTTTAATAAAGACTGTATGGTCCCCATCAATAGCACAATACCTTGTTTTGATGAGTAAGAAAGACAGTCAGGAAATTTAGAAAAAGATGATGAGTTGCTTACATAAGATGGTATTCTTTATTTTAATAAATTTTGCAAGCTTAATCACACAATAAAATAAATTCAATGGAATTGGAATTATAACTGAATTTTTTATTACAGTTAAAGGAAACAACACTAAGTCTCATGTTCACAGGAAACAGAATATTTGGGAAAACAGATACTGACAGGAAAGCTAGTCTCAACAAGAATAGAGAACATAGACAGTACCCTAACAAAAACAGGACTACATTCAGCTGTATTTTATGTAAATAACCTGAATGCCAAAAACATCAGAAGTAATTAACTACACTAGGCTAAATTAATGAAAAATAATATTCACTAGTACCTACAGTATCTCACAAAAGTGAGTACAAACCTCACATTTTTGTAAATATTTGATTATATCTTTTCATGTGACAACACTGAAGAAATTATACTTTGCTACAATGTAAGTAGTGAGTGTACATGCTTGTATAACAGTGTAAATTTGCTGTCCCCTCAAAATAACACACAGGCATTAATGTCTAAACCGCTGGCAATAAAAGTGAGTATACTCCTAAGTGAAACTGTCCAAATTGGGCCTAATTAGCCATTTTCCCTCCCTGGTGTCATGTGACTTATTAGTGTTACAAGGTCTCAGGTGTGAATGGGGAGCAGGTGTATTAAATTTGGTGTCGTCGCTTTCACACACCCTCATACTGGTCACTGGAAGTTCAACATGGCATCTCATGGCAAAGAACTCTCTGAGGATCTGAAAAAAAGAATTGTTGCTCTTCATAAAGATGGCGTAGGCTATAAGAAGATTGCCATGACCCTGACACTGAGCTATAGCATGGTGGCGAAGACCATACAGCGGTTTAATAACACAGGTTCCACTTAGAACAGGAATCGCCATGGTCAACCAAAGAAGTTGAGTGCACGTGCTCAGCATCATATCCAGAGGTTGTCTTTTAGAAATAGGGGTATTAGCGCTGCCAGCATTGCTGCAGAGGTTGAACTGGTGGGGGGTCAGCCTTTCAGTGCTCAGACCATACGCCGCACATTGCATCAAATTGGTCTGCATGTCCTGTGGTCTGATGAGACCAAGATAAACTTATTTGGTTCAGATGGTGTCAAGTGTGTGTGTCGGCAACCAGGTGGAGAGTACAAAGACAAGTGTGTCTTGCCCACAGTCAAGCATGGTGGTGGGAGTGTCATGGTCTGGGGCTGCATGAGTGCTGCTGGCACTGGAGAGCTACAGATCACTGAGGGAACCAAGAATGCTGACATGTACGGTAACATACTGAAGCAGAGGCTGGGTCCCAGGGCAGTACTCCAGCATGATAATGACCCCAAACATACCTCCAAGAAGACCAGTGCCTTGCTAAAGAAACTGATGGTGAAGGTGATGGACTAAACCCTATTGAGCATCTGTGAAGCATCCTCAAATGGAAGGTGGAGGAGCACAAAGTGTCTAACATCCATCAGCTCCGTGATGTTGTCATGAAGGAATGGAAGAGGACTCCAGTGGAAAGCTTCTGTGAAGCTCTGGTGATCTCCATGCTCAAGAGGGTTAAGGCAGTGCTGCTAAATAATGGTGGCAACACAATACATTGACACTTTGGGCCCAATTTGGACATTTTCCCTTAAGGGTGTACTCACTTTTGTTGCCAGCGGTTTAGACATCAGTGGCTGTGTGTTGAGTTATTTTGAGGGGACAGAAAATTTACACTGTTATACAAGCTGTACACACTACTTTGCATTGTAGCAAAGTGTCATTACTTCAGTGTTGTCACACTGAAAGTGTTGTGGATAAAATCAACCTTTCTAGCCTAAGTCAAAAAACTTCTAAGACAGAGAGTTTAGTAGATGTCAAAAGTAATAAACTTTATTGGAAACCAACAAAGGTGACTGTCTGCAGAGAGTCCAACTTGTACATACACATACATGTCTTTATATATGTTTTGGAAACAGTAAAATTATCCCTAGATGGGGCATTCCCCTTTTCTTTCCGGGAACAGACCAATCTCTATTGCCTTAATTAATTATTCATGTCTATACGTTATCTTAACTTTGTGGAGCATGCGCAGTGAGTTGATTTTCTTGAAAAGGTTTTATGAGGACAAGGTTTCTTCCTTTCTACAAGAAGATGGTTTCACTCAGGCTTCTCTGTCCTGTCCTTGAACCACACTCCCTTCCTGAGGCCATCTTCCTGCTTCCATAGGCACCTGGCTTCAAAGTTTTCTCCCACAAAAGTGAATGTCCAATGCCAATTTATAGCTGAGTAGCAAAGTGCCAGCTGGTACAGAAGAACTTTTGTTGTACAGTAAGACATGGCATTCATCCAACTCTAATCCACTCAGAATATGACTTGATTTAACCATTGTTCTATAGATTTGGATTATGCTTCCAACGATTGATTATACATATTATAGATTATGCTTTTTAACCCATACAGATTATTTGATTATGCTTAAAGTAGTACTTCTAAATGTAGGTTACATTGAATACACTTCATTAACATATCCAGAAGTGACTTATACATATTGATTACACGTCATAGCTATTTTCTTAGACATATTTTTGATATATTTTCTATAAAAGATATAATCAAATATTTACAAAAATGTGAGGGGTGTACTCACTTTTGTGAGATACTGTATGTGATGATTTTAGAAGTGATGTCACACTTCATACAGAGGCTCCAAGGCATCTTCCAAGTAGGTAAACAAAATCACATTGAAGCTCCATATTGGGGTTTGTATCATTTTCAGAGAATAATATAATCGATGACAAATGGGGCCTCAATGTTTTGTCCAATCACATAAACATTATGGGGTTTTGAAATGCCATGTTTCTTCATTTTGCTGAGCTGTACCACTAGTTAGACATTATTTTTGTTGAATCACATTGAAAATAACAGGTATGAGAGCAGTAGAGGGGACAAAGGACAGAGCCAACAAGTTAAACCAGTTTTTTAATAGATATGACTCAACAATGCTGACTGAACCCCTCTTCCTCTCCACTTCCTCAAATAGCTCCACCCAGGTTACCCCCCGCCCCTTCCCCTCCAACTCAGGCTCCTCCCTCCACACCCCTCCCATCACCAACCCCCCTCCCTTCTCTCCCATCCATTCTACTGCCCCTCCAATCCCCCCTCCACTCCACTCCACTCTTCATTCCCTTGCCACTCCACTCCCCCCTACCATCCACCCTGGTCATTACAACCAGCCAGGTGAGACAGCAGCTCACCAGAACCCGGATCAACATGGACAGAGGAACCGACGACATCCACCCGATGGTCCTCAAGGTGTGTGCAGGGCAGCTGTCAGGAGTGTTCTGGCATCTTTTTGACCTCTCGCTGAGGTTCAAGAAGATGCCGAAGTTCTGGAAGACTTCCTGCATTGTCCCTGTCCCCAAAATGAGATATTCCAGCAAGCTCTCCAATTTCAGGCCTGTGGCATTAACGTCTCATGTAATGAAGACTTTCGAGAGACTGATTCTGCAGCACCTTAGGCCCCTGGTACGCGACTGCCTGTACCCTCTGCAGTTTGCGTACCAGGCTGACATCAGCGTGGATGACACCATTATTTACCTGCTTCACAGAGCCTACACCCACCTGGAGAAGCCACACAGCACTGTGAGGATCATGTTCTTCGACTTCTCCAGTGCTTTTGACACCATTCAGCCTCTGAGAAGCTCTCCGTGATGCAGAAGGATCAGGACCTGGTGGCCTGGATCACTGACTACCTCACTGACAGGCCGCAGTATGTCAGGCTAAATGGCTGCCTGTCAGATGTCACAGTGAGCAACATTGGCACACCCCAGGGAACTGTATTATCACCATTTCTGTTCACACTCTACATTTCTGACTTTTGCTTCAACTCCGGAACGAGCCACATCCAGAAGTTCTCAAATGACTCCTCCATCGTCGGCTGTATCACAGATGATAGAGAAGAGGAGTACAGAGACTTGATTAAGAGCTTCATCGGATGCTGTGACAGCAACCAGCTCAAGTCAACACAGGAATAACCAAGGAGCTGGTGGTGGAATTCAGATGCAGCAAGAAGCCCCACACCCCGGTTGTAATAAGGCGTGAGGGGGTAGAGATGGTGGACACCTATAAGTTCCTGGGGGTGCACCTAAACACCTAAACTGGACTGGACAGACAACACCGAGGCCCACTACAGGAAAGGACAGAGCAGGCTGTTCTTCCTGAGGAGGCTCAGGTCCTTCAATGTGTCCACCAGGCTTCTACAGTTGTTCTACCAGTCTGTTGTGGCCAGTGTCATATTCTTTGCTGGGGTGTGCTGGGGAGGTGGCATCGGGACTTGTGGCGCCAACAAACTGGGCAAGCTGGTGAAGAAGGCCAGCTCGGTGGTGGGGATGGAACTGGACAGTGTGGAGGTGGTGACTGAGAGGATGAGAAGGAAGCTGAAAACCATAATGAACAACCCCTCTCATCCTCTATGCTGAGCTGAGGCAGCTCAGAAGCTCCTTCAGCCACAGACTCATCCAGCCCCGAGCCTCAAAGTGCTTTGGAGGCTCATTTGTGCCATCAGCCATCAGGCTCCACAACACCACAGCATCAAACTGACAAATTTATGCCTGATCATATGTGAGACATTATCCGGCTGTAAATAATTATTACTGATTGTAAACTGTAAATCGTGAGTGAATACTTCTATAATAGGGAATCTGTTCTGTTCTGTTCTGTTCTATTCTTTTATATTCCTTCGTGCTGCTATGTCGACCTAAATTACCCCCACGGGGGATTAATAGAGTTATATTTTATCTTATCTTATCTTATCGTATCTTATATACACTCACACCCCCATTCATACACTACGAATAGTGTCCAAAAAAATTAAGATTTTTTTTTATTATTCTATTACAGTATACTGTGGAAAACAATTTTACATTTGTAAGACGAATAAAACACACCAATCAAAATGCAAGAAAGAAGCAAACAGAACCTTGTTGCAATGGAGGATAATTGTTTCTTGGTTGACCAAAATGGGTGTGGGTGGCTTTAGAAGAAAATTATCACAGCTTTCTTTAATATACATTTCTATACATTTAATATGTTTCTATTCTATTCTATATGCCATGTGCTGTATTTAAGTAGTTGGAGTGGCACAAAAGGAGGTATGACATTCAAAATCTCCTGTGAAGCAGAATTTTCAAGCTTACTCTTAGTGCAGATGCAGGGATAAAATGGCAATTTTCTGACCTCATTTGATACAACCTGGTTTTGTGGATGTTCATTATTTGTCACTACTCTTCCACATAATAGGAAACTACACCCAAATGCTAATTAAATATGCTATTAATTATATTATCTATAATAAATAAGAACAAACTACTCATGTGTTGCTACTAAAGGTCAAATCACAGAGTCTGTTTTAGTTGTGCTTAAGCATGTATATTAGTCAGCATTTATATCCATACCAGTTTGTAATTTGTGATAATTACATAGGAATAAATAAAAAAAATAACATCACTCAATAATTTATTTACATAATGGTCCACTGTATCAAGGCTGTTAGGATATCAACGGTGTTCCCATGCAATATTTGATGGTGTCTGCTTAGTTGGTCCTGATCCATGAAATGACTTCAGTCTAATCAGCCCAGCCATTCCATTAGTGAAGAATCATAGAGAAAGAGCACCAAGCTCAGTCTTGCACAGTTCACCAAAGATCATGTTGAAACTCTCGCCATGGCATCAAGCCTACATTTCTTAAATCGTTTCACTTTGTGTGGACAGATTACAGTCGAGTCAGTTTGCCAAGAGATTGTGGAGAAGCCTTAGGACTCAATGTACACAATTCTTTTGCAGAGATCTCACTGAAGTTCCAAAGTTCTTGTGTCTTCATGTTGCAAGGGTTGATAATGACAGAGTTATGGGTCAAAAACACAACGCTCAAGTTGATCATTTGGAGATCCAGTTGGATGGATCTCCAAATTGAAGATTTGAAACAAAATTAGCTAACTCACTTATGTTTTACTGAGGAATGATGTGGAATGTCTGTTTTCCCTGCCTCTCCTCATTCTCCTCTGCGAATAACTTTTTGGATATTTATAAAATGCCTAGATCACAAAACAAGCATGTAGTTGTCACGTTTGGCGAATGGAGGCCGAAGCAATCGCAGATTTTTTGAACATTTATTTTAAACACACGAATAACGAAACAAAAACACTAGGACAACTGGGCATAACACTGTGGCAAGAAACAAACACGACAGAAGTGACGTGAGTCTATAACAACGAAAGACCCCGAAAGAGTGCAGACAAAGACTATATATACACATTGGTGCTAATTAACAAAAACGTGAGTCAGGTGCATGTGGTCAGGTGGTGTAGTGCAGTGGCTGATGGGACATGGAGTCCCGAGTTTCCGGATACGTGACAGATCCCCCCTCCAAGGGGCGCTACTCCTGGAGCGCCCAAAATCAAAGGGCCCCCCTCCGGGGGTCCCGGCCCTCCGGGCCAAAAGTCCCCAGCAGAACCAGGAGGCCGAGCAGCTTCCACCATGGCACAAGGAAGCGGGGGGAAGTCCTTGGCAAAGCATGAAAGAGGGGCGACGTCCCCCACGGGACAGGAGAGCGGAGCATGCCTCACCGCGAGGTTCAAGGGGGGAGCGAAGTACCTGACAAGGCCCACGGGGGGAGCGAGGGTCTCCGCGAGGCACACGGGGGGAGCGAGGGTCTCCGCGAGGCTCACGGGGGGAGCGAGGTTCTCCGCGAGGCTCACGGGGGGAGCGAGGTTCTCCGCGAGGCTCACGGGGGGAGCGAGGTTCTCCGCGAGGCTCACGGGGGGAGCGAGGTTCTCCGCGAGGCCAGGGAGAGGAGCGAGGTTCTCCGCGAGGCCCAAGGGAGGAACGACGCTCTCCGCGGAGCATGAGGGGGGAACGGAGACCTCCGTGGAGCAGGAAGGGGGAGCGACCCACTGAGCGCAGCGAGGGAAAGGAGCGACGTCTTCAGCGGAACGTGGAGGCAAAGTGACGTCCTCAGCGAAGCAGGATGGCAGAGAGACGACCGCAGCCGAGCAGGAAGGCCGAGCGACGACCTCAGCCGAGCAGGAAGGCCGAGCGACGTCCACAGCCGAGCAGGAAGGCCGAGCGACGTCCACAGCCGAGCAGGAAGGCCGAGCGACGTCCACAGCCGAGCAGGAAGGCCGAGCGACGTCCACAGCCGAGCAGGAAGGCCGAGCGACGTCCACAGCCGAGCAGGAAGGCCGAGCGACGTCCACAGCCGGGCAGGGATGCTGAGCGGCGTCCACAGCCGGGCAGGGATGCTGAGCGGCGTCCACAGCTGAACAGGAAGGCTGTGCGACGACCTCAGCTGAACAGGACGGCTGAGCGACGACCTCAGCTGAACAGGAAGGCTGAGGCACCTTAAGGTAGCTGAACAGCGGGGAATCCCTGAGGTCAGCGAACAGAGGTGAATTCATGAGTCCGCCCGGAGCTGGAGCGTCCTCACACACATAGCGGGGCGGCAGAGGGACTTCCTTCACAGGACTCACCGGCTGCGCGACTCTGAGGTAGCTGAACAGCGGGGAATCCTTGAGGTCGGCGAACATAGGTGAATTCATGAGTCCGCACGGAGCTGGAGCGTCCTCACACACATAGCGGGGCGGCGGAGAGACCTCCTTCACAGGACTCACCGGCTGCGCGACTCTGAGGTAGCTGAACAGCGGGGAATCCTTGAGGTCCGCGAACAGAGGGGAATTCATGAGTCCGCACGGAGCTGGAGCGTCCTCACACACATAGCGGGGCGGCGGAGAGACTTCCTGCACAGGACTCACCGGCTGCGTGACTCTGAGGTAGCTGAACAGCGGGGAATCCCTGAGGTCGGCGAACAGAGGGGAATCCATGAGACCCATCGGGGAGGGAGGGTGGGAGCAAACTGCTGTATCCGAAAAAAAAATAAAAAAAATCTACTGCTTCGTAGTCACGGTCTTTCGTTCTGTCACGTTTGGCGAATGGAGGCCGAAGCAATCGCAGATTTTTTGAACATTTATTTTAAACACACGAATAACGAAACAAAAACACTAGGACAACTGGGCATAACACTGTGGCAAGAAACAAACACGGAGACAGAAGTGACGTGAGTCTATAACAACGAAAGACCCCGAAAGAGTGCAGACAAAGACTATATATACACATTGGTGCTAATTAACAAAAACGTGAGTCAGGTGCATGTGGTCAGGTGGTGTAGTGCAGTGGCTGATGGGACATGGAGTCCCGAGTTTCCGGATACGTGACAGTAGTATGTTAGTGGAACTAGCTCTGAGCGATTTTACAATACATGTATCATGCAGTTTTCATAAAAACACAGTACGTGAAAACCAATTCTTTGAGTGTCCTTAATAATTCTCTTTTTTGATGTCTTTAAAAGGAATTGGTCTATGGTGAGAGGCTAGATAACTTTCTGTCCAACTTAGGGCTTAAGGCTCTGCTTATCAAAGCTTGGTCCTTATAGTCGGGCATAAATTTCTCAAGCACCTGGAATCATGATTGTCAAGTACCTTGTGGATAACCTCAAGTAAGCACCAAAGGTGAAGGCATTTATTTCAGGCCAGTGTATGACCCTCCCTAACAGGTGGAAAGTGGTGTTTATATCGACAAGAAGTATCCTTTTGTATTCTAATTCCAGGGTCCTTCTAACCCTGTGTCTAGCTTTCTTGATATGGGTTCTGTCTACATTATAAAAGGTATATCTCAGGAGATATATTTTGCAGAGTGTCCATAACATACAGTAATATGCTTAAATGTTAAGGTTTAAAGATTTATTGATAAGTCTTTAAGACTTATTACCGGATATCAGGCTTTAATCGATAGTTTGTCCAAGACTTTGATTTGTATCCATTGACTTTATTTCCTGGATTAGCCTCCTTTACTCAACCCCTTATGCTAGAGTTCAGACTAACCATACTTTAACGATTATTTTGTGCTCGAACGAGGGTGTTGCCAAGGGTGTCCTTTATCCCCACTGCTTTTTGCTGTTGCCATCGAGCCGCTCTCTATTGCACTAAAATCTTCCTCCTTGTTTAAAGGAATAGTTCGATATGGGGTAGAATACAAATTGTCGCTATATGCTGATGATCATTATCATGATGATATCAACGTGACACGTTCTCTATCTAATCTTCTATCAGCTAACTTTACTCTCCTTATCTCAAAGGTTAAATCTAACATTCGGAGTTGGGGTAACTTACCCTTTTCCCTAATTGGCAAGATCAATGCCGTCAAAATGAATATTTTACCGAAGTTTCGTTTCTTGTTCCAACAAGTGCCTCTTTCTCTCCCAAAATCATTCTTTGATTCATTGGATAAGATAATAAGTACATTTATTTTGGGAGGGAAGCCACCAAGGGTTAGTAAATCTTTATTGCAGAAATGTAAACTTAGTGGAGGACTTGCATTACCCAATTTTCAATTCTATTACTGGGCTGCACACATCCATAAACTTCAATCTCCTGGATCTTCTTGGCCTAAATTGGAATTATCTTCTTGTAGTGAATCCTCTTTACCTGCTCTACTTTACACCTCTTTACCTACAAAACGTTCCTAATATACTTATAACCCTGCTGTCCTCAGCACACTTATGACTTGGTATCAATTTAGACGACATTTTAAATTTGTAGGTGCATCCGCTTTGTGTCCTTTAGTGAACAATCATCTATTTCCCCCATCGTGTATGGACTCCTCATTTTCAGTGTGGTATGACAAGGGTATTAAACAAGTTAGAAATTTGTATTCTGATGGTGTGTTTGATAGCTTTGCCAATTTGGCATCCACTTACGATCTCCCCTTGACACATTTCTTTCGGTACTTTCAAATACGGAATTTCGTTTCTAGATGTTTTCCTGATTTCCATCATATCCACTATTCTCAGGGTACATTTAAAGCCTTGTCCATTGATTGCGATATTTGGGATCCCTCAAGCTTCAATTCCTTTGAGCTCGATACAAAAGGATGTTATTGCTTTCACATCCCTTATAGCAAGACGTTCCCTACTGTTACATTGGAAGTCTGCTAAATACCCATCTATCTCTCAATGGATAAAGGAAGTGATGTTTTTTCTGAAACTCGAGAAAATAAGATATATGATGAATGGTTGTACAGATAAGTTTTTTCATAAATGGCATCCCTTTATTGCATACTTTATGGAGTTACAGACACTACCCACGTAAAGGTTGGTGCGTGTTGTTGAATTTTATAATATCTCTATAACCAGCGACAGTTAATGGGTAGCCATGATGAGCCGGAGGGGTGGGTTGTGGGTTCAATTATGTTTTTCTTTGTATAAAAAGAAAAAAATCTGAAATGGTGGGGAGGACAGAACAGAAAAGGCGATTTAGATAGGCTTAGCAGTTCAACAGAAATGTTCATCAGAAGGTCAGCAAAAATGTAGAAATGTAGAAATGTTCAGCAGATATGTTCAATAAAAATTAAACTTTAGAAATGTTCATTAGAAATGTTTAGCAGAAATGTTTTGCAGAAATGTATAGCAGAAATGTTTAGCAGAACTGGTCATTAGAAATTTTTAGCCAAATTGTTTAGCAGAAATGTTTAGCAGAAATGCTCAGTAGAAATGTTCAGTAGAAATGAAGAAGTGTTCAGCAGAAATGTTCAATAAAAATGAAACTACATTGTATCCATTGACAATGCACGGGGCCATGTACCGTCAAATCTTGGGTGAGAACCACCTTCCCTCAGCCAGGGCATTGAAAATTAAAAGTAATTACTAAGTCATTACCAAGTACTAAGTCATGTTTTGCAGAGGGGTCAAATACATATTTCCCTCATTAAAATGCAAATCAATTTATAACATTTTTGACATGCGTTTTTCTGGATTTTTTTGTTGTTATTTTGTCTCTCACTGTTCAAATATATCTACCATTAAAATTATAGACTGATCATGTATGAAATGTATGATTTGTATGTTGTAGGAAATGTATGATTTACGTATGTAACCCTGTTCTCTGAGAAGGGAACGAGACGTTGCGTTTTGAATAATAGTATGGGAGCGCCCTTGCGCGCATGACTGGTATCTGAAGCCTTTGTGAAATCATGCCTCTATTTATAGGTCTGCCATGAATGAATATCCAGACTGTAATAAACAAATTAATGTATGTGGCATAGACCACCCTGGAGCAGCACAGAAATCCTGTAAGTATACCCCTTTGGACAAAGCCTTCGAGGAGGCGACCGCCCTAGTTGAATGAACCTTTTCTTTTTTTACGTTTCATTTTTATTGAATATTTCTGCTGAACACTTTTGATGAACATTTCTACAGAACATTTCTGCTGAACATTTCTGCTAAACATTTTTGCTAAACATTTCTACTGACCATTTCTGCTAACCATTTCTAATGAACATTTCTAATAACCATTTCTGCTAAACATTTTTGCTGAACATTTCTGCTGAACATTTCTGCTAAACATTTCTGCTAAACATTTCTACAGCACCTTTCTGCTAAACATTTCTGTTGAACATTTCTGCTTAGCCTATCTAAATTGCCTTTTCTGTTCTCTCCATCCCACCCTTTCACAAAAATAAAAACAAATTGAGCAACAGCAGTAAATATTCACAAGTTTTTTTTTTTATACAAAGGAAAACAAAATTGAACCCACAACCCACCCCTCCGGCTCATCATGGCTACCCATTAACTGTCGCTGATTATAAAGATATTATAAAATTCAACAACAGGCACTAACCTTTAAGTGGATATTCTCTGTAACTCCATAAAGTATGCAATAAAGGGATGCCATTTACGAAAAAACTTGTCTGTACAACCATTCATCGTATAACTTATTTTCTCGAGTTTCAGAATAAACATCACGTCCTTTATCCACTGGGAGATAGATGGGTATTTAGCAGACTTCCAATGCAACAGTAGGGAACGTCTTGCTATAAGGGATGTGAAAGCAATAACATCCTTGTGGATGAAGTGGAAGAAGTGGTAGTCTGTACCCTCTCTATAGCATAGCTCTAAGTGGATGCCAAATTGGCAAAGCTATCAAACACACCATCAGAATACAAATTTCTAACTTGTTTAATACCCTTGTCATACCACACTGAAAATGAGGAATCCAAACACGATGGGGGAAATAGATGATTGTTGACTAAAGGACACAAAGAGGATGCACCTACAAATTGTCGTCTAAATTGATACCAAGTCATAAGTGTGTTGAGGACAACAGGGTTATCTATATATAGGGAAAGTTTTGTAGGTAAAGGTGAGTAAAGCAGAGCAGGTAAAGAGGATTCACTACAAGAAGATAATTCCAATTTAGACCAAGAAGATCCAGGAGATTGAACCCAGTAACAAAGTTTATGGATGTGTGCAGCCCAGTAATAGAGTTGAAAATTGGGTAATGCAAGTCCTCCACTAAGTTTACACTTCTGCAATAAAGATTTACTAACCCTTGGTGGCTTCCCTCCCAAAATACATTTACTAATTATCTTATCCAATGAATCAAAGAATGATTTTGCGAGAGAAAGAGGCACTTGTTGGAACTAGAAAAGAAACTTCAGTAATATATTCATTTTGACGGCATTGATCTTGCCAATTAGGGAAAGGGGTAAGTTACCCCAACTCTGAATGTTAGATTTAACCTTCGAGATAAGGGGAGGGAAGTTAGCTGACAGAAGATTACATAGAGAACGTGTCACGTTGATACCTAGGTATTTAAAACCTGACTGACTAAATCGAAATGGTAGATCTGACTGTTGGAGAGACAAAGCTGGAGTATTGACAGGAAAACAGTCGCTTTTATCTAAATTTAGTTTATAACCAGAGACAACACCAAAAGACTCCAGAACATCCAAGACAGAAGGCATAGAGGCGATAGGATCAGTTACATACAATAACAAATCATCAGCATATAGCGACAATTTGTATTCTACATCATATCGAACTATTCCTTTAAACAAGGAGGAAGATTTTAGTGCAATAGAGAGTGGCTTGTTGGCAACAGCAAAAAGCAGAGGGGATAAAGGACAACCTTGGCGACATCCTCATCTGAGCGCAAAATAATCCGAATAAGTATCGTTAGTCTGAACCCTAACATTAGGGGTTGAGTAAAGGAGGCTAATCCAAGAAATAAACTTGTCCCCAAATCCAAACTTCCTCAGGACTACAAAGAAACACACCCATTCGACCATCTCGAATGCTTTTTTAGCATCTAATGAAATCACAATCTCAGGAAGCTCAGCCGAATGCTTTGAATAAATTATATTAAAGAGTGTATGGGTATTGAAAAACAATTGATGTCCCTTTATAAAACCGTTCTGATCTTCAGATATAATATAAGGAAGTACATTCTCTAACCGAGATGCCATTACTTTCGCCAACACCTTTACATCTGCATTCAGCAGTGATAGCGGTCTATAAGAACCACAGGAGGATGGAACCTTACCCTCCTTAAGTAACAGAGCTATCGTAGCTTGTGTCAGGGTTGGAGGCAAAGACTCACGTTCCAAAGATGCATTGAACATAGCCAAAAGCAATGGAGCTCATTTTCCGATAAACGTTTTAAAAAATTCGATTGGAAACCCATCCAGGCCAGGAGCTTTGTTAGATTGCATAGATTTAACTGAAATTAATTGGGGAATCCAATTGCATAGCAGTATTCGTATCTATAACAGGGTTACAGAGGTTTTGAAGAAATAAGTGTTTTTAATACTAGGTATGAGACGGGAAGTGGCCTGTCGCCGTAGCTGATGTGCCAGTAGACGACTCGGCTTATCTCCATGTTCATAATATGAACCACGAGTACATAATAATAAGCGTTCTGCCTCTTTAGTCGAAATAAGATTAAACTCTTTGATTGAGACTACTATTTGCAGATGTAAGTTCATTAACCCTAGCAGTGCGTTTTTTTTATTACAGCGAGCAGAATACAAAATAATCTGCCCTCTGATATAGGATTTAAGTGTCTCCGATAACAGTGAATAAGAGGTGGAGTGATTCTGATTGAAGAAAAGAAAGTCATCAATAGAACTAGAAATGAACTCGCAGAGTTCACTGTCTGCTAAAAGAAGAGAATTAAATCTCCAAGGCAGCCGGCTACATTTATAAGTAGAAAGATGAGTTGTAGAGGCGCATGGTCAGAAATTACAATACCCAAATAGTCAGAAGAACCTACGCAAGAATCTAGAGTGTTGTCTATCAAAAAATAATCAATCCTCAAATAAGACTTATGAACCTTGGAGAAGAAAATAAACTTTTTAAGAGAGGGGTTACGGGATCTCCAGGGATCAACGAGACTGTTCTGACACATATAATCGGAAAATGTTTTGGACATTGGTTATTAGATCGATCCAAGTTTGGGTCAAATACACAATTTAAATCTCCACCGAAACTCAACAGGTGAGTAATCAAGAAAGGGAGATTGCTCAACAGTCTATTAACAAATTCTACATCATCAAAGTTTAGAGCATATAAATTAACCAACAATACCTGTCTTTACATTAAAGTACCAGCTACTATAATATATCTACCGTTGACATCAGCAAAAACATTAGTGGACAAGAACTGTAACCTATTGTCAATTAAAATAGCGACCCCTCTTGCTTTCGAATTAAAATTCGAGTGAAAGACTTGACTCACCCAAGGGCAGTGTAACCTTTGATGATCTTTAATACGTAGGTGCGTCTCCTGTAGAAATACTATATTGGAGTTTAAATGTTTCAAATGTGTAAAAACCTTAGATCTCTTAACAGGATTACCCATACCTCTGACATTCCAACTAATAAATCTTAAAGGCGTGCCTGTCCCATGATCCATGTTACTACTAACCATTTAAATAAAGTAAACCATAGGAATATAAATAGCCAATGAGAGCCGAAGTGGGACCCATTTCCACAACAGTATCTTTCAGTGTTGATATGGTGGCATCGGTAGCGACTTTATCACTAACCTACTGTGTTTTCATGACCTGCATTTCATGCTGGATAGTAGACAGCGCATCCCTGAGAGTCTTCTCAAGATTCTCCTGGTGCTTCTGATGCTCCTGGAACTCCTTCCTCAAAATATCAGCAATGTCCTTCCTCAGTAAAGCCAACAACTCAAGCCTGAGTGAGGCGAGGTCAGGGTCACTGTTCGGGGATGCGGATGTGACAGCGGGTTCACAGGGGGAAGGGATCATGGCTACGGATTCATGAGGAGAAGGAGGCGCGGCTGAAGATTCATGGAGAGAGGGAGACGCGGCTGTGCATTCACATCGAGAAGGAGACATATTCACGGTGCGCTCTCTAGACCTCAGTTTTGTCTGAATGCTACCATCGGTTTTCGAGTTCTTCCCCGACAACTTAACAAACCACCGAGTTAAAAGTACAAATAAGGCAATGAAATAGAATAAGTCAAAATATATTATATTACCAAAAGAAGTGCTAATTAATTACAATTTTTAATCGAAATCAGCAGGAGACTCAAACTTCACGTCTTACTCCATCAAACACCGAATTCTTTTTTTTTTTTTTTTGAAAGGTTCATTCCGGAATGAACCTTTATATCCAGAGGCATATCGAGACCATGCAATAGGCATTGCTTCCACTATCCAATTAGAGATGCGCTGCTTTGACACAGCATCGCCCCTATTGTCACCGCCAAAGTAGACCAGCAGCAGCTCCGACTTACGCCACTGGCCAGTGCGGTGGACGTAATACAGAGAGCCCTTACTGGACACAGCAGGTGCAACACCACAGGGTGGGCAGACGAAGTAAAAACTTTAGGAATGTAGGCACCTCCCAAAAATGTAGTTGAATAAATGGTGTGCTTGCTGCATTTTTGGGTGGATTCAGTTGAGACTACATTTCCCATGGTCCTTTGTTTTTGAATACGTTGCAATTTGTTTCCATTGGAGTAGTTCAAGCCAATGGGTTGCCTGTTTAATTAAACTCCTAGCCATCAGAGGTCACCTTTGTTGGGGAGGGGAAAAGAGGAAAAAAAGGAAAGGAGGGGGAGAGGTAGCAAACAGGAGAGGGAGAAACACGCAGGAGGAGAGCGGGGGAAAAAAAGAGAACCGAGTTTTAACGCAGAGGTGATGTTTGTAGACTAAACTTCTATTAAAGTAGTGGCACAAATATCATTTTATTCAGCGAATGGAGAGCAACTATCCGCTCTGTAAATTTGTGAACTGTAAGGTGAAGTGCTAGCTTAGCTGCGTTGGTTTGTTTTGCACTAGCTTGGGAAAAACAAAACTAAGTACAATCTGTAACTCGTGGACGTTAAACTAATGTCTTCGTGAGGGACGGACATCTGTAACCGCCAGTCGCAGTGTCGCTGTGAAACTGAAGGACGAGAACTGTGCTGAACTGTGCTAGGTAGCATGGTAGCTACTACGCTGTTTAAGGAGGAACTCCATCGCTGAACCTGCGTCGCTGAATTAACCTTCTGGAACCTCGCGTGCCGTGGATTCATTCTCTCAGCTCGTGACCACAGTGGCTAATTCTTCTGTTCCAGAGGTGTGAGTAACGGAGAGGTTTTGGTAGCGTTCATTAACGGAACCAAGGAGGATTTTTGTTTGTATGTGCACCAACTCACGGGCCCCAACAGAAAAAAAAACCAAGCGCTTGGTGAAGGTTCTGAACAGTTAAAAAAGGGTTTAAGTGGTAAAATCCAAACTGTACTGTTTCTGTTGTTTAATAATTAGAAAGGAGTGTGTGAGTTACTGGTCTAAATTTTGTTTCTAATATATGTATACAGTTTGAAGTTTTTTGTTTAGCATAATAAATGTTTTTATTTTTGTTATACATACTACTGAACTTTTCTTTTTGATTTAATAAGGTTTATATATATTTGGTCTGGTTATACTCAATATTTGTTTCTGGGGAATAACAATATCGCTCATAGTGTGTGAGTGGGGAAATTCTTAAGTGGAGGCACCGCACTATTAGGGATTAAATCATTTCCATACAGTTCTGCCTGTATAACATCGTCGACTGGTAAATAGAGGTTAGCCAAATTCACCATCAACTGCTAAATACTCAGGATCCTGTTAATTAAAACCATTTACTGTAGTAACCTTCTCTAATATTACACTTCCGGCGCCAGGAAGGGGTTACAGGAATATAATCTGCAATAGGATACAGGAACGCCTTGGCTAACCCAGGGACAAAGTCTAGGCAGGAAAGGACAACAGAGAGAGCTTGTAGATCTGCCACTCGCTTGAGAGATGTCAGGGCCTGAAGAAGAGCTACCTTTAGAGTCAGAAGCTTCTCAGAGGCTGACACTAAGTGCTCAAATGGGGCCCCTGACAGCAATTTAAAACTTTACCCCAGCCCATGAGGGAGGCGTCTATCATTACCGTCTTGTGATAAGGAGACGCCCCTAGAGTGTGACCCGAGGCTAGAAACTGCAGACACCTCCAAATAATTAGAGCATGTAGGCATCACTGCGTAACACTGATTACTCTGAGAGGTTTCATCCTCGGATGAATCCCCGTCTTTTCAGCCACCACTGAATCGATCTCATGTGCATTATGCCCAATGGTATGACGTTGGCTGCTGCAGCCATAAGGCCCAACAGTCTCTCATAGAGACTGGAGGGGATGCCCAGACCCAGCTTTATCTTGATCAAAGTTGACAGGACGTGTGTTGGGGATAGAAATGCCGTAGTAGAATCCCATATATAATCCCTAGAAAAGTTGTCCTCTCCACTAGAGAAAGCATACATTTATTGAGGTTCAACCTGAACCCCAAGCTCCTCATGTGGCCGAGAACAACAACTTGATGTTGAAGTGCCAGTTCCTTAGATTGTGCTAGAATCAACCAGTCGTCCCGGTAGTTCAGTACACGAATGCCTTTGAGTTGCAAGTGAGCCAGAGCAGCATCCATACACTTTGTGAAGGTGTGAGGGGAATAAAGCTAGCCCGAGTAAACGAACCAGAAATTGGTATGTGTTGTCTCCAAATGCAAAAAGAACTTGTTGTGACCGGGCGATATTCCTATGTGGAAATATGCATCTTTCAGATCTATCGTCACAAACCTGTCCTCGAACTGAATCTTTGGCACTATAATTTTGAGCGTCATGTTAAGGGTAACCCTTTCCTATGGTAGACAGAATCCATGGAGACACATTTGGCAGTAGTTTACATGTTGCAGATGTTCTTTCAGTGATGTTAGCTTTTCCACATTCTGTTGGAGGGAAAGCATAAGATTTCCATTGTCATGTGGCAGCTCGCTGACCAGAAAAGGCTGAAAATGTGTGATGGCCTTGGCTAGGACAGGCCCTACAGTAGCACTGGGGGCTATCTGCCCTAACAACCTCAGGTCCCCTGATACATCCCTCTATGGCCCATCAGGACTGCTCCTTTTTTGCCTGCTTTGCTTTTATGATCATTCTTAGATCATGCCTGTTAACAGGCTGTGGCTGTGGCCACCACACTCGCCATCTGTGCCTCCCTCTCTAGCGCTGGCCTGGGCTCCACTCATGGATGCCCAGGCGAACTCAACACGATGGGGAAGGAACTGGCTGTTTGCCGTCTTGCCTCGCAAAACCTGTCGGTAATGGTATTAACCGCGCCGCCAAACAGGCCAGAAGGTTTAATGATATGACGGGCTGTTTGTTTGGTCGTTCGGAGAGATAAATCTGTGGTGCGGCGGAGCTCTGACACTGCCTCAGGCCTGATTCCCTCCCCAGTATCGAGCTAACTCAGCAGGTCTACTTGGTAGGTCTGCAACACTGCCATTGTATGCAGTGACCCACAAGCAAGACCGCTGCCACTTAGGCTTTGGCCACCAACACCGAGGTGGACTTACATGGCTTGGAAGGTAAAGTTGGTTTCCTAAAATTACCTGCCATTGATGGAGAGAGGTGGCTCACAAGTGCTTCCTCCACCTTCAGCATCAATAACTAGCAGTGCTGCTCACTCCTCATGATGGCTGAGTAATCAGATGTCATGAGGTTAAAAACATAGCTAGTGTATGGTTTTCTCCAGAAGCGTGATATTTCATCATGCACTACTGGAAAAAAGGGGAGTTTTCTGTGGTGTGAGGGAGCTTTATATTTATTTTCACTGCAGAAGAATTGCTCATCCAGCCTGCTATGAGAAACTTCCTGTTCTCTGGGCCAGCCTATATTCAACTTTTCAACTGCCCGAGTAATCACCTCAAGCAGCTCTTTATATGCTTGAAAGCTGCGCTCGGTTTTTGGTGCAATGGCAGCCTCCACCGACTCCTTGGAGTCAGCAAGGGTGTTTTGGCTTTCCATAGAGGAAGGAGGAGTTGCGACACGAGTAAGACAGAGCAAGAGATAGAGCAGCACTCATCTCCGGCTCCCCTTTCAAATCCAGACGAGAACCCCATGAACTTGCCTCGGCAGCGGACGGCCCAGATCTGCTAGGCTCTGAAACCCAACTGCCTTGTGATACAGTGAGATACAAGCATAGCTGCCTAACCGTGAAATATTCACAATGCTGACAGTCAGACCCCTCGAGGGGTGCTGTCACTAGCTCCATTCCCAAACACTTCACACAGAAAGTGTGTCCGTCTCCTCCCCTGATGAAATGTGAGCAAGGTGTAACACACTTTCTGAATTCTATCTCACTCTCTCTTTCTCTTTTCTTTTTAAAATGGTAAATGGTCTGCACTTATATAGCGCTTTTATCCAAAGCGCTTTACATTGTGTCTCATTCACCCACACACTCACACAACAGTGGTAGCATTCTGCATATATTTTATTTTATTCTATATTGTGTGAGATGTTCTATCTATCTATCTATCTATCTATCTATCTATCTATCTATCTATCTATCTATCTATCTATCTATCTATCTATCTATCTATCTATCTATCTATCTATCTATCTATCTATCTATCTATCTATCTATCTAGTAGAGCTGCTATGCAAGGCACTAGCTTGCCATCGGGAGCAACGTGGGGTTCGGTGTCTTGCCCAAGGACATTTCAGCATGTGGAGTCATGTGGGCCGGGAATCGAACCACCAACTCTACGATTAGTGGACAACCCGCACTTCCACCTAAGCCACAGCTGCCCTTTTTAAAAAGGGATAGAAATGTTTAGAGATTTTGCGAAAATATAGAGTAGAAATTAAGCAACTTTTTTGTCACACAAACAACAGACATGCAGTCTCATTAAAAATAATAAGGCTGGCGGCGTGGTTCACAGGTGCCGTACAGTATATTCGGAAATAATTCACAGCGCTTCACTTTTCCCACATTTTGTTATGTTACAGCCTGATTCCAAAATGGATTCAATTAATTATTTTCCTCAAAATTCTACAAACAATACCCCATAATGACAACGTGAAAGAAGTTTGTTTGAAATCTTTGCAAATTTATTAAAAATAAAAAACAAAAAAAGCACATTTATATAAGTATTCACAGCATTGAAGGTTCTAATGAGCACAGTGGCCTCCATCATCCCTAAATGTAAGAAATTTATAACCACCAGGACTCCTTCCTAGAGCTGGCCATGTAGGTCAAATTTTTCCCTACTTTCTTTTTACCAATATAACATTTTCAGAAAAATATTGAATGTACTTACAATAGTTTTCATCAGCTGAGCTACTCAACGTCTAAATCACCACACGGAACCAGTGAGTGAAAAAAGATGAAGGTTCAGTTTATTGATTCCAGTTACCTGAGATCCAAACAGTTTGGGACGTCTCAAAAAGTGATCTAACATGCCTGGAGCGGGGCTCCCCTTTTATACAATTCTTCTATGAGCCACCGCCCCTTCTTCTTATCTCGTACACCATTATGTAAGAACTTCCTTTTTTCCCATGCCCCTTATGTTTGTGTTCATGCCTTAATTAGGAACCAATATGTTTTCCATTGTATACTTTTCAACAACCAGTATGTTTCAATAGTCATTGTTTTCAGTTTCCTATATGTACATGTTTTATCTTCTTTCCCATACCATTATGTTTTTGTTTTACCCACACCCTTATGATTCTCCTGGGTTTGGGTGGTTTTTAAAAAAACAGCGGTACTTCGCAATCATATCTCATTCGGTTCTTTCCTCTGAGCTGAGTGGAGTGTTTGTTATTCTTGGTTCTTTCCATTAAGGGAATTTTCACTTATGGGTAAGTGTTTGCCTCATTTCAGCTTCATTGTTTTCTGAATGGCCTATTCTTCTCACGATCCTTATCTGGTTAATTATAGCTTCTCCCTTGTGGCTTACGCTATCCTATTGTGTGTATTTGTACAGCGCACCGTGCTGGGCTTGGATTTCTGTTTTCTGCTATGGAGGGGTTAGAGGGCCTAGATCTGGAGTCTAGGTATCAACTGTCACATCTTTTTGCTGACTTGGCCCTCCTTGTGGATGTCCTCCGCGTACCTTCCTCTACCTCCACCTTTCCACCCCCTCTTCGTTATCGCCTCAGCCCTGCTGTCACTCTGGTGGATTCTTCTACCCAAACGGAACCTCTGTCATTCACTCCTTCTACTCATACTACTGATGGCTATTTGGCAGATGATGACATGGAACCATTTCAATGTGACTCTGGCCCTCATACTTCCTACAACCCTAGCAGCCCTGAATATTCTGATGATTCGTCTGGCCCTGGGCATACCCCGTACCGCTATTCATTCTCTCCTCCCTACACTGCTCCCTCTCCTTCCTATTCTCCCACTAGTCCCTCTTCACCTCAATAATATTGTTGTTTTCTGAGTTTGGCTGTACTGTGTCTTTTTCCTTTGTATTATGAATTGTCATGTATCTTTTTACTGGTATTATGATTCTGCTTAATTTCAATCCAACAGCCACCTGGCCAAACTGAGCAATCAGGGGAGAAGGGTCTTTGTCAGGGAGGTGACCAAAAACCCGATGGTCACTCTGACAGAACTCAAGCATGTCTCTGTGGAGAGAGGAGAACCTTCCAGAAGAACAACCATCTCTGCAGAACTCCATCGATCAGGCCTGTATGGTAGAGTGGCCAGATGGAAGCCACTCCTCACACACACACACATTTGCTGGGCGGATTCTGTATCTGACAGGTGGGGGGAACCCTGCATTCACAGAGGGGGTGCGAAGAACTTCGAGCAGCATAGTGATGTCAGCATTGAGATGCACAAGCTGATAGATCCAAATCCAGCCCCTCCAGTAAAGGAGATAATAACAAATGACCGGCACCTGAGACATATAGAAGAGGGAAGCGACATTGATGAGTTGGATTCACACTTTACATTGAACAATAAGATTTATTTTAGTATTTACAATGAAACCTAGAAACTGGGGAGTACAGGCAAAGAGACAGGCAAAGAGACCAACCCACACAGAGGCCTATGAGCACATATACACAGAAGGAATGCAGAAAAATAGAAACTGACAATAATAAGATGAGGAGGTAAAGTACATGCAAGCATTATAAACAGAAGTGCACAATAAATATGAAAGAAACTTACTCATATTGTGTGTGAAGGTGTGGTGAGTCCTCTTCTCACGAGAAACCAGGTTTACCTTCCAACAGGGCAACAACCCTAAGCACACAGCCAATATAATAAAAGAGTGGCTACAGGACAACTCTGTGAATGTCCTTTAGTGGCCCAGCCACAGCCCAGACTTGAACCCAATTGAACATCTCTGGAAAGATCTGAAAATAGCCTGTGCACCAATGCTCCCCGTTCAGCCTGATGGAGCTTGAGAGGTCCTACAAAGAAGAATGGGAGAAACTCTCCAAAAATAGTTGTGCCAAGCTTGTAGCATCATTCTCAAAAAGACTTGAGGCTGTAATTGGTGCCAAAGGTGCTTCAACAAAGTATTGAGTAAAGGCTGCCAGCTTTACATAATATGCCTGAGTCAATTTTTCCCATTTATTTTCTTTGTGCCAAGATTTCCAAAGTGGCCTATAAAAACAAATGCAAGAACTCATTCAGAAAAACACAAAATGTCAGTAGTTTACTCAGTGGAAAACAAGTCGAGTTGTCAGAAGCAAAATGGCTGTTTGCGATTTACAATCTTTATCATATTGAAGGTAAATGCCAGCTTATTGTCAGGAAATTCATGGATGAGTCACACTATAAAAAATAAACAAAGAAATAAATGAAGTACTTTTCTTACATAGAGATAGATTGAGTACTTTTGTGCAAAATTTCCTGCTTCTGTCTACAGTATTGCTCTTTCCAGTGGCTGAAATTATACTTATTATACAGTCAGGTCCATAAATATTTGGACATTTCAAAAGTCCTTATAATACTACTACTCCTCCTCCTCCTCCTCCTCCTCCTCCTCCTCCTCCTACTACTACTACTACTACTACTAATAATAATAATACTACTAATAAGCCTCAATAGTTAAGGCTCTGGGTTACTGATCAGTAGGTCAGGGGTTCAAGCCCCAGCACAGCTTAGCCTGCCACTGTTTGGCCTTTGAGCAAGGCCCCAAACCCTCTCTGCTCCAGGGGCACTGTATCATGGCTGATCCTCTGCACTGACCCCAACTTCCTAACAAGCTGGGAAATGAAAAGAAAATAATTCCATTGTGCTGTAACATATACAGTGCGATGAAAACGTGATTTCTTAGGGTTTTTTTTGTGTAACTACTATACGAAGTAGTTTTATATCGTCAAATGAAATACAACATAAAACAAAGGCAAACTGAGTAAACACACAATGCAGTTTTTATTTATTTAATAAAGCACAACAAGTTATCCAACACCTATCACCCATGTGAAAAAAGTGTCCACTTAAACCTAAATTCTGGTTATGCCACCTTTAGCAGCAATAACTGCAACCAAGTGCTTCAGCTAACTGGAGATCAGTCTTTCACAGCACTGTGGGAGAATTTTGGCATTTTGAATTTTTGTTCCTTTTATGTAATTCTTTGTTGCTTTACGCCAGATGTAATGGGACCCCTGTCTTCCAAACAGTTCCACTCTTAACTCATCAGTCCACAGAACATTCTGCCAAAATGTTGTAGGATCATCAAGGTGTGTTTTGGCCAAATTAAGACAAGCCTTAATGTTCTGCTGGGTTAGCAGTGGTTTTTACCTTGCCACTATTCCATGGATGCCATTTTTGCCCAATGTCTTTCTGATAGTGGAGTAATGAACAGTGACCTTTATTGATTCTAGAAAGGCTTGTAGGTCCTTTGTTGTTGTCATTGGCTCTTTTGTGACTTGCTGGATGAATAGTTTCTGTGCTCTTTTAAGAATTTTGGAAGGTCAGCCACTTCTGGTGAGGTTCACTACTGTGTTGAATTTTTTTATTTGAACTCTCACTTTGGTCCTTTGGAGTCCCAGAGCCTTTAAAATAGCTTTGTAACCCTTCCCAGACTTATGTATTTCAATCACCTTCTTCTACACCATTTCTGGAATTTATTTCTACTTTGGCATAGTGTGTTACTGGGTAAGACCTGTTAACCAACTTCCTGTGTTGAAAAGGTTCTATTTAAGTGTTGATTTAATTGATGTAGTATTGATAATTGATATGCAGTAATCAGGCCTGGTTGCATCCAGTCCAGCTGAACCCCATTATGAATGCAGTTACAAAGATTTGGGCAATAACTAACTATGGAGGCAATTACATTTTCACAAAGGCCAAGCGGGTATTGGATAACGTTTCTTTGCTTCAATAAATAACATTATCATTTAAAAACTGTATTTTGTGTTCACTCTGGTTGCCTTTGTTTTATCTTAGATTTTGTTTTAATTCCTGAAACAGCTGAGTATGAGATATACTGTACACAAAAAAAGAAGAAATCTGGATGGGGCAAATAAAAAAAGGTATTGTTATTATAGCTGTCTACAGCAGTACATTGGAGTTGAAATGAAATAATAATAGCTGAAACTGCATACTTTCTGATTTTGTTTGAGGGTACTCACATCCAAATCAGATGAACGGTGTAGGAATTACAACACATTTTTTTGTCATCCCCAATTTTTAAGGGACTAAAAGTAATTAGACAAACTAACATAATAATAAATAAAAGGGGTAATTTTGAATACTTGGCAAAAAAAAAGTCTGGAAACCATAGACACCTGCTGATGCTGGATTTCTTCCCTGGTGAGGCTCAGCTCTGCCTTTACTGCAGCTGTCTTCAGTTCCTGACTTCACTATACTGTCCTTGACAGCTTAAACATAGTCAGTGTCCAAATATTTACGGACCTGACTGTATATTTAGTATAATTTTAGCCATTTGATCTGGACATTTCAGCGAAGCTGGAAGATTCTTCCATGAAATCTGCCACCCATTTACTCTCACTGTTACTGAAAGTACTTAAACTCTTTCCATCCCAACAGATGCACTGACCTCTCCACAATCCACCAGGACTTCTTAGCAAGAATTCTTTGCTCATTTATGTTCCTTATAATAAAACAGTGGATCAAATCAGATATAAAACCCTCAAAGTCCTGCAGGATCATTTGGAGACTGCTTTCCTCCATTCTTCTCCTATAGATAGGACAAAAACATTAAAGATCGTCCAAAGTCTTTATGGGACAGGACAGTCAATTATTCCAGATTCATGTGTCGAATGGCTAATTTGTCATTTTTATTATGAGAAAAAGAAAGACTGCTCTTTTGGCATTATTAAGTGATAACTCATTCTAGCTGACTACAGTATTCAAATTTGGAGCAAAATACATAAGTATTTGCAGGTCTGATAATGTCAGATATTCTCTTTGCATTGCTAGTTGTAATGTTGTTATGGGAGCAATGGAGTGAGGGAAAGAGTTCTAGAGAGAAAGGTGTCTAGAGAGAGAGAGTTCATTTAGACTCTCTGAACTTTGTTTTGGTTTGATAACAGCCATTACATCATCAACCATTTTGAATACCTTTAGTAGTGGATTTAATAAATGAAGGCACAGTGACTACTGAAACATCTGTTAAATTATAAACACAAATGGGCTGCTCTGTAATTATGCCTAATTTTGTCCATGATAACACAGCTCAATGCCAAACAATCTTCTCATGTGTATAAAAAAAAGTAGTTTTCTAGTGTTTTTTTTATTTTCTTCTCCAAATTAATTCTAGCCAATGCACCATTTTGTTTTGCCTGGTTTTTTCCATGACTGACTTTGGTTAGAATTAATCAATAATAGCATGGACTATCTATTCAGACTGTAGTCCATCACAAAAAATATTGACTAGATAAGTGAATGTGAACTTTTTACTTTGTTTAATAAGTTACTACCAAACCATTCAATATAATCTGTTTGAGATGTCATTTATTTAAATTCTTCAAACATCATGTAGAGCCAATCTCATTCACAGAAAACAACAACTTACCTTTACACATGTATTTGGTTCTCACCCACTCACTCACTAATTTAAATTTACTAACTTCACAAACTTAATTGACAGATGATCTGGGAAAAGAGAGGTGGCTTTGAAGCCAATGATTACACAAAGAAAAACAATCAATGGAGACATAATCTTACTTAGTGAGCAAGAGAGAGAGAGAGAGAGAGAGAGATAGAGTGAATGTGTGTGTGTGTGTGTGTGAGAGAGAGACTGTCAGTGAAAAGTAAAGAAAAGAGAAGCTATGGAGACAAAGGCATCAAACTGAAATAATTATTAAAAAAAATCTTGAAGATTTTAGAGTCTGTGAAGACATGGTCCTGTGAACACAGCTCATTTGTCACTTTAATTCACTCAAATCAAGAAGAAGAAAAAAAAGCACTGGTGGAATATAGTTTGGGGAACATTGGTGTGTTTTTGAATGTCTCGGATGCTCCATCTCTTTCCTTTGGTCCCTTAATCTGTATAATCCCATCGCAATCCAAGCAGCTCAAGTCTCAGGTTCCTCAAAAAGTGACAGAATATGGGAGTATAAATTTGATATTAAATGCTCATCAAAATGGCTGTGCTTTTTGTGCTTTTGTATATACAAAAAAAAATTAAAAATTAAAAAAAATAATTTTACATGCATCAACACTTTCTAAAACACATTGTACAGAAAATCTACACAATAAAGCTCTCAGTACATTAAAAGAAGAGACTTGCTTCAGGACCCACAGTTGACCTTAAATCAACATAAAATGATTTAGCCCTGCTTTGTCATTTTATTTCATCCAGACATCAATTTCAGTGGCTGACTGGTTAACAAGACACAGGGAACATGGACACATTTGTTCAGCTCTCACTTTTTTGATGCACAATTCTTGGATGTAGATTTGACATGGGCTGTGTCTCAACTGACTTAATTGTGCTATCTACTTTAAACCATATGCAATGTGAAACATGCTCTCATATGGAAACGCAATGCACCGTATTGTTCCAGCAATGTTCCATATCTCAATTGAGCTAGATTTGAGTTAGGGATGGAGTTAGTATGTTTTAAGTAGATTTTTTGCAATATATATTGTGATATACGCAGGTATTAAACATATAAAAAAAATTGTGTAGGTTTGTTGTTTCTTTTAGTAGTCACATAAAAATTAATTTCTAAATACAAATGTAAATAAATATGCATAAAATACAAAAAAAATATATAATTTCTGAGGTTTCCAAAAATTTGCTAATTTTAGCCCAAAGCTGTGCTACTAGAAGCAGACTCTCATTTAGTCATCAGGTTGCGAAGTATATGCTCAGTTGCCTTTTGTCTCTGTCTATCCCAAGCCTTTGTACAGTGTCTGTTTATTCTGTTTTTTGTTTTAAACTTTGCTTATGTTTACGAGCTCATCTCTTTGCCCTGCCCTGTTTGTACTGTTTGCCTGATCTCTGTCTGTTCATGATTGTTGACTTCTGCCTTATCTTTTACACTTCTTGTTGTTTTATTAAACTGCAATACCTGCATTTGCTTCTGCCTGTGTCTCCATATCGTATTGTAAAAGGGAATTAATAATGTGTGAAGTAATAATCTAAATAGAATATATATATATATATATATTTTTTTTTACAAACTGGTAATAACCTAGACTACAATAATAATGCACTCTTGCAGAAGCCATGTTGTGCACAACAGGCTTACAAGAAGAACCATTATGTATTTAGCATAACTGCTGAATTTTATTCAGTAAATGAGCCACTTTGAAATGTTGTGGAAAGCAAATAGTTAATGTCATAATTATGGCTTCATTGCACATGTGTTAATTTATTTTTCTAGTCATAAATCCAAGAATGTTGATGTACTGTGCTCTTTATTACTGACCTGAGTAAAATATTGTGAGTAAAAAAAACAAGCATAATTGATATGAGTGGACACAGGTAGATGAGACATGCTGCAGAAGACATGGAGAGAGAGACAGCAGAACAGAAGGGTGGAGTGGAGACTCACAAATCAATCTGAAATAGTCCTGCAATCTAATAGTGATTTTAATACAGCCTGTACCCTGACACCCACTCACCTCCCTCACATTCAACCCACCCTCAAACGTCTTTGTGGTGCATTTGTCATCTTAACAATACTTTATTAGCTCAAGTGTTAGATAAGTACCTCCGGAAGGCTCATGGGATTGAGTCAGCATGAGTACAGAATTCCCTAAAGGAATTAAAATCTGATGCAATTTTCTTTTCTAAACAGTAAAAGAAAAGGCAGAGGAATCCACACATAATACTGTGTGAAAGTCTTAGGTGCATGTAACTTTTGTAAAGCTAACATGACTTCAAAAATAATAAAAATTAAACATTTCTACATTAAATATTTCTACTATAAACAGAAGCAGACAGCACAAAACAAATGTAATATTGGTGTGATCCATTGTTTTTAAGAGTGTGTCAGTAGTCTTGGGTGCTTTTGTGTGTGCAGTTTAATAAGGAAATTAGCTAGTAAGTTTTTCTAAGCCTATTGGAAAATCTGCCACAGGTTTTCTAGATAATGTGACTGGCACACTAGCTTTGTGTTTATTTAAAGACTTTATAAGCATAAGACATTATAAGTTAAAAAAATATTAGGGTAAGACTTTTGCACAGCAGTGGTACAGTACGTGCAACAGGATGCATAAAATAATTAATAAAAAAAGACCTAAAACATCATCAGATTTTCACACAAGTCCTAAAAGTACACACAGAGATCCCGATTAAACAAATGAGACAAAAATATTATACTTGGTCATTTATTTATTTATTAGGGAAAACTATCCAATATTACATATCTGTGAATGGCAAAAGTATGTGTGAAAATTTTATGATGTTTTACGTCATATTTATGCAGATATATAGAAAATTCTAAAGGGTTCACAAAATCTCAAGCACTACTGTATATACAGCAGCTTATTGTATGTAACTTATGCAACTTCATTCTGCACACACATACACACACCTACCATCTGTGGGAGAAGAAGTTGAAAAGCTGGCTCAGCAAGTAATTGTGATAAGAAAACGTTAATATATGCATGTATGGCAAAAACAATAATCTGTCAACAATCGCCCAATGTTCTTTTCCATACATTATTTCACTAATAATAATTTTTTGCCAATTTGTCCAATTTTTGTGACACTCTTCTTGACATTCTTCTTTTTTCTGATTAATAAAAGCTCCTGCATTCCTACAAGGAAGAACCAAAACTCCTTCCTCTCAGTGGAAAAGACTGCATTATGAGGAGATATATCATGAATTGGGAAACTTCCTGATTCTTCTAGATCCACTGTATCTTTGACCAGTCAATCCAGTGGGGTTTACAATACATTTCAACTGGGACTTCTCTTCAAAATGAGGCAACAAAACGAAATTTAAAAAAAAAACCCAAAAAAACAAACAAACAATTGTGACAAAAAGGATCTTTCCTTTTCATAATCACAGTCAGCAATGATAGTTAGTTTCAGTGTCTTATACATTTTTATGCATTATTTTCTATATGTTTTCCAATATTTTCAGTTTCCATGATTGTTTTTGATTGGATCACTTGCTCTCTCTTTCCTCACGTGTGGGTCGAATCTTCATTTCAGTAAATTTGAGTGAATACTGCCAGCCAGTCCAAGACGACCACTCAATTCCGTCAGCGTAAGAGGTGTGTTGACCGTGCAAGTATTGGCCGTTCAAGTTGGACATGTGGCAGCTGTTATACCACCATGCACCATGGTAGAATGACGCACAGTTGTTCTCGGAGTGATCGTTGTCACGGTCCTTGGTTGTAAATTTCATACCGTTGTGTTTTAGCAAGGAGTCGCCTGAGTGGGATAACACACAGAGAGGAAATAAGAAGGATGGAAAAACGCCGGGGTTACACGTGTAACCTTGTTCCCTGAGAAGGGAACGAGACGTTGCATTAAGCATAACAGTATGGGAAGCGCTCTTGCGTGTGTGATGCATTTACTTAAAGGCCTGCAATGATCAGGTGACTTGGCAATTAAGCACGTCATATGATATATATTTGGCACCTGTGAATCATGCCGTGAATCTATTATCTGAAGTGAAGACGCAATTTACAGGCCTGCCCCGGGATGACAAAGCAATGCAACGTCTCGTTCCCTTCTCAGGGAACAGGGATATATGCATAACCCTGACATTCCCTTTCAAAGGGAACTTCGACGTTGCATTTAGCATAACAGTATGGGAGCGGGAATACAAACTACGTCAAACCGAGGGTACGGCCTGTTCAAAACGACCCAAGCCCGAGGGTCACTGCAAGACACTCCAGGCTGTAATAATGAATGAATGTGTGTGGCGTAAGCATACCCCTTTGGAAAAAGCCTTTGAGGACACGAGCGCCCTAGTGGAATGAGCTCTTATGCTCAGAGGCGTGGCAAGATCGTGTGACTCGTAAGCCATAGAGATTGCTTCCACTATAGACTGGGTCTAACTGAAATTCCTCACACCACAAGACAAAAAGCTACCAATTGACCGCATACAATTTCCTTGTGGATGGTGCACTAGCGTTTAACATGGTCCCTACAACCTCAGTTGTGAGACCAGAATCTATGAGTTGATGACCCTCAGGGGCCAGACCCACAGTTTCCATAGTTCTGGCAGAGGGTGGTAAATCAGCCCTCCGGCTTGAGACAATAGATCCCTGTGGATGGAAATCTACCAAGGAGTACCGTTGAGTAGGGAAATTATCTCTGAGAAGCATATTCGAGCTGGCCAATAAGGTGCTACTAGCAGCAGACGTAGACGGTCTTGGCGAACTCTTGCTAGAACTTGTGGGAGCAGAGCAATCGGGGGGAAAGCAAATAGACATGACCTTGGCCACGTGTGCACCATGGCGTCCAGCCCCAATTGTGCGGGAGGAGTGAGGGCGAACCACAGCGTGCATTGTGTTGTCTCCTTGGACTCGAACACATCCACTTCCACTTGTCCGAACCGCCACCATATGGACTCCACCACTTGTGGATAGAGTCTCCAACCCCCGGGCCTCAGCCCCTGCCTCAACAGGATGTCTGCTCCTACATTCTGGCTGCCCGGAATGTACACTGCACTCACTGACAAAGGATTGAAAAGGATTAGTTGTGCCTGCCTGAAAAGGTGCTATGAATGTAACCCTCCCTGGTGGTTGATATATGAGGCCACCGCTGTGTTGTCTCACACAATTAGCACATGGTGACCCCTCAAATGAGGAAGAAAGAATTTCAACGCTAGGAATACCAAATGAGGAAGAAAGAATTTCAACGCTAGGAATACCATCTCTAGGCGATTTATATGCCACTCCAGGTGAGGGCTGCTCCAAAGACCATGCGCTAGATAGCCATTTAAGACTGCACCCCAGCCTGTGAGGGATGCATCTGTCATTACTATCTTGCGATAAGAAGAAGCCCCTTATCGAGTGTAAACCAAAAGGCTAGAAACTGCGGGCACCTCCAAATGCCGTGTGACACTGATTACTCTCAGAGGTTTCATCCTTGGATAAAACCACCGATGCACGTCTCATGTGCAATATGCCCAATGGTATAATGTTGGCTGCTGCTGCCATAAGGCCAAACAGTCTCTCGTAGAGACTGGAGGGGATGTCCAGACCCAGCTTTATCGTGCTCAAAGTTGATAGGCTCGATCCTACGCTATTTGTGGATAGAAACACCCTCATCGTAGTAGAATCCCACATAACCCCTAGAAAAGTTGTCCTCTGCACTGGAGGAAGCATACTTTTCTTGAGGTTCAACCTGAGCCCGAAGCTCCTCATGTGAACGAGAACAACATCTTGATGTTGAACTGCCTGTTCCCTGGATCGTGGTAGAATTAACCAATCATCCAGATAGTTTTGTACATGGATGTCCTGGAGTCACAAGGTGACTTTGTGAAGGTGCGAGGGGATAAAGCTAGCCCGAAGGGAAGAACCCGAAATTGGTATGTGTTGTCTCCAAACTCAAACCTCAGGAACTTCCTGTGACTGGGCAATATTCCTATGTGGAAATATGCATCTTTCAGATATAAACCAGTCCTTGAACTGAATCTGTGGCACAATAAGTTTGAGACTCAGCATCTTGAACCTGTATGTCCAAAGAGTACGGTTCAGATGACACAGATCTAAAATTGACCACATACTCCCATCTTTTTTGCAGACAAGAAAATAATGGCTGTAAACCTCCCTCCATTAGGGAATGGGGTACATGTTCTATGGCCCCTTTGTCCAAAAGGGAACTTACTTCCTGCACTAACATTGGCCTCTGCTCTGTGCTGTCAACTGTGGTGAGCACACCTCTGAACCAGGGGGGTCGAGCTCTGAACTGGACCCAGTAACCCTTTTCTATGGTAGACAGAACCCATGAAGACACATTTGACAATAGTTTCCATGCTGCCAAATGGTCTTTCAGTGATGTTAGCTTTTCCACATTTTGTTGGAGGGAAAGCATCAGATTTCCATCATCCTGTGACAGCTCACTGACCAGATAAGGCTGAAAACGTGAAATGGCTTTGGCCAGGGCAGTCCCTACAGTAGCACTGGGGGCTATCTGCCCTAACAACCTCATGTCCCCTGATATGTCACTATGTGGCACATCAGGACCATTCCTTCCTTGCCTGCTTAGCTTTTATGATCATTCTTAGATCAGACCTCTTAGCAGGCTGTGGCTCTGGCCGCCCAGTCCCCCTGGCTTTCTGCAGGGGGAGGCAGGCCGCTAGACTCGCCTTCTGTGCCTCCCTCGCACTAGTGCTGGCCTGGACCTCCATGAGTGGAGTGAACCCGACACGACGGGGAAGGAACTGGCTGAACAACGCCGTTTGCTGTTTTGCCATGCAAAACCTGTTGGCAAAGGCATTAACCGCGCCGCCACGGTTTTAACAGGGGCGTTCAGCAAGGAGACCTTATCTTTGTCCCCCATCCCTGAGAGGTTGAGCCATAGATGCCTCTGCTCCACAACCAGGCTGCCCATTGAATGGCCGATATGACGGGCCATTTTTTGGTTTCCTGGAGAGATAAAGCTCTGGCGTGGCGCAGCTCTGCCACTGCCTCGGGCCCAATTCCCTCACCAGTATTGAGCTCACACAGCAGGTCTGCTTGGTAGGCCTGCAAAACTGTCACTGTATGCAGTGATCCACAAGCAAGACCCGCATAGGCCTTGCCCACTAACACCGAGGTAGCCTTACATGGCTTAGAAGGCAAAGTTGGCCTCCCATGGAGAGACGTGGCTCGCAAGCGCCTCCTCCACCTTTGGCATCGCTAAATAGCCATGCTGCTCACTCCCCATGACGACTGAGTGAGACTTTGCGGGGTTATAAAGTCAACTAGTGTATGGTTTTCTCCAGAAGCATGATATATTATCATACACTTCCGGAAAAAAGGGGAGTTTTCTGCGGTGTGTGGGAGTTTTATATTTATTTTCACTGGAAAGGAAACGCTCATCCAGCCTGCTATGAGCCAATTCCTCTTCCTCGGGCCAGTCTAAATTCACCTTTTAAACTTTTAAATTCAACATAGTAATCACCTCAAGCAGCTCTTTATATGCTTGAAAGATGCTGTTGGTTTTTGGTGCAATGGCACCCTCTACCAGCTCCTCAGAGTCAGCGAGAGTGTTTTGGCTTTCCATAGGTGTTAGGAGTCATTGCGACATGAGCTCGAAAGTTAGTTGGAGAGCCGGTCCTGGAAAACAGAGCAAGAGCTTGTCTCCTCTTCCAAATCCATACGAGAACCCCACGACCCAGATCCGTGAGGCTCTGAAACCCAACTCCATTCAGAAGAGAAGAGAGCGAGTCAAGAGCAGAGCTCGAGGGGTCGAGAGCAGCACCTTGAGGGGTGCTGTCACATGCTCTATGCCCAAACGCTTTACACAGAAAACATGTCCGTCTCCTCCCGTGATGAAACATAAGCAAGGCGTAACACACTTTCTGAATTCTTTCTCACTCATTATTTCCATCTCTTTTCTTTTCTTTTTTCTAAAAAAAGTATAGAAAAGTTTAGAGATTTTGAGAAAATATGGAGTAGAAATGAAGCGTTTTTGTCACACAACATGCAATCTCACTGAAAATAATACGGCTGTCGGCGTGGTTCACAGGTGCCAAATATATATCATGTGAAGCGCTTAATTGCCACGTCACCTGATCATGGCAGACCTATAAGTAGAGGCATGTTTTTACACAAGTTTCAGATACCGGTCATGCGCGCAAGGGCGCTTCCGATACTGTTATGCTAAATGCAACATCGAAGTACCCTTTGAAAGGGAACAAGGTTTGTGAGACACCCCCCCACAACAACTGAGATGATGTCCATCTGTCTTATGCTCAAATAAGCACACCACACACACACACCATACACACTAAGTCCTAAATATGAACACTAAGTCCTCTGTTTAATCAATTTAGCCAAGTGTACTGTGTCATTTACAAGTGATTAATGTTGCATAAGTCAATAATATAAATGCAGAGGCAGAGATAAGAGAAGCAAATAGCTCAGTTCTTGTCCTTCCAAGACTTAGAAAAGGACAGATTACTTTGTTGAGGATTTATCAAAAGGTCAGGAGTGACTTTCTCATCTTTTTATACAAGCACCTTTCATTGTCTTTCTCATACATATGCGCACACAATGTGATGAGCAGACAAGCTCCAGTATTATGGACTGCAGCAGAATCAAGTCATAGAAAGATGTTTTGGAAATCAATGATTGCAAACAACATGGGAAATGAAATGCCTTGTGACTCATTAACTAGTAATATGCATGGGTTTCATTACTATCCAATGTTTTGACATAATTATGGCACCAATTAATAGAATAATTAAATGCTAAAGTTAGAACTCCAGGATTATTCAACCTTTTTTGGGCACTTTGATAGCCCAAAAAACAAATTTTTATTTGAAACATGACAGCATGTTGGGTATGGCATTGATATGGTCTGGTGTAAAATGGGCACCCACCACACACCATCTATTCAGGGATGCAGATTATCAGGATACCATGATATATAAGGGTCAATGGCGGGATTTCGCCAGGATATATACCCCTACTCTTTACAAGAAGTGTATTTTTTTAGGGATTTTTAGTGACCACGGAGAGGCAGAACCTCGATTTAACGTCTCATCCGAAAGTTGGTTCTGTTTTTACAGTATACTGTCCCGGTCACTATACTGGGGCATTAGGACCCACACAGGCCTCACGGTGAGCACCACCTGTTGTCCTCACTAATGATCACAACCAGCAGCAACCTTATTTTTCCCCAGGAGATCTCCCATCCAGGCACTGGTTAGGTTCAACCCTGTTTAACTTCAGTGAGAAACCAGGCATGAGGTATGGCTTAGGTGCATTGAACTAAATTATCAATAACAGTTCTTAAAAATCGGTGACCCCATAGGCATCTCAGGGGGTCATGATACCAAGGTCTAGGCAGTGGTGCATTAGTTAATTTTTTTTTTTTGTAGTTTCTGAATTTTCTGTTTCTATCTCATAAAAGAAGCAAGAAGTTCTACTATTTCAGGAATACTGGTGATTTTGGTGCCTAAACTACCACAATGACTTTTGCCTTTGGTAGAATTTGTATCAACAGGTTGCATGAGAATAGTTAAACATAGTTAATAAATACAAACTTGTGATGACGTGGCCTGGCATAAAAATAATAAGCACCAGAGTACTCCTTGCCAGTTCTAACCCCAATTATGGTTATATGTTGAATCTATACATCTAATTCTCACTACTAGAAGTGTTACTATCCCAAAGAGATGGCTAGGATACTGATTGATTGTTCCTTAATTCCTTAAACATTGACGTCTTTGTGCCACTTTGTGTTTGTTTGCTGCTGTACTACTGACCCTACTACTTCAAGACAACAGCAGCAGGCACTAAAATTTCCTCCAATGGCATTTGTAGAAGCTTTCTGATAAAAGAATCCCAGGGGCCCCTTCAGTAATTCTGGCTTTCTGGGTCATAAGCACAGAAGAATTTATGGCAACACGGGACCTGGCATTTATTATAGCCATGACTGCGGAGTGATCAAGACCTCTTCTGAGAGATGAACAGTGCCATTTTTAACAGAATTTACTCAACACCAATTATTCTCTTACACTTGTTTCCCAAATGGGATGAATGTGCTGTATTGGATATACATGCACCATAAGTAGTGGTCCAAATCAAACCCCTTAGCACGGAAGTCTGACATTTAAGTCCCATCGAGTTTTCCACATTAATAGAGAACATTGGCTTCCAGCCATTGTTACTACCTTAGAGGATCGGCTATCCAGATGTGTGATGGTGTCCCTCAGTTAAATGACCAGCTTGTGAGCCAGTCATTCAACATAATGTGTGACATGTAATATAACAAAGTGATGCTTTCCTAGAATGATTAACATGCCTTTCTTCTTTTGGTAGACATTCTTTCTTTTGCTAATTAAAAAATTATAATTCACCATGATGTTATGTTTGTGTAGCCTGTAGTGTACAAAAAAATAAAGAAAGAAAACCACATGATAGTTAATTGTAAGAAAAAAAAACTTACAATATCCTGGCTGCACAATTGTGTACACTCTTTTATAATGGGAAATTTTACTGTGCTCAGAATTAACAATTCACATTCACACTTATATTCAAAAGTAATTATCATGCACAGTTAATCAGTTATTCTTATTAACCTCAAATGAAGATTAGCTGATTCTGTAGCATTTTCTTGAGATCTTCTTAGTTTAATCCAACTGCTGTAGCCATGGCCAACAAAGAGCTTACAAAGCATATATATGATCTCATTTTTGAAATGTATTGATCAGGATAGGGGTACAAAAGAATTTTCAGAACATTAGTGTCACGTATCCGGAAACTCGGGACTCCATGTCCCATCAGCCACTGCACTACACCACCTGACCACATGCACCTGACTCACGTTTTTGTTAATGAGCACCGATGTGTATATATAGTCTTTGTCTGCACTCTTTCCGGGCCTTTCGTTGTTATAGACTCACGTCACTTCTGCCTCCGTGTTTTGTTTCTTACCACAGTATTATGCCCAGTTGTCCTAGTGTCTTTGTTTCATTGTTCGTGTGTTTAAAATAAATGTTTAAAAAATCTGCGATTGCTTCTGCCTCAACTCGCCAGACGTGACAGAACGAAAGACCGTGACTACGAAGCAGTAGATTTTTTTTTTTTTTTTTTTTTCGGATACAGCAGTTTGCTCCCACCCTCCCTCCCCGATGGGTCTCATGGATTCCCCTCTGTTCGCCGACCTCAAGGATTCCCCGCTGTTCAGCTACCTCCAAGTCGCCGCGAGTCGGTGAGTCCTGTGAAGGAAGATCTCTCTGCCGCCCCGCTATGTGTGTGGGGGCTCCAGCTCCGTGCGGACTCATGAATTCCCCTCTGTTCGCTGACCTCAGGGATTCCCCGCTGTTCAGCTACCTTAAGGTGCCTCAGCCTTCCTGTTCAGTTGCGGTCGTCGCTCAGCCTCCTTGTTCAGCTGAGGTCGTCGCGCAGCCTCCCTGCTCAGCTGTGGCCGTCGCTCAGCTTCCCTGCTCGGCTGTGGCCGTCGCTCTGCCTTCCTGCTCGGCTGTGGACGTCGCTCTGCCTTCCTGCTCGGCTGTGGACGTCGCTCTGCCTTCCTGCTCGGCTGTGGACGTCGCTCTGCCTTCCTGCTCGGCTGTGGACGTCGCTCTGCCTTCCTGCTCGGCTGTGGACGTCGCTCTGCCTTCCTGCTCGGCTGTGGGACGTCGCTCCTCCTGCTTTCGGCTGAGTGCGTCGCTCGGCGCCTTCCTGCTCGGCTGCGGTCGTCTCTCTGCCATCCTGCTTCGCTGAGGACGTCACTATGCCTCCATGCTCCACGGAAGACGTCGCTCCTTCCCTTCGCTGCGCTCCGTGTGTCGCTCCCCCTTCCTGCTCCACGGAGGACGCCGTTCCCCCCTCATGCTCCACGGAGAGCGTCGTTCCTCCCTTGTGCCTCGCGGAGACCCTCGCTCCCCCCGTGTGCCTCGCGGAGACCCTCGCTCCCCCCGTGTGCCTCGCGGAGACCCTCGCTCCCCCCGTGTGCCTCGCGGAGACCCTCGCTCCCCCCGTGTGCCTCGTCAGGTACTTCGCTCCCCCCCTGAACCTCGGGGTGAGGCATGCTCCGCTCTCCTGTCCCGTGGGGGACGTCGCCCCACTTTCATGCTTTGCCAAGGACTGCCCCCCGCTTCCTTGTGCCATGGTGGAAGCTGCTCGGCCTCCTGGCTCTGCTGGGGACTTTTGGCCCAGAGGGCCGGGACCCCCGGAGGGGGGCCCTTTGATTTTGGGCGCTCCAGGAGTAGCGCCCCTTGGAGGGGGGTTCTGTCACGTATCCGGAAACTCGGGACTCCATGTCCCATCAGCCAGTACACTACACCACCTGACCACATGCACCTGACTCGCGTTTTTGTTAATGAGCACCGATGTGTATATATAGTCTTTGTCTGCACTCTTTCCGGGTCTTTCATTGTTATAGACTCACGTCACTTCTGTCTCCGTGTTTTGTTTCTTACCACAGTATTATGCCCAGTTGTCCTAGTGTCTTTGTTTCGTTGTCGTTGTTCGTGTGTTTAAAATAAATGTTTAAAAAATCTGCAATTGCTTCTGCCTCAACTCGCCAGACGTGACAATTAGATGTACCATGGAACACTGTGAAGGCCATCATCATCAACCAAGAAAAGGATGCCCCTTCAAAATAGCTGAAAACAAAAGACGAAAAATTATCATTTACATGGACAACAATAATTTAATTATTGACCTTATTCTGAATAAGACCATAGTGTTTAAGGTGTTTACATGAGTTGCTTTTAGAATACTAAAAATCCGTTTTACATGTTATAGAACATAGATCGATTAATGGCACACGTCATTACGTCACCACGCCATCTGATGTTCCCTCCAGAATTTAATGTATAAACATAAAGTTCATCTTTGTTATGGTACCATATAAATACAGTTTTGGGTTTAATTTTTCAACAGTTTAATTTTTACCTTTTATGAAAGCTTCAAGTGCAGTTAATTATTTGTCATGCTATACATGCAGATAGACGACTGCTTGAAGCCGAGGGCTGCGTCCAAAACTGTGCACTTACCTACTATATAGTAGCTGAAAGAATGTATCTCGCCTACTATATAGTATTTAAGTATGCCGATTTGTACGCAGCCATGCACTCTTGTTTATGGATTATTGTTGTCCATGTAAACATACTGAATGAGGCTGCCAAGAGACCTACTGCAACATTAAAGGGGAACTACAGTGCATCTGGAAAGTATTCACAGCACTTTACTTTTTCCACATTTTGTTATGTTACAGCCTAATTCCAAAATAGATTCAATTAATTATTTTCCTCAAAATTCTACAAACAATACCCCATAATGACAACATGAAAGAAGTTTGTTTGAAATCTTTGCAAATTTATTAAAAAAATTAAAATAAAAAGCACATTTACATAAGTATTCACAGCATTTTTGCCATGACACTCAAAATTGAGCTCAGGTGCATCCTGTTTCCACTGATCATACTTGAGATGTTTCTGCAACCTGATTGGAGTCCACCTGTGGTAAATTCAGTTGATTGGACATGATCACTCCTCATTAAAATACACATGACAGCCCACCTGGAGTTTGCCAAAAGGCACCTGAAGGACTCTCAGACCATGAGAAACAAAATTATCTGGTCTGATGAAACAAAGATTGAACTCTTTTGCCTGAATAGCAAGCGTCATGTCTGGAGGAAACCAGGCACCACTCATCATCTGGCCAATACCATCACTACAGTGAAGCATGGTTGTGTCAACATCATGCTGTGAGGATGGTTTTCAGTGGTAGGAACTTGGAGACTAGTAAGGATCGAGGGAAAGATAAATGCAGCAATGTACAGAGATATCCTTGATGAAAACCTGCTCAAGAGCGCCAATTTTGTAGCATCATACTCAAAAAGATTTGACTGTAACTACTTGACTGTAATTGGTGATTCAACAAAGTATTGAGCAAAGGTTGTGAATATGTAATGTCACAAGACTTTGGAGTGCAGGAGCGCTGTCTTTATTCATCAACAAACAAATAGACAAAACACAGGAAACACGGTCTCTGCAAATCTGGCTTTGAACTAGAATACATGAGCAAACATGGATGACCGCTAGCATACTAAACTCTACCATCACTACAAACCAGAATACTGCGTGACGTGCGCAGTCATGCGAGGGGTTTAAATAGACAACATAATACTCTAAACAAACACCTGGTTCAAGTTAGGCTACACCCTCGCACATCAAGCCAATGTTCAAACAGGTAGATAACAAAACCAAAACAAGAGTCACATGTCCAAATAGAAATCACACCGCAGTGCCATCTGCCGGCAGTGGCGTAACAGAACCCCTCTCCAAAAGACGCTCCTCCAACGGGGGTCCTGGGCCACCGTGAACACTGATACTCGCTGCCACAGAAAATGAGGTGGCCTCCGCCAGGTAGCAGACTTGCAGAGAACCACCCCCAATGGGCATGAAAGTCAGGGTGCCACCCCTGGCAGCGCTGGAGCACTGGGCGGAATCCCCAGAGGGGCTGGAAGGCTGGGCGGCATCCCCAGCAGGACTGGAAGGCTGGGCGGAATCCCCAGCAGGACTGGAAGGCTGGGCAGCATCCCCAGCAGGACTGGAAGGCTGGGCGGAATCCCCAGCGGGACAGTAAGGCTGGGCAGCATCCCTGGCGGAGCTGGAATGCTGGACTATAATCCCCAGCAGGACTGGAGCTCAGGACAACTTCCTCAGCCGGGCACCAAAAGGTTGCATAGATACTGTGGTGTGAGACCATTTGTTGCTTTATAATTTAATAATAGTATTTTATAAGCAATGTGAGATTTCACTAGGTGCCAATGCAGTGTTGATAAAATCGGGGTGATGTGGTCGTATCTTCTGGTTCTAGTTAGGACTCTAGCAGCTGCATTCTGACCTACAAGAGTTTTTTTTTTTGCTCTTCCGGCACAACCCCCCCCCCACCCATAAAATTAACTCATCCAAAAGTGAACAAAACAAAAAACAAAAATCTCCCTGTTGCATAATGAAGTGACAATATATTTCTTATCTTAGAATATTTCTTAGATGAAAGAAAGCTATCCTCGTAATATTATCTACATGAGCATCAAATGATAGGCTGGAGTCAATAATCAAACCAAGGTTTTTTACTGCTGCACATGATGAAACAGATAGACCATCCAGAGTAACCATGTGATCAGAAAGCTTACTTTTAGCTACACGTGGGCCTAATAAAAGCATTTCTGTCGTATCAGAATTAAGTAAAAGGAAGTTAGTTAGCATCCAAAGTCTAATGTCCTTTACACAATCCTCAATTTTACTAAGCTGCCGTCTGTCCTCTGGCTTCGCTGAAACATATAACTGTGTATCATCAACATAACAGTGGAAGCAATTTCCATGTTTCCGAATAATTTGATCTAGAGGTAGCATATATAAAGTAAAAAGCAGTGGGCCTAAAACAGAACCTTATGGGACACCAAATTTAATCTCAGTATGCATGGAGAAGTCTCCATTTACATCTACAAACTGATAACGATCTGTCAGATAAGGCCTAGCGAGGAGAGGACTGTTCCCTTAATGCCAACAACATTTTCTAATCTGTCAAGGAGAATAGTATGATCTATAGTATCAAAAGCTGCAATTATGTCAAGTAACACAAACAGCGAGACACAACCCTGATCAGAGTGCAGAAGTAGGTCAATTACTACTTTAACTAACGCTGTCTCTGTGGAATGATGAGGTCTAAATCCTGACTGATACATTTCATGAATGTTGTTCCTATGTAAGTATAAGCATAGCTGCTATGCTATAACCTTTTCTAAGATCTTAAAGGTCTATAGCTGGACAGTTGAGAGGGGTCAAGGTCAGGTTTTTTAATCAGGGGTTTAATAAATGCTAATTTAAGTGATTTAGGTACATAGCCAGTGTTAAGGGAATTGGTTATATTTAAAAGTAGTTAATTTAGGATTCAGGATCTAGTATGCAAGTTGTTTAATTTACTGAAGAGATTAATGAAGCTAGTTTGGTCTCTCTAAGGGGAGCAAAACACTCTAAACCTTAGCTGCGTTTACATGGAAAACAATAATCCACTCTTAATCCGATTAAGACCATACTCTAATTAAGAAACTACCATGTAAAGAGCAAGTTTTAGTCACATTATGGACGAGTATTACAGACATGTAAACACCTTAATCAAATTATGAACGTCGTGTGGGAATTTTTACCCCATTTTGCGACAGGACTCGATCAAATACGGCAATTTTACGTTTTACGGCGAACAACAGAGTTCGGCCTCGTCCCAAATTGCATACTTTCCTACTATACGCCTGTAGTGGGGAAAAATACATGTATCTCGGCTACTATATAGACGGTAACCAAGCGAATTGGGACATACCCACGGCTTCAAGGTCTATTTGCACGTACAGCATGACAAATAATTTACTGCACTTAAAACACAAAACTGTAAATGGTACCATAACGAAGACGAACTGTATGTTGATACGTGAAATTCTGGAGGGACATTGGAGAGCATGGTGCTGTGACGTAATGCTGTTAATATAATTATGTTCTAAAACATGTAAAACGGGAACATGACAGGAGTATTCTAAAAGCGACTCATGTAAACACCTTAAACACATTATTATTTTAATCAGAGTAAGGTCAATAATTAGTAATGCTGTCCATGTGAACGTAGTCAATGATCTGATTGCTATATTATCATCTAATGGGTTAGTTATAATACTGTCTGGTTTTAATTTAATAGCCTGGATTTCACATCTAATATTTTCAATCTTACCAATGAAAAATTTCATGAAATCTTCACTGCTATGTAATGATTGAGTGCTTCTTTCTATAGTGGATTTACTCCTAGTTAATTTTCCTACTGTGTTGAATAGAAATCCCAATTGTTTTTGTTATCTCCTATTAAGGTGGAGAGATAGACTTTTCTAGCATCGCTAAGAGTTTTTCTAATATTTTTCTATATATATTCAGTAGGCTCTCCTTCCATGCTGTTTGAAATATTACTAATTTGGTTTGATGCCATTTATGTTCTAATTGTCAAGTAGTCTGTTTTAAGATATGCATTTTATCGTTATACCAGGGTGCTAGTTTTTTCTCTCTAATTATTTTTCTTTTGAGTGGAGCCACTCTATCTAGCATGTGGCAGAGTGTTGACTATAAGCATTCAGTCACCTGATCGAGTTCTATCGGATCAGAGGGTGATACAAATCTAATTGATGTCTCTGCAAGGTTATTTATGAAGCTCGGTGCAGTAGCTGATGTAAAAGTACGTTTTACGAAGTAGTGAGGTGAGGTGGAAATATTATCAATACTATATAATATTAACGAGATAAGATAAAGGTCTGAGACAACGTCAGACTGTGGAAAAATTACAATATTTTCTATATTTAATTTGTATGTTAGTATGAGGTCAAGAGTGTGACGACCATTATGAGTAAGTCCAATTACATTCTGATTAATCCCTACTGAATCTAAGATGGACAAAACCCTATTCTCAGAGGATCTTCCAGTTAATCAAAAATTAATATTAAAATCACTGAAGATTAATGCATTATCTACAAACATAACCCGTCTGCAAATTCACTAAGAAATTCAGTATATGGCCTTGGGGGTCTGTAAATAATAATTAGACGAATTGACTTAATTTTTTGTGGCTACATAAGTTATGCTGGTATAAAGAATTTCAAAAGAATTAAATTTATGACTAGGTTTTTGTGTGACGCCTAGATTTTGACTATGGATGAGACCAACACCTCCTCCTCTACCAGTTGAACGAGGCTGATGTACATAACTGTATCCAGGAGGACTGGCTTCATTTAATGCTATGTTCAGCATTAAACATCATTTAATTTTGGTTTAATCCAAGTTCCCGTTAAACACATTAAATTACATTCCTGATCAGTAATGATTTCCTTAACATAAATGTGTGACGGAAGTGTGTGCACACAACCACCCTATAATGGTCAAAATCCACCCACTCCTTTTCCCCCACATCCCCATAAATCATAATCCCCATAAATCATAAATGTCTCAAAATGAGTCATTTGCATTTTCTATCCAATGTGATGTCACATTGGAACAGGCCCCACTAACAACTGCTGACAGACTTTGCCCTATTAGCATAGATCAACCCCTAAGTGTGCTGCACCATGTTCTACATGCTGGAGCAGCTATATTGATAAGAAGAATGTCTCAGCTTCGTAAACTTTGTATGTGTTCTATTGTTGGCTTTAAGAATGAACACAAGAGTCATCATGTACTCCTGCCATGAGAGTCACTGAAGACGCAGTGGAGTAGTTTTATTTTTGAAGGAAACGTGCCCCCCAAAATAGCAAAAAAATGTATATGTTTATGTGAATTATTTTACACCAGACTGCTTTGTAAACAAGGGTCACTACAAAGCAGGATTTGGTAAAAAGTTTATTCACAAGCATGGATCAATGCAAACTATTTGTGATCCAGCTATATATCCAGAAGATGTTTTCGCTTCCTCCAAAAAAGGTGCATTTACAGCATGGTATAATAAATGATCCATAGGGTATTTTGAGTTGAAACGTCACAGACACGTTCTGGGGACTCATGAGAGTTATATTACACCTTGTAAAAAGGGGCATAATCGGTCTCCATTAAAGGAGCTGATATATATACATATATATCCATCCATTCATATTCAACCGCTTATTCCTTCTTCAGGGTCGCGGGGAACCTGGAGCCTATCCCAGGAAGCATCGGGCACAGGCGGGGTACACCCTGTACAGGGTGCCAGTCCATCGCAGGGCACAATCACATACACACTATGGACAATTTACCACTACCCTGCCAATCAACCTACCATGCATGTCTTTGGCCTGGGGGAGGAAACCGGAGCACCCAGAGGAAACTCCCGCAGCACGGGGAGAACATGCAAACTCCGCACACACATGGCCCCGGTGGGAATCGAACCCCAGACCCTGGAGGTGTGAGGCGAACGTGCTAACCACCATATATATATATATATATATATATATATATATGTATAGATGTATATATGTATATATATATATATATATAATTTTTCCCCCCTCAATTTCATACAATAGTGTCATAGTGTCATTCAATCAGTTGTCTTGAACCAAAGCTTAATCCAAATATTAATCATCTGTCAGGGTTTTGTGGCATTTATATGACATGGTATATGTCAAATGTTTATGCATGAAGCTCAGTGAACTGTCCAAATTGACTTTGTTTTGCTTTTGTTGCATTTGTGTGTTTGTATTTCTCTTCAGTGTATTTGCAGAGATTGAGAGTGACAAAAAGTGCTTGTCATAAAAAACAATAACATTCAATATTCTTCTTCTGATATTATTATTGCTGCTGCTGCTACTACTACTACTATATTACTACTGCCACTTATACTACTACTACTACTACTACTACTACTACTACTACTACTAATAATAATAATAATAATAATAATAATAACAATTCTTTACAAAGAGTAGACAATACATAATGCTCAAACAATTTGGGATTACATGAAAAAGATCCATGTAAATGGACCATAAAATTTATTGTATTTTAAGTATTTCCAAAGAATTGTTTTTTGAAGCATATCTAGTCATATCTAGTCATTTGTTTCTTTCTTTGTTTAGGAAAACTGGTGGAAAATGCACTCACAAAGCAGCTATGGGAATGTAGGTTTAGGTGCTGAGATATGTGAGCTACTATTGCACTCAGCAGCCCAGAAGATTCAGCTCCCAGAAGCTTTGTGTCCTGAGATAATCAAACATGTGCTGCTACAAAAACTTGAAGCTATGCTAAAAATCATCTGGGTTACGCATGTAACCTTTTTCCCTCGAAAGGGAACGAATCATCTAAAGCTTGTGTAAAATCATGCCTATTTATAGATCAGGTGACGTGGCAATTAAGCGCATAGCATGATTTAAATATGGCACCTGTGAACCGCACCATCTGCCTCTATTATCTGAAGCAAAGATGTAATTCACAGACCTGCCCTGGTATGAGAAAGCAACGCAACATCAAGTTCCCTTCTCAGGGAACAGGGTTACATGCGTAACCCAGACGTTCCCTTTCAAAGGGAGCTTCAACGTTGCAAAACACTATGGAAACGAGAATACCCACTCCGTCATTCCAAGGGTATGGCCTGTTCAAGAAGATCTAAGTGTGCCTGGTGTGGAATGAATATCCAGGCTGTAATAACAAATTAATGTGTGTGGCATATACCACCCTGTAGCAGCAGACACATCCTGTAATGATACCCCTTTGGACAAAGCCTTCGCTGAGGCGACCGCCCTAGAGGAATGAGCCCTTATGCAAAAAGGCGTAGCGAGAGAGATTTACGGCACTGGCAGGAGCGGTGGATGTAAGTACAGAGAGCCCTTACTGGACACAGCAGGTGCATTCTCTCTTGTTCTGGTGTGGGGAATGGAGGAGGGCAGAAAGCCTGCAGCACCACAGAGTGGGCAGCCGATGTAGGCACTTTAGGAATATAATCTTGTATAGGATATAGGAAGGCCTTGGCTAATCCAGGGATAAAGTCAAGACAGGAAGGGGCAACAGAGAGATCTTGTAGATCTCCTACTTGCTTGAGAGAAGTCAGGGCCTGCAGAAAAGCAAACCTTTAGAGTCAGAAGCTTCTCAGAGGCTGAGAAGACAGACCTTGCAGGACCTCAGGACGGACCCATGAAGGTATGCGCACCCTGCAGATGGGCCTCAGCCACTGACACCACACATGAACCTTGAAGTTAGAGGATTTTGCCCCACACAGGCTAGATCAACAGGGGCATGGCTGGCCGAAATGGCAGCCACGTAAACTCTGATTGTAGAAGGATCCCAGCACACTGAGAAACGTCCTTGCAAGAACTCCAGGACTGTAGCTACTGCGCAGTTCACTGGGTCTAACTGACGTTCCTCACACCACAAGACAAAAATCCGCCACTTGAGTGCATACAATTTCATTATGGATGGTGCTCTAGCATTTAACTTGGTCTCTACAACTTCAGTTGTGAGACCAGAATCTATGAGCTGGTGCCCATCAGGGGCCAGACCCAAAGTTTCCATAGTTCTGGCCGAGGGTGATAAATCAGCCCTCGAGCTCGATCCACTCTAAGGGCTCACATGGGGCACCTAACAGACCTTCCAGGACCACAGAACAGTCCCAGGAAAGTACTTGACCTGCAGATTGGTATCAGCCACCTGACACCATGCATAAACCTCGAAGGGGCGTGACTGGCCGAAATGGTGGCCACGTAAACCCTGATTGTAGAAGGAGCCCACCTAGCTGAGAATCAATCTTGTAAGAACTCCAGGACTGGAGCTATTGCACAGTTCACTAGGTCTACAGTGGATCCCTGCAGATGGGAATCTCCCAAGGAGTGCCATCAAACAGGGATATTATGTCTGACAACCTTATTTGAGCTGGCCAATAAGGTGCTACTAGCAGCAGACATAGACTTCATGGAGAACTCTTGCTAGAACTTGTGGGAGCAGAGCGATCGGGGGAAAAGCGTACAGACGTGACCTCGGCCACATGTGCACCATGAAGTCCAGCCCTAATTGTGCGGGAGGAGTGATGGCGAACCACAACGGGCCGTGTGTTGTCTCCTCAGAGGCGAACACATGCATTCATGCTTGGCTAAATGTTGCCATATAGACTCCACCACTTGTGGATGGAGCCACCAATTCCTGAACCTCAGCCCCTGCCTCAACAGGATGTCTGCCCCATATTCCCAGAATGTAAACTGCACTGACTGACAAACTTTCCTTCTGCCCAGGGAAGAATTAGTTGCACCTTCCTGAACAGAGGGCGCGGAAATAATCCTCGATGGACGTCAATATATGAGACCACCGGTGTGTTGTCTGTAAACACATGGTGACCTCTCAATTGAGAAAGAAGGAATTTCAGTGCTAGAAATTTGGGCCACATTTCTAGGCAATTTATATGCCGCTACAGAGGGCTGGACAGCTAAATAAGACCGTGCTCCAGCCCGTGAGGAAGTACCGGTCATAAAAGCATACTTTTCTGAGGTTCAACCTGAGCCCCAAGATTTTAATGTGGGCAAGAACAACATTTCGATGTTGAACTGCGAGTTCCCTGGATCATGCTAGAATTAACCAGTCGTCCAGGTAGTTCAGCACACAGATGCCCTGGAGTCACAATGGAGCCAGAGTGTTCTATTCTAGAGTGTTCATATTTCTATGCACCTTTTAGATCTATCGCCAAAAACCGGTCCTCGAACTGAATCTGTGGCACGATAAGTTTGAGTGTCTGCATCTTGAACCTTTATGTCCGAGGAGTACAGTTCAGATGATGCAGATCTATAATTGGCCACATACTCCTATTTTTTGTGGACCAGGAAATAACAGTTGTAAAAACATCCCTCAGGGAATCACCGCCAGCCTTATTATCTTCAGCGAGACTGTATGTCTGTTGTTTGTGTGACAAAAATGCTTCATTTCTACTCAATATTTTCTCAAAATCTCTTAACTTTTCTATCCATTTTTAGAGGAAAAGAGAGGTAAGTAATGAGCGAGAAAGAATTCAAGAAGTGTGTTACGGCTTGCTCCTGTTTCATCACAGGGAAAAGTGCACACTTTCTGGGTGAAATGTTAGTGGTGTAGTATGCGATGTCAGCCTCGAGTCAGATTTCAGAGCCTCACGGATCTGGGCTGGCCGCTGCCGAGGCAGCTAGCTGTCTCAGGTTTGGGGGATCTCTTATAGATTTGGAACAGGAGTCGGAGACTAGCGCTGCTCTATCTCTTGCTCTATTCTCCAGGTTCGGCTCTCCGCTGGATTTTGGAGCTCACGTCGCGACCCCTCCTCCCGCTATGGAAAGCCAAAAGGTAATATTTCCTCTCTGACTCCAAGGAGTTAGAAGGATGTGTTAAAAACTGAGAGCAGCATATAAAGAGCTGCTTGAAGTGATTACCCAGTGAAAGTAAATCCTCTGTTCCTCACACTGGGACAAGAGAGGATGCACCTGCTGTGTCTAGTAAGGGCTCTCTGTATTTACGTCCACCGCTCCGGCCAGTGGCTTAAGTCGGAGCAGCTACTGATCTGCTTTGGCAGCGAAAGGAAAAGCAATGCTGTGTCAAAGGAGCGCATCTCTACTTGGATAGTGGAAGCAGTTTCTACGGCATCGGACACGCGGTCTCACCACGCCTCTGGGCATAAGAGCCCATTCCACTAAGGTGGTCGCCTCCTCGAAGGCTTGTCCAAAGGGGTATCCTTGCAGGGTGTGTGTGCGGCTGCAGGGTGGTCTACACCACACACATTCATTCGTTCTTACAGCCTGGATATTCATTCCACCCCGGGCTCGATTGTCTTGCAGTGACCCTTGGGCTTGGATATTTTTGAACAGGCCGGACCCTCGGTATGAAGGAGTGGGTATTCCCGTTCCCATACTGTTATGCTAAATGCAACGTCGAAGTTCCATTTGAAAGGGATCGTCACGGTTACGCATGTAACCCTGTTCCCTGAGAAGGGAACGAGACGTTGCATATCACTGTCATACCAGGACAGGCCTGTGAATTGCGTCTTCACTTCAGATAATAGAGGCTGGCGGCGTGGTTCACAGGTGCCATATATATATAATGCGACGCACTTAATTGCCACATCATCTGATCATGGCAGGCCTATAAGTAGAGGCATGATTTTACACAAGCTTCAGACACCGGTCACACGGGCACGGTGTTCCCATACTGTTATGATAAAAGCAACATCTCGTTCCCTTCTCAGGGAACAGGGTTACATGCATAACCCCGACTGTTCTCTTTGCCTCCATCATCAACATCCTCAAAGTGTGTATAGGGGGACAATGAGGTATCCTCATGTGTCCAATATCTAGGAAATTTTCCACTATTCCAGTCTTTTTATGGTGGCCCTATTTTAAATGCTATTTTAAAATACATATCTGTTTTTGTATTTACATAACTGTTTATGTTTTTATGTGAATATTTTTATTACAAGTTAAGTAATTTCTCCGATTTATTTTCTGAGTGGAAATTTTGAATCACCATTTCCATACCATCCATCTTCTATACCGCTTATCCTACTGGGTTGTGGGGAACCTGGAGCCTATACCAGGGAGCATCAGGCATGCCACATCCTGGGCAGATTGACAATCCATCGCAGGGCACAATCACATAAACACTAAAATACCACCCTTTGGACATGCCAATCAGCCTACCATGAATGTCTTTGGACTGGGGGAGGAAACTGGAGTATTTCCACAGCATGGGGAGAACATGCAAACTACGCACACACAGGGCCATGGCAGGAATCAAAAACCCAAAGCTGGAGGTGTGAGGCAAACGTGCTAACCACTAAGCTAAAATGTGCCCTGTCATGTCCATTAATCTATCCATTTTCCATTTAGCTTATCCTACATAGGGTCACAGGGGGAGACTGAAGCATACAGTGCATCCGGAAAGTATTCACGGCGCTTCATTTTTTTTCAACATTTTGTTATGCTATAGACTTATTCCAAAATAGATTAAATTAATTATTTTCCTTAAAATTCTAGAAAAAATTAAAAAATTCTAAAAAAATTCTAGAAACAATACCCCACAATGACAATGTGACAATTTGTTTCAAATCTTTGCAAATTTATAAAAAAAAAAAAAAGCACATGTACATAAGTATTCACAGCCTTTGCTCAATACTTTGTTGAAGCACCTTTGGCACCAATTACAGCCTCAAGTCTTTTTGAGTATGCTCCAAGCTTGGCACACCTAATTTTGGGCAGTTTCTCCCATTCTTCTTTGCAGGACCTCAGGTTGGATGGGGAGCGTCGGTGCACAGGCATTTTCAGATCTCTCCAGAGATGTTCAATCGGGTTCAATTCTGGGCTCTGGTTGGGCCACTCAAGGACATTCACAGAGTTGTCTTGTAGCCACTCCTTTGTTATCTTGGCTGTGTGCTTAGGGTCATTGTCCTGTTGGAAGATGAACCTTCGCCCCAGTCTGAGGTCCAGATTGCTCTGGAGCAGGTTTTCATCAAGGATGTCTCTGTACATTGCTGCATTCATCTTTCCCTCGATGACTAGTCTCCCATTTCCTGCCACTGAAAAACACCCCCACAGCATGATGCTGCCACCACCATGATTCACTGTAGGTATGATATTGGCCAGGTGATGACTGGTGCCTGGTTTCCTCCAAACCTGAAGCTTGCCATTCAGGCCAAAGAGTTCAATCTTTGTCTTGGTCTTGGTCTGAGCCTTCTTCAGGTGCCTTTTGGCAAACTCCAGGCGGGCTGTCATGTGCCTTTTACTGAGGAGTGACTTCCGTCTGGACACTCTACCATACATTCCTGATTGGTGGAGTGCTGCAGATATGGTTGTTCTTCTGGAAGGTTTTCCTCTTTCCACATAGACATGCTGGAGCTCTGTCAGAGTGACTATCAGGTTTTTGGTCACCTCGCTGACTAAGGCCCTTCTCCCCCAATCGCTCAGTTTGGCCAGGCGGCCAGCTCTAGGAAGAGTCCTGCTGGTTCCAAACTTCATCCATTTATGGATGATGGAGGCCAATGTGCTCATTGAGACCTTCATTGCTGCAAAAATGTTTCTGTACCCTTCTCCAGATCTCTGCGTCGATACAATACTGTCTCGGCGCTCTACAGACAATTCCTTGGACTTCATGGCTTAGTTTGTGCTCTGACATGCATTGTTAACTGTGGGACCTTATATAGACAGGCGTGTGCCTTTCCAAATGATGTCCAATCAACTGAATTTACCACAGGTGGACTCCAATCAAGTTGTAGAAACATATCAAGGATGATCAGTGAAAACAGGATGCACCTGAGCTCAATTTTGTGTGTCATGGCAAAGGCTGTCAATACTTATGTATGCGTGCTTTTTTTGTTTTGTATTTTTAATAAATTTGCAGAGATTTCAAAAAACTTCTTTAACATTGTCATTATGGGGTATTGTTTGTAGAATTTTGAGAAAAATAATTAATTTAATCCATTTTTGAATAACGCTGTAACATAACAAAATGTGGAAAAAGTCCTGTGGATACTTTCCAGATGCACTGTATCTCAGTAAACTAGGGTTGGGGTGCCAAACCATCTCAGTGAATCATTATGTGTTATGTTTACTTTACACAACCATGTATACATACCTGCAGTGCCAGTATATTCACCAACGGTCAGTGGATAGCCATCATCCTCAGGGTCTACTGAGAACAGTCCAACCCCAAACATATCATACTGGGCGAATGCTGTACTGTTCTCGAAATCTTCCAGATCTATCCTCAACTCATAGTTTGCCTGGATAGATAAAGCATGGATATGCCTTAAACCTATAGGAGAAAGAGTTAAAGAAAGTAAGAAAAATAATGTCAGCTATTACAGACAATTATCAACACCATCTTTTCCAGGCTTTTCAGTTTTTCAGTTCTGTCCATGAAACATAAAAGCAAAATATAACCAAAACTCTCACAACCTGAATAAATGTTTTTGTGGGGGTGAATCTGTTTTTTCTTTAAATACAGATGGCCACAGATAGGTTTCAGTTTGTGGCTTATTACAATATTATTGATTTACAGCATCATTCTGGATCTGCTGCATCACTGATCTGCATGAATGCTCCAATAGTGATATGTTAATAACCTGAATGTAATTGACGTGTCTCTGTGCAGCTCAGTCAGATTACATTCTAATCAATTCCAGAATGAAGCTGCAGCAACTCACAGACCAATTCCATTCAGAATTTTTCAGAATTCACAGTGATTTATTATTTTTATGTTAAATGTGAAATATATCAGGAAAAAATATACCTCTAACCCTACCTTAATATTTGTTTATTGCCACATCAAAATTCTTAAAAATTAGTTTACACATTATTTCCATAGTTCTCACACAGTCATAATCAAATTTAATACATAATTAATTAAACAGCCACAGAAAAAATAACATTCAAATATAATTTCCCCATTGTGCAAATGATTGTTTTCCAAGAGTGTTTATTCTCTTTTTTATTATTATTTATTTATTCATTTTCATATGATCGTCATGACTCCCGCGTGAAGCAGCGCGCTTTTGCACATGCACCTGCTTCTTCCGGGTTGACAACGATGACATTTCAACACTTGTATAACCACGTGTCTGGTGTGGTGGTTGTTGACGTCATGTCTTCATCCTGTCTTGTCGTAGTGTCACGTGTGTTATGGTATTGCCCGCAGCTGTTAGCAGTTGCGGGGCTAATGAGCTGTGTCTGTATATATACCGTGAGCCATGCTTCACAAAGTGCAGTTAAATGAATAGTCATGTGTATAAACAAGCGAATAGACTAGTGAATAAACTAGATAGACTTCGATAGCGAATATAGTTATATTATTTGTTCCATGCCATAGTCCATGTGTCATAGTCATAGTCCATGCCTTAGTTCATGTCCAGGTTAGTTAGCATAGCATAGCATAGCGTATAGCATAGAGTTAGCTTAGCTTAGTTTGGTTAGTCATGTTCTTGTTTGTCTTCTGTTTGCTCTGATCGTCTTCAAATAAATCCACCGTTCTAATTGCGAATGCATCCGTCTGATCTTCATCACGTCACAAACCATGACAATGATACATTTACATGTGATTCATTTTAATGTGATTCATTTAACTTTTCTCTTCTCTCCTCCCTTCCCTTTCCCGAATATTTCATTGAGAAGAAGAAAAAAAAAAAAACAACGAATTGAGCAACACAGCAGTAAACATTCACAGGCCTTTTTTTTTGTTATACTAGCAAAGGAAAACAAAATTAAAATGTTGAGTTGGCAGCAATCCTCCTCATAGACAGCATTCCTCCTCCTCCAAACACGGCGAGTTGCATTGATGCCAAAGAGCTCCATTTTGGTCTCATCTGACCACCAGAGGACAACTGGGTGAAAGTGTTGTGGTCAGATGAGACCAAAATGGAGCTTTTTGGCATCAACTCAACTCGCCGTGTTTGGAGGAGGAGGAATGCTGCCTATGACCCCAAGAACACCATACCCACTGTGAAACATGGAGGTGTAAACATTATGCTTTGGGGGTGTTTTTCTGCTAAGGGGACAGGACAACTTCACTGCATCAATGGGACGATGGACGAGGCCATGTACTGTCAAATCTTGGGTGAGAACCTCCTTCCCTCAGCCAGAGCATTGAAAATGAAAAGTAATTACTAAGTCATTACCAAGTACTAGGTCATGTTTTGCTGAGGGGTCAAATACATATTTCCCTAATTAAAATGAAAATCAATTTATAAAATGTTTGACATGCGTTTTTCTGGATTTTGTTGTTGTTATTCTGTCTCTCACTGTTCAAATAAACCTGCCATTAAAATTATAGACTGATAATTTCTTTGTTAGTGGGCAAACGTACAAAACCAGCACGGGATCAAATACTTTTTTCTCTACAAAACAAAACAAAAAAAACCCAAAAAAATACAGACCAAAAATACTTTAATATTTAAATGCACATGGATGCATTAAAGACACATAGCTGACGGCATATTACATTTTCATGGAAACTTATAAGGATATAGAATATATCCTATTCAATACAGAACTTGACATATTTACTCTTTGTAAACCCCTGACAGGAAATTATGTGTCCTCCCACAGGTCACTGGGACACTGGGGCCATCAAGCTTTCAAGTGTGTAGCAGTTAAGGCGTATCCAAGGACAAACATATCATACTACTCTTTTGACACATTTCAACTAACAAGATGCCTGACACATAGTGACAAGTAACACATATCCAGTCTCACGTCATGTCACAAGAACACATCCTTTGCCTACTGCATGTAAATTATGGAATGTGTCATGTAGTTGCTTCTCATGATAATAACCTTTCAGACATACATATTATATGATTATACAGTAAATTTAATTGGAGATCACAGATATCCAATAAAGATACAAGCAGCCTGAATTTATCAAGCAACTCATTTAGAGCAGAATCTTCTAATCGAGCTGTTTCAGTTTAAACAGTGATCCTGGTCTATTTTAGGAAATATGCAGCGCTGTTTAAAGATGCAGCATACATGCTTGACAAAGATCGATGATATCAGATAACATACTTTTATGATGTGAACCAAAAGATTAACTGATATAGAATCAACCAGGAAGAGACTATAAACTTATGTAGTAGTTGCTGTGAAACAAAAAATTAATTATAGCAACTGTGAATGGTTGCTATAATGGACATAGGACAAAATAATTTTTTGTCATTTTCTTTCATAAATAACAAGCATTATGGAAAATTGGACTCAAACAAAAACTGCATTAATTCATGCTTTGCTCCTGAGTAGTTACTAGGTTACTAAGCAATCATATTGTAAAGTCGTAGTAGTAAAGTTTACTGTATAGTTAATATATCTGATTTACCCCTTACACACGTTTCACTACCCATGTGTGTGCATAGGGGGCACGGTGGATTAGAGGTTAGCACATTTGCCTCACACCTCCAGGGTTGGGGGTTCAATTTCCACCTCAGTCCTGTGTGTGCAGAGTTTGCATGTTCTTGTGCTTCGTGGTTTCCTCCGTGTACTTTGGTTTCCTCCCCCAGTCCAAAAACATGCATTGTACTCTGATTGGCATCTCTAAATTGTCCAAATTAGCAGTAAGCTTTCACATCCATCAGTCTTTTGTTCATGCACATACAACTTGGTAATATGGGCTAGTTCAGGTGTGTCCAATAATATGCGGAAAGGGCCGGTGTGGGTGCAGGTTTTCATTCCAATCAAGGACAGACCGCACCAAGGGTCGATTTGTAACATTCCAAATGTGTGTTTGTGCTATGTGTATTTGTGTGTCTTGAATTTGTAACATTCAAAAGCTCGGTTGTGCACCCAGTTGTAACTAGGCACAATTATTAATTGTTTTAAAACTAAGCAGCATGTTGGTTTGATTCAACATGCTGATTGCTCATGTATCTGGAAATGGAGTGTTTGTCACAGTGTATTTATGTGTAGGTATGAGAAAGGTGCACATTGTTTTCTCCTTGATTACTTATAACTAATGCTGAGAAAAATAAGGTTAAAATTGTTAAGTGTTTACAATTATAATGATAAGAGGACTATTTTAACACCACACTGATATTGGACATTGATTTAGTTTTACATTACTTTATTGGATACAAATAGGACTGAACTTTGAGTCCTTTATGTGACAATATATTGTAGAAGGCCCTTCAATTCAACTGATATAACACTAGTGTTAACACAGCAAGTGAGGGTTGAAAAAGACATATTCGTCAATTTACTGGACCAAAGTATGATCCTTATGACACTGGGGGCATGGGGCACAAGGCAAGGGACACCCTGGACAGGGTGCCAATCCATCGCAGGACACAATCAGACACACATTAGCACACCAATTTATACACTACAAATACTTTTGGACATGGATTTTTCTTCCATTAAAGTTTAAATAATGAAAATTGCACTAGGGACCAGATAATAAATGCACTCTTCATGAGGCACACATTGCAGTTTAAGAACCTGTGAAAATTGGTGAAAATGGTAGGACTGTAAAAAAAAAAAAAGATTAAGGAGAAAGGAAGGACATTTAAAAAAAAATCAAATTGTTGTCAAAGTCTGTCTAATTTTTGAATCAGGAACAAATAAATGGCACAGAGGGTATGAATTCAGCTGATATGCCAGTAGATTCCCAATTTGCTTTACCCTAAAAAAAAATGCTGTGTGCAGAATAATCATGCTTGTCATGGATAAACATGGGTCAAGAAATTTTCCTAGAAGTTGCATCCATGATGGACACTTGTGCCAAGTTTGGGCAAAGCAGCTGTTAATGGCACTGACCCCTCAGCAGACTCAGTACCCATATGGGCCACATCTATAAAAATGAAGCGCCAAATTGTATTATTATGTATATTAGTAAATACTAAAGTTTTTATTATTCATTACGGGCAATGTTGTGGTTCAGTCTGTCCATTTAATGTTTAAACCATCCTGTTTAATAAACAGGATGGTTCACCCAGTTTTCTAATCAACCAGAACACAACCCATCATTCAATAACCTCTACTGAATGCTTATACTTGTCCTAATTCATTCACTTCAGTTTATAGCAAAGCAGCTGAAAGTGTTTGACCGTTGAGTTGCACTGAGTGTGCAAAAATTATGTGAAACAATTTGGATAAAGCTGAAAGATAGGTAACACTGATATTTTGAAGTTTTGTTCCACACCTAGTATTCTGTAGGGTGTTTTAAGAGAAACTGATCTGTGGTACCATGTTTTCCAGTGACCGAAAGGATCATATGTAAATCAAATATATTTCATCTAAAGAGTACCTGGCCGAATCTACAGTATTATTCAAGCTTAGTCATCAGTCTCCATGCATTTTCATAAGCTATAAGTCTGTGCATAATTATTGTCTGTTAAAAACAGATATAAAAATTTTAAAATAAATATCATGTGGACTGTGTGCAGTACCATTTACACTTCATGTCTGGGACAAAAAATTGACAGACTCCTGAAATCAGCTTATTACAAACTGTTTCAGTGTAATTCTGAATTTGTGCTGAGTTTAGCCCACACCCACAAAATGAATTTTGAATGAGTGTATCATGGAGCAAAGACCAAAAAACAAACAAACAAACAAACAAACAAACAAAAAAAAAACCCCAGCATGTCTTGACTAGCACAAATGTTCTACAGAGTACATACATTTCTTCTGCTCAGAAAAGTTAACAATGTAGAGCCCCCCCTTCTCTTTGCTAAGAAGACAAAGGTTCTGACATCGATTAATGCACCAAAATAATCATTTTCTGTTTATCATACCCGCTGTTGCATCTAATGAGGCTGACATCAGCGTCTGTGATATTAAAAATTCATGTATTTACTCAGTAGGAGGGTTTGATCCTTATGCCACTATGCTAAGAGGATCGAACAATGCTTTGTTTGGTTTGATTGAAAAATGTGTTTTGAATATGGGGTGGGGAAGAAGTGTATAAAATGCCCTTAAGCTCCAACAAAGAGTCTTGAATATGACATTAAAAGCCACCCGGAAGAGATGAAGAGTAACAGGAACAGAAGGAACATAGCCAGCAGAGAAATGATAGCACTGTTTTGCCTCGTCCTCATTGTGATATTTTTGTGAGATTAAATATTTATAGTGCTACTCATGTGAGTCGGCAAGGAACAAAGGAGGTGAAACTGAAGGGGGAGAAAGAAAGAGAGATGCCAAGATTGAGTAGAAGTTGGAGAGGGATGTCTTTGAATGTGTGGCTCTCAAGAGAGGTGCACGGGACAAAAGAAGATGTGTGAATGCGTGTTAAGCAAGGAAATAATGCAAGTTATCAAACTTCTAGCTCAGGTGGTCTTAAAGTTCATTACAGTTTATTTCAACCTCCCACTGAGGCAAGTGTATGAAGCTCGGAGAAACTACTGAACTTTTCACACATTCTGACTCCAGACTATACACAGAATTGCATTATAGAGTTCGGCTCTCCGCTGGATTTTGGAATTTGCGTTGCGACTCCTCCCGTTATGGAAAGCAAAAAGGGTAATAATTTCTCTCTGACTCCGAGGAGTTAGAAGGATGAGTTAAAAACTGAGAGCAGCATATAAAGACCTGATTGAAGTGATTACCCAGTGAAAATAAATCCCTCACACTGCAGAAACTTCCCTGTCTTTCAGAAGTTTATGACAAAATCTCAGGCTTCTGGGGGGAAACCACGAATAAGCCATATTCATAACCCCACAATGTTGGATTATTAGGCCATTGTGGGAATGAACGGCATGGCTCTTTTTATCTATGCTTGAGGTGGAGGAGGCACTATCTAGCTACCTCTCTCCACCAACGGCAGGTAATTATAAGGGCCAGCTTATATCCAAGGTGGCATTGGTGGGCAAGCCTATGCAGTAGTAGTCTTGCTTGAGGGTCACTGCAGACAATGACAGGCTTGCAGGCCTACCAAGTAGACCTGCTGAGTGAACTCGACATATGGCGATGTTGTCTCAAGCTCACCCGGGCGTCCACGAGTGGTGCCTGGGCCAGCACTAGTGTGAGGGAGACCCAGAATGCGAGTATGGCAGGCAGCCAGGGGAACCGGGCGGCCATAGTCGCGGTATGCTGTTAGGCCTGATCTGAGAATGGTCATAAAGGTCAAGCAGGCAAAGAAGAGCGGTTGTGAGGGGCTGTGGAGGGATGGATCTGGGGACATGAGGTTCTTAGGGCAGGTAGCCCACAGTGCTACTGCAGGGCCTCCCCTAGCCAAGGAGGTCCCCAAGTTTCCAGTGTTCTCTGGTCAGCAATGAAAATCTGATGCTTCCCTCCAATAGAATGTGGAATAGTTAACATCATTAAAAGACCATCGGGCAGCGTGCAACCAAAAGCGGGCAGCCAAATGTGTCTCCATGGGTTCTGTCTACCATAGAAAGGGTTACCAGGTTCAGTTATAGCTCGACCCCCTGTTCACTGTTCACAGGTGTTCTCACCACAGTAGTCAGCACAGACCAGACCCCAACGTTAGCACAGGAAGTAAGCTTCCTTTTGGACAATGGGGCCATAGAACATGTACCCCGTTCCCGAAGGCAGGGAGGTTTACAGCCTTTATTTCCTGTTCCGCAAAAAAAGTGACCCAGTGTAGATCTGCGTCCTCTGAACCGTACTCTTCGGTTCAGAGGCTGACGCTCAAATTTATCATGCCAAAGATTCAGTTTGAGAACTGGTTTGTGGCGATAGATCTAAAAGGTACATATTTCCACATAGGAATATCGCTAGCTTTATCCCCTCGCAAAACCTTCTCAAAGTGCATGGATGTCACTCTGGCTCAATTGGGACTCCAGGGCATCTGTGTACTAAACTACCTGGATGACTGGTTAATTCTAGCACAATCCAGGGAGCTGGCGGTATGACATCGAGATGTTGTTCTTGCCCACATGTAGAGCTTGGGGCTCAGGTTGAATCTCAGAAAAGTATGCTTTCCCTGGTGCAGTGGACAACTTTTCTAGAGGATGTAGGATTCTACTACGATGAGGCTGTTTCTATCCTCGACATGTGTTGTGTCAATCCTATCAACACGAGCGAGATAAAGCTGGATCTTGGGAGACACTTGGGGTAGAGTCCACACATGTGGCCGAGGTCACATCTGTATGCTGCTCCCACCATCGCTCTGCTCCCACAAGTTCTAGCGAGTGGTTGCCATGACAGTCTGCTAGTAGCACCTTTTGACTAGCTCAAACATGGTTTTGAGAGATAATATTCCTGCGAGATGGCACTCCTTGGATGATTCCCATCCGCAGGGATCCACTGTAAACCCAATAAACTGTGCAAAAGTCCTGGAGCTCCTACAAGAACATTTCTCAACAGGCTGGGGTCCTTCTACAGTCAGGGTTACGTGGCTGCCATTTTGGCCAGCCACACCCCTGTTGATGGAGCCTCTGTGGGGCAACATCCTCTAACTTCGAGGTTCATGCATGGTGTCAGACAGCTGAAGCCAATTTGCAGGCCATGCATACCTTCCTGGAACCTTCTGAGGTCCTGGAAGGCCTGTCAGGTGCCCCATTTGAGCCCTTAGAGTCAGCCTCTGAGAAGCTTCTGACTCTAAAGTTAGCTCTTTTACTGGCCCTGACATTTCTCAAGAAAGTGGGAGGTCTACAAGCTCTCTCGGTTGCCCCTCCCTGCCTAGACTTTACCCCTGGATACGCCAAGTCCTTCCTGTGTCCTAGGCCGGATATATTCCTAAAGTGCCTACATCAGCTGCCAACCTTGTGGTGTTGCAGGCTTTCTACACTCCTCTGTTCCACACATGAACAAGAGAGGATGCACCTGCTGTGTCCAGTAAGGGCTCTCTGTACTTACGTCCACCGCTCCGGCCAGTGGTGTAAGTCGGAGCAGCTACTAGTCTGCTTTGGCAGCGACAGGAAAAGTGATGCTGTGTCAAAGCAGTGCATCTCTACTTGGATACTGGAAGCAATCTCTAAGAGCTCATTCCACTAGGGTGGTCACCTCCTCGAAGGCTTTGTCCAAAGGGGTATCCTTGCAGGATGTGTGTGCGGCTGCAGGGTGGTCTACGCCTCACACAGTCATTCGTTATTACAGCCTGGATATTCATTCCACCCCGAGCTCGAGTGTCTTGCAGTGAACCTCGGGCTTGGGTATTTTTGAACAGGCCATACACTCGGTATGATGGAGTGGGTATTCCCGTTCCTATACTGTTATGCTAAATGCAACGTCGAAGTTCCCTTTGAAAGGGAACGTCAGGGTTACACATGTAACCCTGTTCCCTGAGAAGGGTACGAGACATTGCATAGCACTGTCATACCAGGGCAGGCCTGTGAATTGCTTCTTCGCTTCAAATAGAGGCTGGTGGCGTGGTTCACAGGTGCCATATATATATCATGCGATGCGCTTAATTGCTATGTCACCTGATCATGGCAGGCCTATTAGTAGAGGAATAAAAATTGCACAAGCTTCAGATACCGGTCACGCGCACAAGGCTTTCCCATACTGTTAAATGCAACGTCTCATTCCCTTCTCAGAGAACAGGGTTACATGCATAACCCCGACATTTTCGCTATACACTGAAGACATTTGGGATTGAGAACAAAAGATGAATATGGGATGGATCAGAAATAATTTAATTTCCTCATATTTACATCAAGATGTGTTAAACAACTTACAACATGCCACCTTTTTTTTAATCCATCCAGTTTTTTTTTTTACTTTATTTACTTTTATTTTTTAGATGTCAAAAAGTAAATTAACTTTATTGAAAACCAATAAAGTGTGACAGTCTGCAGAGTGTCCGAATTATGCATACACAAACATGTCTTTATATACCTATTTCCAAAGCATAGTCTTTGTAGGTGGGGTTTTGCTTTTCCTCGTTGAAATAGACCAATATTCATTTGCCACAATTAAATATTCATGTCTGTGTGTTATCTTAAATTTGTGGATCATGCTCATGTTTTTCTTGAAAAGGTTTCATGAGGACAAGGTTTGTTTTACAAAATATATGGTTTGACACAGGCTTGTGTGTCTTGACCTTGGCTCCCTTATTAGGCCTCAATGAGCATCTGTCTGTCTCTACTGGTTGTCTCTGCTGATATCTACATTCTTTCCCGAGGCTCTCTCCCAACTCCCTAATTTGTGTCTGCCTCAAAGTTATTTACTCATGCATGTGAATATCTACTGCCAATTTTTATTGCTGTGGAGACAGGTGCCAGCTAATACAGAAGAACAATTGTTGTACACTGAAACACAGAGTTCATTCAACTCAAATCCACTCAGAATATAACTTGATCAAACATTGTTCCATGGATTTAAATTATGCTTCTAACTGTTGATTACACATATAGATTGTTTTTTTTTTAAACATTGATCATACGATTATGCTCAAGTAATAATTCTAAATGTTGGTTACATATTGAATTTACTTCATTAACATATCCAAATGTCAGTTACACATATTGTTTGCACTTCATAGATATTTTCCATATTAGGCATTTAATTATGTTGTGGTGACGTCACCAGCCCCACACATGCTCCAAATTAATCCAAAATAGTCTCAATCATTTGTGCTTTTTTTGTGCTGATAAAAGTTTTGTTTGTGCTGCTTACATTTTTAAAATATTAGGCATTTAATTATGTTGTGGTGACATCACCAGCCCCACAAATGCTCCAAGTTCACTCCAAATAGGCTCATTTGTTTGTACTTCGTTTGTGTGGATAAGCGCTTCATATGGCTACTCTTGATTTGAGCCACAGGTTTGGCCTCTGAAGACAGCATTTGTTGTTAAAAAGGATAAACCAACATGAAGACCAGAGATCTGTCTATGGGAGAAAAACAAGCCATTTGAAGCTGAGAAAAGAAGGAAAATCTATCAGAGTCACTGCACAAACATTGGGCATAGCCAATACAACAATTCGGAATGTCCTGAAAATTAAATAAATCACTGGTGTACGTACTAACAACCAGACATGGAATATGGTGGCCAAGGAAAATCACAGCAGTTGATGACAGAAACATTGTGAGAGCTTTGAAGAAAACCCACAAAACAAGAGTTTCAACAGCCTTCACAGGCCAGGGTGAAGGTATCACAATCCATGATTTGAAAAAAACTTCAATGCAGAAATATAGAGGCTGAACCACAAGATGCAAACCACTCATGAGCAGTAAGAATCAGAAGGCCAGACTGGAATTCACAAGAAATGCAGAGACGAGCCACAAAAGTTCAAGAACAAAGCTTAACCTATACCAACGTGATGTTAAGGCCAAAGTTTAGAAAGAAAGGATCTGCTTATGATCCAAAACATAGAAGCTCATCAGTCAAGCATTGTGGAGGTAGTCATTATTGTTTATTGATGACATAACTCATGATGGTAACAGCAGAATGCCTTCCACTTTACAGAGAAATTAATCCACTCTAATTGGGAGGAACTTTATAATGCAGCAAGACAATTATCCAAAAAGCACTGCTAATCCCAAAAAAGACTTTGTCAGGCTGAAAAAGTGGAAGGTTTTGGACTGGCCAAGTCAATCACCCAATTGTCTTTCATCTCCTGAAGAAGAGACTGACCAAAATAAATGAGTAACTTCCAAATTCAGTTAAACAGTTTCTTGAAGCTATATTATATTTAAGTGTATTAACATATAAAGTTACAGCAACAGCACACTAGATCCTGCAGTAGTTACATTTACCTAACTATCTATAATGTAGCTAGATAAATAAATATGATCATATAACCCTTACTCACTCTCTTGATCTGATCATATTTTATTAGTTTATTAAAGTTGAATGACGACTGTGTGAAACAGTGCATTACATTACATGCACTCACTGTATGTGTGTGGTTGTGAGAGAGAGAGAGAGAGAGCGAGAGAGAGAGAGAAAGAGAGAGGCAGAGAGAGACAGAATGAGAGCCTGTGAATTCCATTACTGCACACCGATAATGGATGTTGTTTTGGAGCCATAAGCCTGAGGTATAATTAATCTGAAAGCTAGAGAACTTTACTAGATTTACAACCAGAAGACACAACAATAAAACAGGAACTGGAAGGAAAAGGACAGAAGTAAAGATATAGAAAGGGTGAGAGAATAAGTGAAAGAGGGATGATAATATTTAGCAACTTTTGCCATCTGTGTTTTTTAGGACTGCCTCTAGCCACCTCTATTGAATGTTTGTGTGTATCTTTCATTCTCCTTATCTTTTCTCCATCTATGTCTGAGGTATTGTAATGATGTAATGTAACAATGACCTCAAATCTGAAAGATCACAGACACTCATTTTCTCTCTTTCATTTTCTGTCTCTCTAAAGGATGACATATGCTCTCGCTCTCTCTCTTTCTCTCTCTGAAAGATCACAGATGATCTATCTGTATCTCTGAAGGATCTCAGTCACTCTTTCTGAAATATCACAGATACTTGCTCTCCACAAAGGATAACAGACTCTTTCTGAAGGATTTCAGACTCTCTCTACTGTAGCACTCACTATGGATCATAGGCAATCTCATTCTCTCTAAATCTTTCTAAAGAGTCATAGATGCTCTCGCTCTCTTTCTCTTTGAAGGCACTCTCAGTAGGCTTTGGAAGATCGGGAATTGCTGAGAGATTCAAACTATTGCAATAACTAGTTTCATTGATTGTGGCTACAGCTGACTTGTAATCAGCTTCAGGTTTTTTCCCCACCATAATGATGTAATGTGTACGCGTGTTACCTGTGTTTGACCACAAATGCTGATTTGGGATAAAGCATGAGTAGCAGTTCAAAAAGATGAGTTTAGCTGGATTCACATGTCTTGGAGGAACATATGTTAGCCTTCATTCTCCATGGTTGGTATATGTCAAAATTGGGTCAAAATGGGGAAAAGAAAGTGCTTTGGGTAAAGAAGACATTTTTTTAAATTGTGTATTAATCACTACTATCTTACCCCATCACCAAAATTAACCTTATATCACTCGAAATATACTCTTTTGCAATTAAACAACAGTAAGTTATTTGTGTTCTGTTCTGGCCAAACAATCTGTTAGCAATGGTGCCAATAATTGTTGTACACCTATATTTAACATATACATATTATATATATATATATATATATAAACAATAAAGACAATTTTCACAGCCTTCTTGGCTCATATTTACCAAGGGTCAATATTAGTGGAGGGAACTGTAACCTATGAGAGGACAGTACCAGAATTGCCAATAGAAGAGAGATGGCAGTAACTACATAATGGAAGACCTCAAAGAAGATGAATACTAAGTCTCTCAGCGAAGCAACAATAAGTTCAATAATGACCCTCAGGAAATGAATCTCACTGCTTTGGAAGGGACAGAGCTTGTAAAGTATTCTAATATATTATTTGTTCCTAGGAGGTTTTAATTGGTAGGCAATAACTTTTTCAACTGTATTTCAAAAAAAGGGCAGATGATTGGTTGGTAGTTATTTAGATCACTACCATCTACATCACATTTTTAAGAACTGGTGTCATTTCAACAGTTTTCAAATTTAATGGTATGGTCACCATGGCAAAAGTGTCACAGCTCAGCAAGATCAGAACTCCAAGTCCCAAGATGCAATGCGTGCTTATCAGGCACGCGTGCGCTCCCCATCCCTGGTGTTCTGATCCAAGACACCTGCCGCTAATCACAGACTCACACTCAGGCACTGCTACTTATGTTTGCTAGTCACAGAGTTGCACTGCGAAGTATACGCTCAGCTATCTCGTTCTCTGCGTTACCAAGCCTTGCTACCGTCTTTGATTACCTCGTTACCTAGACCTTTGTTTACGTCCTCGACCACGCTCTTTGCCTTGCCTTTGTTACTCTGTTAGTCCGATCGCCTGACCCCCGCCTGTTACTCGTTTACGTATCTAGATTATCCTCTACTCTACGCTTCGTCCGCCGCTTGCACCTGCCTCCGTGCCCCTTCCCTACGATTCGTGACAAAAAGATTCAATGAATAGGTGAGAAACAGATGATAAAGTTATAGAGAGGTGGGTGTAAATTTATTAAGGTGAAAAGGGAACTTTAAAAAAAATTCTGGTGAAGGAATGAGTCACTTAACTGGATAGAGCCCGAGGCAGCAAAAACAGGAGAAATTAAAGCTGTAAGCAGTGATAAATGGGACTTCGCTCTCAGGTGCATGTTGCTGCTGCTCTGCCAGGGGAAAGCCATTCTGTTTTTTTTTAAGAGTTTATATAGTTGTGTTTGACATATTTTCCTGTTGCCTGTGGGTGGTGCTATGAATATAATTGAATACTGGCATGTAGATAACCTCAGGCCAGGATTCATATCAAACATGTGAAGTTTGGTACAGATTGGACATTGTATGGATGAGTTATAACAACTTCCTGTTTAATAGCAGTAATAGCATGTTTTAGCACTTAGCTAAGTGTTGCTAGCATGTTTTTACATGTTTCTAGCATGTTGCTAGCATGTTTAGAATTTGCTGGCATATTTTTACCTGTTGGTAGGAATATGTGTAAAATATGTCACTTCCTGTTGCCAGCAGGTGGCGCTGTGATTGGACATTGATGGACATTGTATGTGTTAGAACAATTTCATTTTTCATGGTGAAAAATGTAAATTTTTGAGACTACCATGCCCACGCCGTGCAGAGAAAAACTCAAAAGGCCACATCTAACAAATCACTTAACAAATCACTTTTAATTATTAAATTAAGAGAATCATAAAAGCATGTAAACAAAAAAGTGTAGCCTAGATATAATTGCAGAACTCATGGCAGCTATTGCAAATATTGTGCAGTTCCTTGATTAGATAAAACAAAAAGAAAGTGACTCATTAGTCCGTCTAATAAGCGAGAAGTTTCAGCTTCTGTAATAATGTCTCTGAACGTATCACTGCTCAAGAAGTAGGGATCACAGACACATACTGGGACAAAAAAACTGATGGAAAAACACAAAAATCGCATTTAATTGCACATTCCTGCTTGGCCCCTGTGTTAAAAGCTTGCATTTCAAACACGGTCAACAGTGTGTTTGGTCCCTTCTCACAGATATCGTTCTTCAGTTTGCAGAGAGTACTTTAGAACGCTTAATAATTGATTAAATAAAAACTCTCATAACTTCACAAAGTCTCTCAGGGGGAGAAAGAGAGTGTGGGAGAGAAGATAAAAAAATAGAGAGAAGATAAAAAGCGTTAGGGCATGTTGTGTGGTGTGTGTCAAATAATTAATGTAGTGGGATGCAGTGTATGTTGCCTACAGTGTCAAAATTAATCACATTGTGAGAGTTCACATCTGTTTGTATAGTCCCAGCTAAGTAGCTATTGAGATGCAGTTGATATTGCCATATAATTTCATCCAAATGTTTGCTTTCTAAAAAAAAAAGTCAAGTATGCATTAAAACATTTACTATTATGTAAATGTATTATGCTACTATTATGTGAATATTCTTAAGGGATGCAACAAGATTGCATCAATAGAAGAGTTCCAAACACAGTTATAAGCTATCATTCCCCTAAATAATAAAAATAATTTGAGATAGAGACATACTATTTTGACAAACAGTATATATAGTATGGTAGTAGGTGTTTTTGGTAATAGGTGAATAAAAACCTCTTAATTTTTTTTGTGCCTGCTTCTACCATATATTCTACAATTTCCCCTTATTTGGTGTTTTAGAGTAAGCTAAATTATGTAAGAAAAGGTATATAAGAAAGAAAAGGTGATCTACAAATGCCAAAATGGAAAGCACTGCGACAAAGTGCTACAGCGTATTTTATGTATCAAATCTCAAAAATCTGCATTTATTCCCTGGATTGATGACTGAATGGGCAGATAGATATTGGAGAGGGAGATAGATAGATAGAGAGAGAGAGAGAGAGAGAGAGAGAGAGAGAGAGAGAGAGAGAGAGAGAGAGTACAGTTGAACAGGGACCTTTTCTGAAATGCCCTCCAATATTTTATTTGACCGAGTAAGATGTACCACAGAGGTGATATTGAAAAGAGAGCCAGCTCTCTACACACATGATCACAGTAACATGTCTCTATGTTATCTTTATTTTATATAAGTATTAATCAGTATTATGTTATATAAAGATTTTTGATGTTTGACATCAAAGTATTTAACTGTATGACCACAACTTTGGGAACAAAATTAGTTAAGAAAACGGTATGTTCCCCTTCAAAGGGAACTCTGATGTTGCATTTAGCATAATAGTATGGGAGCTCCTTCTGCTTATGTATATATATGGCACCTGTGAACCACGCCACCAACCTGACTGTCAGCATTGTGAACATTTCACGATTAGGCAACTACGCTCTCGGCTAGCTCTCTTCTCGTCCGAAGGAAGTTGAATTTCAGAGCCTTGTGGATCTGGGCCGGCCGCTGCCGAGGCAGCCAGCCAGGTAAAGTCGTGGGGTTCTCGTATGGATTTGGAAGACGAGCGCTGCTCTATCTCTATCTCTGTCTACCGGGTCCGGCTCTCTGCCTGACTTTGGAGCTTGCGTCGTGACTTAGCCTTCCCCTATGGAAAGCCAAAACACCCTCGCTGACTTCGAGGAGTTGGTAGAGGGTGCCATTGCACCAAAAACCGACAGCAGCTCTCAAGCGTATAAAGAGCTGCTTGAGGTAATCACTAGGGCGGTTGAAAAGTTGAATATAGACTGGCCCAGGGAAGAGGAAGTGGCTGTTGGGCCTTACGGCAGCAGCAGCCAACGTCATACCGTTGGGCCTATTGCAGGAGTCCATTTCAGTAGTGGCTGAAAAGTTGGGGGTTTCATCGCCTTTCATGAAACCTCTGAGAGTAATCAGTGTCACGACGTGATGCCTAGATGCTCTGAGTATTTTGGAGGAGCCCGGCATTTCTAGCCTCAAGTGATGGCTTTTTGTCTTGTGGTGTGAGGAACGTCAGCTAGACCTAGTGAACTGCGCAATAGCTACAGTCCTGGAGTTTTTACAAGAACCTTTCTCAGCAGGGTTCGCTCCTTGTACAATCAGGGTTTACATTCTCACCGTTTCGGCCTGCCATGCCCCTGTTGATGGAGCCTCTGTGGGGCAACATCCTTTAACTTTGAGGTTCATGCGTGGTGTCAGATGGCTGAGGCCCATCTGCAGGCCGCCCATACCTTCCTGGGACATTTCTGTGGTCTTGGAAGGTCTGTCAGGGGCCCCATTTCAGCCCTTAGAGTCAGGCTCAGAGAAACTTCTGACTCTAAAGATAGCTCTGTTACTGGCCCTGACATCTCTCAAGCGAGTGGGAGATCTACAAGCTCTCTCTGTTGTTCCTTCCTGTCTTGACTTTGCCCCTGGATTAGCCAAGGTCTTCCTGTAACCTAGGCCGGATTATATTCCGACAAGTGCCTACATCGGCTGCCTACCTTGTGGTGCTGCAGGCTTTCTGCCCTCCTCCGTTCCTCACACTGGAACAAGAGAGGATGCACCTGTTGAGTCCAGTAAGGGCTCTCTGTACTTACGTACACCGCTCTGGCCAGTGGCGTAAGTCGGAGCAACTTCCGGTCTTCACATCACCTAATCATGGCAGGCCTATAAGTAGAGGCATGATTTTACACAAGCTTCAGATACCGATCACGCGCGCAAGGCGCTCCCATACTGTTATGCTAAATGCAACGTCTCATTACCTTCTCAGGGAACAGGGTTACATGCGTAACCCTGACATTTTTTCTGCCTTGTTGGGGTCAGTCAAGTACAGGAATCTGAGGCTACAGTCAGCCCAAACTGAGGTCAACCGAGTCATTGTGATGATTTTCTATTTAGCCACACCAAACATAAAACACTCGTGTTCCTTAGTTGTTAACCACATTTTAGTGGCTATGGTGAAAAACGTTACATGTGTAACCCCGTTGTGTACACATTTTAGATCTATCACCACAAACCAGTTCTCGAACTGGATCTGTGGCACGATAAGTTTGAGCGTCAGCCTCTGAACCTGTATGTCCGAAGAGTATGGTTCAGATGACGCAGATATAAAATTGGCCGCATATTCCCACTTTTTTGTGGAACAGGAAATAAAGGCTGTAAACCTCCCTCCCTGAAGGAACAGGTTACAGGTTCTATTGCCCCATTGTCCAGAAGGGAGCTTACGTCGTGCGCTAACGTTGGGCTCTGGTCTGTGCTGACTGCTGTGGTGAGAACACCTGTGAATGAGGGGGTCGAGCCATAACTGGACCCGGTAACCCTTTCTATGGTAGACAGAACCCATGGAGACACATTTGGCAGTAGATTGCATGCTGCCCGAAGGTCTTTTAGTGATGTTAGGTATTTCACATTCTATTGGAGGGAAGTATCAGATGTTCGTTGCCCTGTGACAGCTCGCTGACCAGAAAACACAGAAACCTTGGGGACCGCCCTACAGTAGCACTGGGGGCTACCTGCCCTAACAACTTTATGTCCCCAGATACATCCCTAAACGGCCCCTCAGGACTGCTCTTCTTTGCCTGCTTGGCCTTTATGACCATTCTCAGATCAGGCCTAACAGCAGACCGCAACTGTGGCCGCCTGGTTCCCCTGGCTGTCTGCGGGGGTTGGCTTGCTACCATACTCGCCTTCAGGCCTACCAAGCAGGTCTGCTTGGTAGGCCTGCAACCCTGTCATTGTCTGCAGTGACCCACAAGCAAGACTACTACTGGATAGGCTTGCCCACCAATGCCACCTTGGATGCAAGCCGGCCCCCGTAATTAACCGCCATCGGTGGAGAGAGTTAGCAAGCAAGCGCCTCCTCCAGCTTGGGTATAGCTAAATAGCCATGCCATTCATTCCCATAATGGCCGAATAATCCAACATCGTGGGGTTATGAATATGGTTTTCCCCCAAAGCTTGAGATTTTGTCGTAACTTCTGGAAGACAGGGGAGTTTCTTCAGTGTGAGGGATTTAAAATCCAACCATACCTCACCAAACAGGCTATACAGATACTAGTCCAGGCTCTTGTCATCTCTAAACTGGACTACTGCAACTCACCGCTTTCAGGCCTCCCAGCCAGCTCCATCAAACCCCTTCAGATGATTCAGAATGCTGCAGCGCGCCTTGTCTTCAACCAGCCCAAGACAACCCATGTCACACCCCTCTTCATCTCCTCCACTGGCTTCCTGTAGCTGCTTGCATCAAGTTCAAGGCCTTGATGCTCACCTACAAGACCTTGTCAGGAACAGCATCCTCCTATCTAAACTCTCTCCTGAAGGCATACATTCCCTGTCACAATCTGCGATCAACTAGCGACTGATGTTTAGTAGTTCCCACTCAGCATGGCATAAGGTCCCTTTCCAGAACCTTCACGCTTACCGTTCCCCAGTGGTGGAATGCTCTTCCGATCTCAATCCGGATTGCAGAATCTCTCACTATCTTCAAAAAAAAGCTAAAGACCCACCTTTTCTGTGAAAACCTAACCAACTCCTAGAAAAAAAAGAAAAAAAGAAAGAAAAAAAAACGCCACACACAACACACTTACACCTCTACTCTGTGCAATTTGCTTCCTCTGGTATTCAATTAATGGATCTTGTATAGTAGCACTACTTGTATTGTTCCCTGCTTGATATATCGCTTTGCTTATTTGTAAGTCGCTTTGGATAAAAGCGTCTGCCAAGTGAATAAATGTAATGTAAATGTAAATTTACTTTCACTGGGTAATCACCTCAAGCACCTCTTTATATGCTGCTCTCAGTTTTCAACACATCCTTCTAACTCCTCACAGAGAGGAATTATTACCCTTTTGGCTTTCCATAGCATGAGGAAGAGTCACGACGCAAACTCCAAAATCCAGCGGAAAGCCAAACCTGGAAGACAGAGCAAGAGATAGAGCAGCGCTCGTCTTCCGGATTTAAGACATCCCCCGAACCTGAGCCCAGATCCGCGAGGTTCTGAAACCCGGCTCGCTTCGGCTTCCATTTTTTTTGAGAAGAGCGCGAGTCGAGCTGCTTAATGTAGCGTTACCATGCGCAGCCTCTCGAAGCTGCCATCGCAAACTACACCACTAACACTTCACCCAGAAAGTGTGCACTTTTCAACGTGATGAAACGGGAACATGTTACACACTTCTTGAACTCTTTCTCGCTCATTACTTAACTCTTTTTCTTTAAAAAAGGGATAGAAAGGTTATGAGATTTTGAGAAAATTTCGAGTAGAAATGAAGCGTTTTTGTCACACAAACAACAGACATGCAGTCTCGCTATAGATAGATAGATAGATAGATAGATAGATAGATAGATAGATAGATAGATTGATTGATTGATTGATAGATTGATAGATAGATACTTACTTACTTACATACTTACTACTACTTACTTACTTACTTTATTGATCCCCAAGGGGAAATATAAGTTCCCAGTAGCTCAAGACATCACGCACAAGACAACATACAATAAAATTACACATAAAACATACAAGATAATAAGGCTGGCGGCGTGGTTCACAAGTGCCATATATATATCATGCGACGTGCTTAATTGCCATGTCACCTGATCATTGCAGGCCTATAAGTAGAGGAATGATTTTACACAAGCTTCAGATACCAGTCATGCGCACAAGGCATTCTCATACTGTTATGCTAAATGCAACGTTGAAGTTCCCTTTGAAAGGGAACAGTATTAACCAGTTTTTTTCCATGTCTATTTGAAAACCGGCTAGTTACATGTGTAGCATAGGGAAATCATGGCGATTGCTTGTGAAGTACTGGAGATTTACTGCTGGAAAAGAAAAAGAAGTACAAATCCAGTTTAATACAACCACTATTCCAAAAAGTTGGGACGCAATATTGATTTTCACCCTTGAACCTTGTACACACAGATTTCTCCAGATTCTCAGAATCTTCTGATGATAGTATGTACTATATTCTGAAATTGTCCCACAAACTGTAGGCGCAGTTTTTAATAGATTGCTGATCCTCTGCCCATCTTTATTTCTGAATGCCTCTGTCTCTCTAAGGTACACTTTTTTATACCCAATAATGTTATTGACCTGTTGCCAATTAACCTCCAGCTGTTTCTTTTTAGTAACACTTACTTTTCCGGTCTTATGTTGCCCTGTCCCAACTTTTGTGAGACGTGTTGCAGCCACAAAATTCACAATTACCTTATTTTTTCTTAAAAGTGTACATTTCCTCAGTTTAGACATTTGATATTTGTTCTATGTTCTATTGTCAATAACACATGGGTTTATGAGATTTGCAAATCATTGCATTCTGATTTTATTTACATTTTACACAGCATCCCGACTTTTTGGGGATCGTGGTTGTAAGATCAAATGGCATTTTCCCTTATTACTAGGATCTTATTTTAATAGTTTCTGTGGAACTTAAACAGTGGTAGCATGGAAATGCTGGGATTTGAACTCACAATCTTCCACCCAGCATCCCACCACCTTAATCAGTAAACTACCACTAAGCCATTAAAAAAAATAATAATAATTAAATGCTGTTTGGCTACAATGTTAAAACAAAGTTAAGACTATTTTAGAACTATTATATATAATTGCTGTATGCACTAAATATGAAAGATAGATAGATGGATGGATGTGTGATGCTTGTTGAACATTCTATTCCAAACTTGGTCCCCATTTTGCTGCTATAGCAGCCTCCACTATTATGGAAAGGCTGGGAATGATGCTCGCTTTCTGCTGGAACAGTGAAGGGAAATCTTAAAGACACAGCATACAAAGTCATTCTAGACAATTGTGCTTCCAACTTTGTGGCAACAGTTTGGGGAGAGGCCACATATGGCCATGATGGTCAGATGTCCACATGCTTTTGACCATATGGGGTACTTTATTGATCCCTGCGGGTAAAATTATTTCATTAAAAGCATATTCTGTTTGGTGCACTAAGGTATTAATAACCTATAAATGTAATATTTCTCTTATTCCCTAGAGTCTAGATCAAGAGTCTAACCTATTCTGATTATAGGATTAGTGACGTGTGCAAATCTTATCAAAGCAAATAACATTCGCTGCAGACATTTAGGTTTTTTGTGCAAACCTAATGATGTTCACTATAATATTACAGTTTAAGGGCATACATTTTTTTTCGGAGGGTGACAATTATACCAGAACCTGCCAAGCAAAAATAATTACATCTCAAGCCACACAGCAAGTCTGAATCAGTTTTCAAGCCTTTCAAATCTCTAAGGTCTTCTAGCTATATAATGAAACACTGATGATCACTCTTGTGCTATAACTTTGAGTACTTCCATTTCTGCTGCACTCCTTATGTTATCGGGCTGTTCTCAGGCTGCACTGCCAGTGACATTAGAAAAAAAGCTGATGGTTGAACCCAAGCTTCCTTATATTCAAGAAAAAAAAATCAATAATCTCCATGGTAATTGTATTCTTATATACTTCGTGTCATGAATCGTGACGGAGCGGAGATAGGACGGATGCAAGTGCAGTATGAACAGATGTTTATTTTAAAAGAGAGACAGGCATACAAATCCAAAACATGATCCATAAACGTAATCCAAAACAGGCGAAGGTCAGGCGATCGGTAAACAGGCATAAACTTGTGCAAGGCAGGGATCAAAGTCGAGGTCACAGAAAACAGGGTCGAGATATTAAACATGAAACATGAACCTGAGTGAGGGACTGGTAGCGGAGAAACCAGTGAACTAAACTAACGAATCTAAACATGAAACATGACATGAACAAGGACTATGGAAACTAACATCTAATCTAACTAAGTCTACGATACTCTAGGTTGCTATGCTATGCTAATAATCTGCGTTGTGTGCTGGGAGGCGCACGGTATATATGCCGGCATGAATCAGCCTCTAAACTGCTAGCAGCTGAGGGCAATACAGACACGTGAAATCCCAGCCAATGACAGTTACCTCTAGATTACATTACTGTAATGCCTTACTGTCTGGATGTTCCAGTAGGAATTTAAATAAACCCCAGTTAGTCCAGAATGTAGCTGCTAGAGTCCTTACTAGAACTAGAAGATATGACCACATCACCCCGATCTTATCCACACTGCATTGGCTCCCTGCAAAATCTCACATTAAGTTTAAAATAATTTTATTAACCTTTAAAGCACTACACGGTCTTGCACCACAATATCTAAGCGACCTTCTGGTTTTATATGATCCACCACGCCTACTCAGATCAAAAGGTGCAGGCTATTTGACATTACCTCGAATAATGAAGTCTTCAGCAGGGGGAAGAGCCTTCGCTTATAGAGCTCCACAGTTATGGAACAGTCTTCCTATTAGTGTTCTGGACTCAGAAACAGTCTCAGTGTTTAAGTCTAGGCTTAAAACATATTTGTTTACTCAAGCTTACCCTGACTAGATTATATCTCACTACTTCACAGTCCTAATAATCGTTTTTCTCCCTCTCTCACTTTTTGCCGAGCCCCACACAAATTTATGGAGATCCCTTCTGCCTCTGGATGTGCCCAAAGCTTCTGCTGGGACTACGGCTGCTCCTAAGGCCATACATACTTCTAATTTTCGCATTATCTGTGTTACCTTCACATTCTGTGTTACCCAGATGAGGATGGGTTTCCCTTCTGAGTCGGGTTCCTCTCAAGGTTTCTTCCTCAAAAACATCTTAGGGAGTTTTTCCTTGCCACCGTCGCCACTCAGTGGCTTGCTCAGTTGGGATAAATTCCATTTGTTTTATAGCTGTTTGTTTCTGTTTATCTGTTCCTGTTTGTCTCTGTTTATCTGTTTCTGACTGTTTATACCTGTTTTTTATGTCTATAAAGCTGATTTGAGACAATGACTATTGTAAAAAGCGCTAAACAAATAAATTGAATTGAATTGAGCGACGTCCAGAGCTGAACAAGGAGACTGAGCGACAACCTCAGCTGAACAGGGAGACTGAGCGACGACTTCAGCTGAACAGGGAGACTGAGTGATGACCTCAGCTGAACAGGAAGGCTGAGCGACGTCCACAGCTGGACAGGAAGGCTGAGCGATGTCCACAGCTGGACAGGAAGACTGAGCGACGTCCACAGCTGGACAGGGAGGCTGAGCGACATCCACAGCTGAAGATGGAGGCTGAGTGACGTCCCCAGCTGAACAGGCCAGCTGCAGTTCTGGAGTGGAGCTTTCCTCGTAGGCTTCAGACTGGGGCTCTGAGGTTACTAGGCTTGAGCAGAACTTGGCTGTCTGTGTCAGCAGACCCGACCGTGAGCAGAACTTGGCTGTCTGTGTCAGCAGACTCGGGCATGAGCAGAACTTAGCTGTCTGTGTCAGCAGTCTTGGGTGTGAGCAGAACTTGGCTGTCTGTGTCAGCAGGCTCGGGCGTGAGCAGAACTTGGCTGTCTGTGTCAGCAGACTTGGGCGTAAGCAGAACTTGGCTGTCTGTGTCAGCAATCTTGGACGTGGACTGAACTTGGACGACCGAGTCAATAAACTTGGACGTGGACTGAACTTGGACGACTGGGTCGGTAGACTTGGGCGTGAGCATGACTTGGTCAGTAGGCTTGGATGTGACATCAGGAACTTGAGACTTGTCTTGGACCTCACAGACTGGAGACTTGCCTTGGACTTCAGAGACTGGAGACTTGCCTTGGATGTCAGAGACTGGAGACTTGCCATGGACGTCAGAGACTGGAGACTTGACTTGGACCTCAGAGACTGGAGACTGGACTTGGACTTCAGAGACTTGAAACTGGACTTGGGCTTGGACCTCAGGGACTTGAGACTTGACTTGGATTTCAGGGACTTGTGACTGGACTTGGACTTCAGAGACTTGAGACTTGACTTTGACTTGAGAATTGGCTTGGACTTGGACCTCAGGGACTTGAAACTTCACTTTATAATGCATGTGGAACGGAAGATCAGCACTGTTCACCACATTAACTCCTTTCAGCAACTTATCCAAGTTGCAACTCTGCCCTGGTCCTCCAAACTCCTTTAAGAACAGGTCCAAGAACTGCCTACTACTTGGGGTCTCGTGGCTGCTACTCGCTGCGCCCACGTGTGAGCTGGGCCAAAAAATCGGGACAGCATGAACTGAACCCACTGCTTTTCCCTTGGCTTCGGGTCAAACAGGCTGGGAAAATAACACTGGCAGTCTATCACAAAATAATTCAGATAACCAAAAAATACATCATACCGATTGGGCATGTCCACGAAAGTCCTTTGTGAAAACTGCATTGAGTCCAAGGGGGGATGATTGGCGTGGACTTCCATGGTCAGGCGGATTATTCTGTCATGAATCGTGACAGAGCAGAGATAGGACGGATGCAAGTGCAGTATGAACAGATGTTTATTTTAAAAGAGAGACAGGCATACAAATCCAAAACGTGATCCATAAACGTAATCCACACACACTCTGCCACACCGGCCACTGGTCTTCGCCACTCTCCGCCAGACCAGACCCAACGCCGTGATCGTCGGGGACTCCATCGTGCGGAACGTCCGTGTAGCCTCATCCAAAGGTAAGGTGCTCACACACTGTTTTTCTGGTGCTCGTGTTCTTGATGTCGCTGTGCAGGTATCCTGAAGAAGGATGAGCGCATTGGAGCAGTTGTGCTGCATGCCGGGATCAACGACACCAGGCTACGGCAGATGGAGGTTCTGAAGAGGGACTTCTGCAGCTTGATCGAGACGCTGCGAGGCAGATCACCCACAGCAAAGATCATCGTCTCTGGACCTCTTCCCACATTCAGACGTGGAGCAGAAAAGTTCAGTAGACTTCTCGCTTTAAATGATTGGTTAGTCTCTTGGTGTAATGAGCAGAATCTAGTGTTTGGTAATAACTGGAATCTGTTCTGGGAGCGTCCTAGGTTGTTTCGTCCTGATGGCCTGCACCCCAGCAGCGTTGGAGCGAAACTGCTGTCCGACAACATCTCCAAGGCGCTTCACTCCAAGTGACTGTCTACCGTAAGTACATCTTCTGACAATAACAGTCAGTATAATCAATGCTCAATTAGTAGTCGATCAACAGTAATACATACTATAGAGACTGTGTCTGTTCCCCGAGCTATACAAATATATAAAAAATCTCGGAAAGTCTGTCTTCGTATTCTAATTAACATAAAATTAAATCATATTGAATGCACAGCCAGCACTTTTGATCTGAAGCTAGGAGTATTAAACATTAGATCTCTTATGTCTAAGGCTCTTATTGTCAACGACATCATTACTGACCAGGAATGTAATTTAATGTGTTTAACGGAAAGTTGGGTTAAACCAAATGAGTACATAGCATTAAATGAAGCCAGTCCTCCTGGATACAGTTATGTACATCAGCCTCGTTTAACTGTTAGAGGTGGAGGTGTTGGTCTTATCCATAGTCAAAATCTAGTCGTAACACAAAAACATAGTCATAAGTTTAATTCTTTTGAAATTCTTTATACCAGTGTAAATTACGTAGCCACAAAAATAAGTCAATTCCTCTAAGTATTATTTACAGACCCCCAGGGCCATATACTGAATTTCTTAGTGAATTTGCAGACTTTGTATCAAACCTGGTTGTGTCTGTAAATAAAGCATTAATCATCTGAGATTTTAATATTCATTTGGATAACCTGGAGGACCCTCTGAGAACAGTGGTTGTGTCCATCTTAGATTCAGTAGGAATTATTCAGAACGTAATCGGGCCTACTCATAATGGTGGCCACACTCTTGACCTCATACTAACATACGGACTAAGTATAGAAAATATTGTAATTTTTCTGCAGTCTGAAGTTATCTCAGACCATTATCTTATCTCATTGATAATCAGTATTGATCATAATATCTCCACCTCGCCTCGCTACCGCATAAAATGCACATTCACATCAGCTACTGCACCGAGCTTCATAAATAACCTACCAGAGACATCAATTATATTTGGATCAGTGCCTGATCCAGTAGAACTCGATCAGGCAACTGAAAGCTTGGAGTCAACACTCTGCAGCACACTAGATAGAGTGGCTCCACTCAAAAGAAAAAAAATTAGAGAGAAAAAATTAACACCCTGGTATAATGATCAAACACGAACATTAAAACAGAAATCTAGACAATTAGAACGTAAATGGCGCCAAACCAAGCTGGTGATATTTCAGACAGCATGGAAGGAGAGCCTACTGAAATATAGGAAATCTCTTGCCGATGCTAAAAATATCTATTTCTCCACCTTAACAGGAGATAACCAAAACAATTCCAGATTCCTCTTCAACACGGTAGCAAGGAATAAAACCACTACAGAGAGAAACACTCAATCATTACATAGCAGTGACGATTTCATGAAATTTTTCATTTATAAAATTGAAAATATTAGATATGAGATGCAGGCCATTAAATTACAACCAGTCAGTAATGTAACAAACCCATTAGATGACAATGTGGCAATATCGGATCAATGTTTAAAGTGTTTTGCTCCGCTTATAGAGACCGAACTAGCTACACTAATCTCATCAGCCAATTCATCAACTTGCATACTAGATCCCATACCTACATGTTTGTTTAAACAGATTTGTCCAGGAGTAATTAAGTCACTTTTAAATATAGTAAATTCTTCCCTAACCACTGGCTATGTAGCTAAATCTCTTAAATTAGCAGTTATTAAACCCTTGATTAAAAAACCTGACCTTGACCCATCTCAATTGTCCAGCTATAGACCAATATCGAATCTCCCCTTCATCTCTAAGATTTTACAAAAGGTTGTAGCAAAGCAGTTGTGCTCGTACTTAGATAGGAACAACATTTATGAAATGTATCAGTCAAGATTTAGACCTCATCATAGCACAGAGACAGCGTTAGTTAAAGTAGTAAATTACCTTCTTCTGACCTCTGATCAGGGCTGTGTCTCGCTGCTTGTGTTACTCGACCTTAGTGCAGCTTTTGATACTATAGATCACACTATTCTCCTTGATAGATTAGAAAATGTTGTCGGCATTAAAGGAACAGTCCTCTACTGGCTCAGGTCTTATCTGACCGATCGTTATCAGTTCGTAGATGTAAATGGTGATTTCTCAATGCGTACTGAGGTTACTTTTGGAGTTCCACAGGGTTCTGTTTTAGGCCCACTGCTTTTTACTTTATATATGCTACCTCTAGGACAAATTATTCATAAACATGCAATTAGCTTCCACTGTTATGTTGACGATACACAGCTGTATGTTTCAGCGAAGCCAGAGGACAGACAGAAGCTTAGTAAATTTGAGGATTGTGTGAAGGACATTAGACGATGGATGTTAACTAACTTCCTCTTACTTAATTCTGATAAAACAGAAATACTTTTATTAGTACCACGTGTAGCTAGAAGTAATCTTTCTGATTACACAGTAACTCTGGATGGTCTTTCTGTTTCATCATGTACAGCAGTTAAAGACCTCAGAGTGATTATTGACTCCAGCCTATCATTTGATGCTCATGTAGCTAATATTACTAAGATAGCTTTCTTTCATCTCAGAAATATTTCTAAGATAAGAAACATATTGTCACTACAATAATCGTTTTCTCCCTCTCACTTTTTGCCGAGCCCCACACGAATTTATGGTAATCCAGAACTTTTCTGCCTCTGGATGAGCTCAAATCTTCTGCTGAGACTACGGCTGCTCCTAGGGCCATTCAGACTTCTCATTTTCACATTATCTGTGTTACTTTCACATTATCTGTGTTACCCAGATGAGGATGGCTTTCACTTCTGAGTCGGGTTCCTCTCAAGGTTTCTTCCTCAAAAAACATCTTAGGTAGTTTTTCCTTGCCACCGTCGTCACTCAGTGGCTTGCTCAGTTTGGGATAAATTCCATTTATGTTTCTTTCTGTTTTATATCTGTTTCTCTCTGTTTTATATCTGTTTCTCTCTGTTTATCTGTTTCTCACTGTTTATATCTGTTTCTATTACTGTAAAGCTGATTTGAGACAATGACTATTGTAAAAAGCGCTATACAAATAAAATTGAATTGAATTGAATTGAATCAAAGTCGAGGTCACAGAAAAATGGGTCGAAATATTAAACATGAAACATGAACCTGAGCGAGGGACTGGTAGCTGAGAAACCAGTGAATTAAACTAACAAATCTAAACATGAAACATGACATGAACAAGACTATGGAAACTTATATCTAATCTAACTAAGTCTATGATACTCTACGTTATGCTATGCTAATAATCCGCGTTTTGTGCTGGGAAGCGCACGGTATATATGCCGGCATGAATCAGCCTCTAAACTCCTATCAGCTGAGGGCAATACAGACACACGTGAAATCCCAGCCAATGACAGAACAGGGAGGAGACATGACAGAAACGTAACAAAACACACGTGTCGAAATGTCAATGCTGTCCACAACAGAGAGGCAGGTACTCACGCACCTGCTTGTGCTGGTGCGCGCGTTCACGTATTCCACAGCGCTCTGCACAAAGGTGGACTCATGACACTTCAGATCTCATTCATTTTTAGCCTAACCTTATGAGCTGCATGTTTGCACACAAATGAATTGACATTGATGAGGTATATAGATAAACTGTGTTGAAATATGTAGCTTCATATTGCAGATATCCTGCCTCCATGTAACTCACAACAAGTATGAAAATAAGGGCTATTTCTACAAGGCATGTCCTCATTTCAGACAAAGTTGGGTGAAACTTTGTATATTGCATACAATGTCAGGATTCATTAGTTACACATAAGAAAGGCAACCAGGTTGCTTTATATGGATTGTTCTATAAATCTGATTTTAGTGTTAGTGTTAGTTTAATGAGGCTACAAGATATGATTTGTATAAGTATTCTGCCTTGTTATACAACTTAAATAAAAATAAATATTAACCTAGATTAGATGGATGAAGAAAGAGCATCGTGGTAGGAGTTATTTATTTATTTATTTATTTATTGCTTTAATTTACCTTCTGATAAACTAAATTTTATATTTTCAGTTAATTTTAGACTGTATGCAGAAAACAACCTTTAACCTGTTCCGCCTTGTAAACAAATACAATAAACCTCAATGTTCAACCTTTGAAGTCTGCTCCTCTTAAAAATATTTAAAGCTACACTATTAGACATTTCCCACTGTCATGGTTCTGGACTGGAGTCAGTTCTCAAACCGCTCTGTGTATACTGTATAAATATCTGAATAATCCCATATAGGATGTAATTGGGTGAGTTCATTTACACGTCAGATGCAAAGGGCTTTAGTTTAATGGTGTTCATTTTTACAACCAAAACCGATCCAGATACCATTCTTTTTTTGTTTAAGCTTTAATCAGGAGGTCTGTCATAAACTGTTAAATGTAAGCTCTCTGTTCATAGTTACTGTTAACTGAGTTAAAATAATAGCAAATACTGAGAAATACTGTTGGTTAATTGATAAATAAACAAGCATAAAATATTTATTTTTAAATATCTTAAACAATAAAGAGTCCTAATTTAAAGTAGACTAACACAAACATGATCCATGTCAAGACGCTTGTCTCAGTCACATGATACGTTGAAACCTTACCATAGAGACCAGAGATCGTTAGGGGGGAGAGAGGATGTTACAAGGACGATGCTAATAAAGTTGCGATTCACATTTATTATTATATTTTAAAAATACCAGTTTTTATGCCGGTCCTGTCATTTTATTTTGTTGTATTTATCCACCACACCTTAAAGGCCGGTCCATGAAAATAGTGTCTGATATTAAACCGGTCCGTGGCACAAAAAAGGTTGGGGACCGCTGGTATAGAAGGAGAGTGGCAGTGTACTGTATGTTTATAGACTGAACAGTTGTTACTCTTGATTATGATTGGTGAAGAATTATTTAATAAAGAAGTTTGAATTAAACCCTACCTTGTAACATTAGCATTATTATTAATTTATTGATGCCCGACGCCACTGTCTACACGAGCAGGTCACAGTCGCAGATTTAGGTCACTTTGCGGGATCAGTAAAATATGGTGGTTTGTGAGATCAGGAAGTTGAGAGAAGCAGATAATGTACAGTGTTACTCTTGTCATCATAATGGCTTCTCTGCAGTATTTACACACTTGTTCGGTTGACTGACCTGATGAAAAGCAATGTGTAAGTAACTCTTGTGCTGGGTTGATGCATTTCGGACTTCCTGTAGTTTTTATTCCGATTGTATTACACAGCTCCAAATAGGTCACTCGCACCGGCTGAGTATTTATAAGTATTCTAAGTATTTATTCACAGTCGCACAAAGTACTCTTCAGTCACAAATGCAAGATAAATGGTCACACTGTAGAGCCCTGAACGGCAAAGTAAAAGTTCTGACATTAATCCAATAGAAATGTTCTGGAAGGACTTGAAGCAGAGGAGTTCATGTGAGGAAACCCACCAACATCACAGAGTAGAAGCTGTTCTGTACTGAGGATTGGGCTAAAATTCCTCAAAGCTCCAAGTGCTGGACTGACCAACAATTACCAGAAAGATTTAGTTGCAGTTATTTCTGCACAAGGGGGTCACACCAGATACTGAAAGCAAAGGTTCACATAAAGGTTCTGTTTATCTACTCTGAGGACGTGGATTATGCTTTAGGTTATATTCATAAAAGCTATATAAAAAATTTTAAAGGGTTCACAAACTTTCAACTGTATACTTGGTCATGTGTCTTATGCAAGTATGTGGTATTCAGCATACAGTCTGCAAAGCATTAAGATTTTATTTTACTTGTGTCTGTGTCTTATCTTAGAATCATGTTTTCTCACTAAATGCCAGGAATCAAACAAATTATACAGAGGCTAGAGTAAACAATGCTTATCTTATAAATGGTGGCTAATAAGATTAGCTTAATTAAATTAACTTCAATTAAAAAACTTTGGCAACTCTAATGCCAGATCTGAGGGGTTTCATTAATAAAATACTAAAAATCTGGTACAGATTAGCAATTGAACTAGGTGTGAAAACAGCCTTAGATGATGTGTACAGTATACATTTGCACTGGTGGCCCTGATTATGTACTTTTATGTTCAGAGTGTTGGCTATGATGCCCAATGGAATTGTCAGTATTGTCACTTTGTGTTTTCTTGAATCCCACCTTCGTTTTTTCTAATTGCAGAGCAAAGGATCGAGGTTAGGAGACATTTTCTTTACTATATTAAATCAGTATGCTTATATATATATATATATATATATATATATATATATATATATATATATATATATATGTATATATATATATATATATATAATTTTTATATCCACCTGAGAGCTAAGTAATCAGAATTCTAGTTTATTGTCATGGCTCCTAAGCCTGCAGCTCATCTGCAGCTCATCTGTCTATTTAAATGAAATTCTCATCTATTCCTTTTGAGAATTCTTGCCAGTGATTTGCCAGCTGGCTTTTCTAGCCCTTTGTTTATGTGTTGTGTGTTAAGTCTCTAGACAAGTTATTTGTGGTTTGCCTTTGAATTACCCCTGGTCTTTGTTTTCCTGTAATACTTTAAATTGGACTTCTGTTTGTTTATTTTATTTTATTTATTTATTTTTTTACTTGTATATGGTTTACATAGAAATTAGTTTTCTACTAGAACACTAGGCCCTGAAAACCCAATTGAGTCAGCTTTGAGAAGACTGCATTCTATATTTGATCCAGAAAAATTACCCAAATCACAATCGACATTGCAGTTGATGAATTGGTATTGCAACTCAACACAAAGCACTCACATGGACCTTGTTAAGTTCTCAGTCTAGGAATTATTATCCTTGACTCCATCTGCATAATCTTTTCTTGGTGTCCAACCTATGATACCATGAAAAGGGTGAAAATTGAAAGCCAAAATCAAACAAGACCTTGTTGATGCGTTCAGTAAAATGAATGAGGACGAAATTTGAGCCAAACTCCATACTGTAAATATGCTTCAGAAGATTCTTGGAATTCCAACATGTTTGTATTGATTTACACAAAGATTTATCGATGCCACAGCCCTCACTTCAGGCAATACCAAACCCCTCAGATTGGAAGACTAAAATTATTCTATCATTCTGATCAATTGTCCCTTTGTCTTCTTCTGGCTTTAATCCCACTAGGTGGGGTCGCCGGTGCAGGTGACTCTTCTCCAGACCATTCTGTCGCACGCATCCTCTTCCGTCTTTCCTACTGTCCTTAAATCCTCCTTTACGCAATCCTCCCATCGCCTTCTTGGTCTACCAGGCCTCCTTTCTCCAACTACTAACATTCTCACTCTCTTCCCAACATAGCCTTCATCCCTTCTCACTATGTGACCCAACAGCTGCACACCCATCTCTCCCACCTTCACTGTAGCCCTTATCTCTTCATTCCTAATTCTGTCCATCCTTCTCTTTCCGAGAGAAAATCTCAACATTTTAATTTCCGCTACTTCCATTCTCCTTTCGTGACCTCTTGTCACTGCCACAGTTTCCATCCCATACAGCATTGCTGGCCTCACCATTGTCTTGTACAGATTTCCTTTCAACTTTTCTGGTACTCTTCTGTCACACATGATACCGGTTATCTTCCGCCACGCACTCCACCCTGCTTGGATCCTTTATGTTACTTCTCTCTCTACTCCGCCATGTGCCTGTACTGTCGAACCCAGGTATTTAAAATCTTCAACGCGCTTCAGCTTCTCCCCTTGCATCTTTACTTCTCCGGCCAACTCTCGTTTCCTCATAAACAAGTACTCAGTCTTTAGCCTGCTAACTCGCATACCGCGGTCCTCCACCTCACTTCTCCACACTTTCAACCTATCCACCACCTCTTTCCTTGTTTCACCACACAACACCACGTCATCTGCAAACAACATATCCCAGGGTGCTTCTCGCTGTACGTGCCCCGTTATACAATCTATTATGATTACAAACAGGAATGGGCTAAGTGCTGAGCCTTGGTGGAGTTCAACTGTCACCTTGAAATATTCAGTGGTTTCTACTACATATCTGACCTTTGTCTTGCAACCCAAGTACATATCTTGGAACAGTCTGATGTATTTTTCATCCACTTTTTTCAGTCTCAAACAGTTCCATACTTTTACTCTTGGTACCCGATCGTAAGCTTTTTTTCTATATCTATATAGATACAATGCAGTTCCTTCTGTCCTTCTCTAAACTTCTCCATAAGTTGTCTCAAAGCAAAAATAGCATCAGTTGTACTTCGCTCCTGCATAAATCCAAACTGTTGTGCTGATATGGCAACTTTTCCTCTCAATCTTTTTACAATGACCCTTTCCCATATCTTCAAAGTATGCAAAGTCAGCTTTCAAAGGTAGTTTCCAGAGTGCTTTCTCGCCACTCTTCTGGCATCTGTTCCGTTTCCATGATTGCCTTGAATACCTTTGTCAACATTGCAGTTCCACTTCTTCCAAGTGCTTTCCACGCCTCCACTGGTATGTTATCCGGTCCTACCGCCTTTCCTCTTTTCATCTTTTTCATCACTACCATCACTTCCTCCTCCTTTATCTTTTCCACCTGCGTTTCTTCTCTCGTTTCTATAAATCTTTCACTCCTCTCATTTTCTACATTCATCAACTGCTCAAAATAAGACCTCCATCTTTCCTTTATCTCATCTTCTTCCGACAATGCTTGCTCTTGACTATCCTACACAAGCTTTGCTTGGTAAATATCTTGTGATTCTCTGCTCTTCTACCTTGCTATTCTTATCGCTTTCTGCTTGACTTCTTCCCCTTCTTCTAGGCTGGTATACAGGTTGTGAAATGCCATGCTCCTTGCTTTTGCCACCATTCTCTTTCCTTCTTTGTTTGCGTGCTTGTAATTTTCAATAGTCTCATTACACCTGCTCAGATCCCTTTCCTTCCTCTTTTCTCTTTTCCGCCTCACCGCTTCTTGTACTTCTGCATTCCACCACAACGTCTCTTCTTTCTTTCCAGCTTTCCCAGATGTTTCACCTAGTACTTCTTTTCCTGCTGACCTAATCGTTGTGATCAGCGCATTCTAAGTCCATTCTTGCCTCTCCTCCAGCAACTTCTTCTCAAACTTTTCTCAATGTTCCATTTCATTCAATTTCCACCAGCGTGTTTTCCGAATCCTAACCTGCCTCTGCCTTCCCTTGGCCATCGTTCCTGCTTTACACAACACTAATTTGTACTGTTTTGCAACCGCTTCTTTTGGCAGTACTTTGCAGTCCTGTATTTGCTGCAGCTCTTTTCTTCTACAGAGAATGTAGTCTAATTGCGAGTGGCGCCCTCCACTAGTGTAAGTTATCCTTCTCGTTAATCTTTTCCTGAAGTAGGTGTTTACTATTGCCAAGTGGATGGCAGCTGCAAACTCTACAACTTCATCTCCTGCTTCATTTCTCACTCCGACTACATACCTACCCATTACTTACGCTGCATCACTGTTTCCTTCACCCACATGACCATTAAGATCCGCTCCAAGCCATACTACTTCTTTTTCAGGTATCTTTGCCATCACGCTTCCAAGCAGTCCCCAAAAGTCCTCTTTTTCCTTCTTATCACACCCTACTTGTGGTGCATATGCGCAAATAACATTGATTACGACTTTATCCACATCCACCTTCATCCAGATCACTCTGTCCGACTCACGGTTCACCTGCAGTACTCCCTCTTTCATCGCTGGACTTAGCATTATTCCCACACCACACGAAACCATCCACTGACTTGTGTAGATCCGTGGCTCTGTGGCTGGGTTCAGTAGTCAGTTGTCCCTTTCTAATAAAAATAAATGCCTCAGAAAATTGCACTGGAGCTCACAATGCCAAGGTAACTTGGCCAAACAGAAATGTTCAGCAGAAATTTTCAACAGAAATCCATCCATCCATCTTCTACCACTTACTCCTTGTTCAGGGTCTCTGGGAACCTGGAGCCTATCCCAGGGAGCATCGGGCACAAGGCGTGGTACACCCTGGACAGGGTGCCAGTCCATCGCAGGGCACAATCACATAAACACTCACACACCCATTCATACACTACGGACACTTTAGACACGCCAATCAGCCTACCATGCATGTCTTTGGACTGGGGGAGGAAACCGGAGTACCTGGAGGAAACCCAAGCAGCACGGGGAGAACATGCAAACCACACACACATGGCCCTGGTGGGAATCGAACCCCGGACTATTGGAAATATATTGTTATAATAAAATGTTGATGCGCCCAAAACTTATTTCCCCCACTGTATATAATGTGTACTAACTAATCATGAAAACCTGGAATATGTCAAGACTTTCAAACCCTGCTAGGCTTGCTCACATCTTGTGTCTTTCAGTTCCACAGTCCCCTTACAAATATGGTTTAATGACTACAAAGGCTTCAGCACAGTCAGCACTATAACTTTCCTGTGAAGCATAGTGGTCCACATGAAATTTTATTTATTTTTTTTATTTACATATTGAATTGTTTTTTTTTATTTAAAACCTTCATGAAACCTTTCAGAGGTTGCTATTTTAATAATGTTTCCTAGGTTTTTCATAATAAAGTTATACTTCTGTATTTGAACATATTTTACCATTCAAAGGCAAATCCTTCAGCATCTACACATAATTTATACATACTTTACACATAATAGACAATGGAGTCATATTATGTTGTGTTTACTATTTAGTTGGTAACATGTTATTGTGTCTAGTCACTTTGTCACTAAAATGATTTAATCCTCAGTCAATTGATTTATCATTGCATTATTAATTTAGCTATGTGCCCAATGGAAGAAGGTACCTCTACATTACATTACAGCATATGGCAGACCCCCTTATCCAGAAAAACAGACATTGGCAGAAATGTATCTCATTTATACAACTGAGCATTTAATGGGTTAGGGCCTTGCTCAAGGGCCCAACAGTGACTTGGATTTGAACCCACAACCATCAGTAGTACTTCCCAAAGCACACAAACACCAGGTCATTAGCCCGTCAGCTGGTGGTCAGTGCCACATACAGTAGCACTCTAGAGCCCTGAACATGTTGAAGATAATCCTGGTCCAATAATCTGGATAGTGGTCAAGTTTATCCACCAACTAAACAAAGGCTTGGCAGTATCAATAAACATTATTGTGCCCTGAAATACAGGAGAAATTTTAAACGTTGAAAACAATTCAACATCTCAAAAGTTCGAATTTGTGAACGCATAGATTTTAATATTAGTAACTTTGTGTTTGCAGTTCCACACTGCTGCACGCCAACATAAACAGTAGGCCACATATCTGCTCTCTGAGTCAGTGTTAGGGATCTATAAATCAATATTAAATGCCCATGTCAACACACTCTCCTTTATGGTGCATATCTACCATAACAATTGGATATTTTACAAGGATTTCTGACCACTTATTAGCCTTTTGAGTCCTCTTCTTCTACCAAAGAAATCTTAATGGCAGTGGAAAAGAGAACAAGTGTGGCGTAGTGGGGGCCTTTTTGGGAGGTCATGGCTATGGTCATTAGGGGACTACTTTGCAATTAGTACAATTCACATCAGTTAAGAAAAGAATCTGCCATGGCTATTTGGAATGAATGGAAGTAAAATTTATTATTGTTTTAAGGACCACTGTGTTTAAAAACTACTCCATCAGTTAATATGTCCTTAAGGCATCATGATATTTTGAAAACTAGGATACTGGTTTATATGAGAATCTTACCATGCTTTTTTTCATGCCCTATCAACTACATAATACACTTTCTTTAACATGCACAGTGTCACAACTCGTGGCAGAGCGGATGAAGGAAGGAGGTAAGTGCACTTAAGAGCGAGTGTAGTTTATTTACAAGAGGCAGGCAGACAAATCCAAAACGTAATCCAAAGGCGTAGTCAGAAAACAAGAGAAGGTCAGGCGAACGGCAACTTGGGGCAAGGCAGATATCAACAACGTGGCACGGAAAACAGGGTCGAGAAACAAACATAAGCATAAACATGAACGTGAGCTATGACAATGATCTGGGAGCGGATAACCCAGCGTGAACTTTAACTAACAAGGAACCGCGCCGTGTTCAGTACGGCACGTAGTATATAAGCCAGCATAAATTAACTTAAACAGTATTCAGCTGGAACTAATACGGACACACGTTGGGATTCAACCTATGACAGACACGGGGCGGGGTCATGATGAACATAAACAAAACACATGTGCCCTCCCAGCCAATGACAGAAACAAAAACAAAGAGCACATGTTCAAATGTCACAACACGCATGCGCAACCACGCGAGAGCATGCTGCTTCAAGGGGGAACCGTGACACACGGCTCCTCTTCTCTTCATTGATCTCTTTCTCTCTGTTTATTGAGTTTAAAGGTCTGTTCATTAATGTGTCATGGCTCACACAATGTTTATAAATACTGTCATAATTGACAAGTTCAAGTTTTTTCTCATGCCTACTCATGTGTTATATTGTGGCACATTAATGTTCCATCTCAAAAAATAAAAACCACACAAAAAAAACCCCAAAAAACTAAACTTCAACCATGCTCAAATTTGTTAACTGTGCTCCTAAATTGTTAAAAAGAAATTGTTACCGTAGAGCCCTGCCATTCCAAAACATGAACTTTATTATTCTGTAACCATTCTTTGGTAGAAAAACTTGTGTGCTTAGGGTTGTTGTCTTGCTGCATGACCCACATTCACTTCATGGACAGATGTCCTGACATTTTCTTTTAAAGTTTTCTGGTATGCTTCAGCATTCATTGTTCCATCAATGATGGCAAGTCTTCATGGCCCAGATGAAGCAAAACAGGCCCAAACCATGATGCTACCACCACCATATTTCATAGATGGGATAAGGTCCTTATGCTGGAATGCAGTGTTTCCTTTCTCCAAAACATAATGCTTTTAATTTCAACCAAAGTTCTATACTGGTCTCATCCATCCACAAAACATTTTTCCAACAGCCCTCTGGCTTGTCCACGTGATCTTTAGTAAACTGCAGACTGGCAGCAATGTTATTTTTGAGCAGCGGCTTTCTCCTTACAACCTTGTCATGCACACCATTGTTGTTCAGTGTTCTCCTGATGGTGGTCTCATGCACATTAGTATTAGCCAATGTGAGAGAGATCTTTAGCTGCTTAGAAGTTATCCTGGCTCCTTGTGGACTATAACTCTTATTGCATTTGGAGTGATCTTTGTTGATCAACCACTTCTGGGGATTATAACAATGGTCTCAAGTTTTGTCCTTTTGTACACAATTTGTCCAACTGTGTATCGGTGGAGTCAAAACTCTTTTCCAGCCTTTTCTGAAGTCCTCAAAATCTCCTTTGCTCATGCCATTATACACTTCCAAAAACATGTGTTGTGAAAATCATACTATGATAGGTCTATGTTGTTTAAATCATACAGGGCATTCACTAACACCTGATTGTCATCAGATTGATGGAAAACACCTAATAATAATTTCACCTTCAAAGTAACTGCGAATCCTAGAGATTCACATACTTTTGCCACTCACAGATATGTAATATTGGATAATTTTCCTCATAAATAAATGAGCAAGTATAATATGTTTGCCTCATTTGTTTAATTGGGTTATCTTTGTCTACTTTTAGGACTATTGTGAAAATCTGATGTTCTACATAATATTTATGCAGATATATATGAAATTCACAAACTTTCAAGCACCACATTATTGCATTATGAATGTAGTTCTAAGTAGTACTCAAATAGGCTTACCCAAAACCACATAAAATAACAAAACTGAATCATTCTGAACCAAATTCTTTGTTCTTATGTTCTCTGAACTCTCAATAAGCTAAGAATTATTTTCCCTTTCTTCATCCTCATACCACTAATCTTTCTCCATCCTTCACTGAATTTATTCTGATACAGTCTAAAGGTGCACCATTTTATCTCATGCACCAACATGCATTCAAATACACAAAGACGTAATCAGAATAGAAGAATCTCATTTAACCTTCTCAGCAAGGTTAAGAGCTTAATTACAGCACTTCAACTGCAAATACCCAGTTCAGGTTGCAATAAAAAAGCAGTAAAACAAGTGTAACAAGCAGACTTTTTCCACGGTTTCCATTGGCATTGATGAATTGGTCTCTAACAAAGTAATAAACATTTTCATGCAATCCGAATGTGAGTCATTTCCTACAAACACAAACTCAAAAGGAAAGAAATTAGAGTTCTGCTCAAAGAGAAGTTTTAATTATAATGTGAAAATGCAGTACGGCAACAGTATATATGCACACAATTACACACACACTTACCAAGCCAGTGTTCTCCTGTGATCTTTCCAAATCCCTCTCTGTAAGAGTCCCAGTCCCTAAAAAAATTCACAGATCCATCCTCTCTCCGCTGAATCACCTGGGGGAAATAAGCAGATCATCATGATAAGTTACAAATTAGTGTACCTAGCCAAGGTCTCACATTCATACATTAATTTGTAAGTGAATGTAGCAAATGGTTAAGGTTTTTTTTTTAATATAAATTTTTAAGGCAACCATCAAAATTCACTAGCTTTGTAATGATAAAACACGACTCAAGTGCACCTATTGTGGTATTTCATGTAGTGTGTTATATAGTTGTTTGTGGATGTAAAAAGTCTGCAAAGTTTAAAAAACAAAGTGCACGACAAACTGTGTTATTAACTCCCCAAAGAAGGAACCGTTTCTGAACAGCTGAAATGAGTCGTTAGTAATTGCAGACTTACTTCTTGCACAAACCTACATAGGTTAAAAAAAAATAAATCTCCATCTCTGGTCTTAATTTTTTTCAGACAGAGCTGAAATTCATTATGTTAGTGGCCGTTTCCTTCTCGACCTGCTGACAGTGGAAGACCAATCACAAGAGACAACTCTCTGAAAGGAGGAGTTTAGAGTGAATCCTAGTATGAGACCTCTAAAACAAAATTAGACATGTTTCAAAACCATAATAGGTGCGCTTTAACTGAACAAAAAAAATAATGTGCATGGTATAGACCAGCATAAATGGAATTACTCAGGGTCTGCGAGCTCCACCAAACGGAATTCCAGATGTGAGATAAGAAAAGAGTCTTTCTTATCTGCAGGTGTAAGACAGAATGCACATAGGCCTATCCCGTCCACACTGATTTACTCTGACCAATTATTCCAAAACTCAAATACTTGTGTAAACTGAGCACATATATTTTACACTGTATTAGAGGTCTCCTAGCATAAGAGAGAGAAAAAAGAAAAGTGAGAGGGGCTGGAGAGCAATGAGCATGTTTAATCCCCACCCACATAAGGTCCATCCAACCTATGGGCTGCTTTTTGAATAACAGTTTACCAAGTAATATTTATCTTTAGGTAATCATACTCATTGAATGCACAAAACATGCCATGCAACAAGGCACGTGAAGAGGCGGAATAGTTTCCACAAATGTGTAGAAAAGGAGTATTACCATGGAAACATTTCAATACCATTGCCCACCACAAAAGCAGCATCTCCTATTACACAGTAAAATTCTTTATAATTGGAATGTTTGTGCTCAAACAACTAAATAAAATATGGTGACTAAATGAATTCACAACCTAATCCACCTAGTCAACATGGACAACTTTGTGAAAAGCTAAAAAATTGGTAAAGTTACCAAGGGTTTGGCTTAGTTTTTTTTTTGTTTGTTTGTTTATTTACAATTTATATCTAGCACATTTGGAATCCCTATAATTCTTTAAATTCCTATATTTGTACAAGTATGTATGTTTACTCTAATCCTGCCTTTGCACCTTGTATCTGAAATTAGCTAAGTTTAGTCCGCTTCATCCATATTAAAATCTGTAAAATTCCTTTCCCTGAAATTGCTGTGAAACCGGCTTGACCAAAGATTTTTAACCGAAGATCCCTAGCCACATGACCTATAAATTTGTAACAAGAGGCATCTCAGTGACATGGAATTGCACAAGTACACTTTTAAGCACTAGATTAGAATGAGACAAGAGACCAATTTAAACCAGCTCTCAAAATTAGAGCCGGCTAAAAACTATGCTAATAACCTTGAAAAGAAGTTGCACTTTATTTCTTATTACTCATAACAGTCCCAAAGCAGTAAAGTAATAAATCTACTGAAGTGCTGAGTATATGCTTTAAAAAGATTAAGCTATTAAGCTTAACTCATATCTTCAAGGATATTGTAATTCCTCTGAAGATCATTCAGTATCTCACAAAAGTGAGTACACTCCTTAGATTTTTGTAAATATTTGATTATATCTTTTAATGTGACACTGAAGAACTGACACTATGCTATAATGTAAAGTAGTGAGTGTGCAGCTTGTATAACAGTGTAAATTTGCTGTCCCCTCAAAATAACTCAACACACAGCCATTAATGTCTAACCCGCTTCAAATTGGGCCCAAAGTGTCAATATTTTGTGTGGCCACCATTATTTTGCAGCACTGCCTTAACCCTCTTGGACATGGAGTTCACAAGAGCTTCACAGGTTGCCACTGGAGTCCTCTTCCAAATTGGGCCCAATTAGCCATTTTCCCTCCCCCGTGTCATGTGACTTCTTAGTGTTACAAGGTCTCAGGTGTGAATGGGGAGCAGGTGTGTTAAATTTGGTGCCATCACTCTCACACTCACACTGAATACTGGTCACTGGAAGTTCAACATGGCACCTCATGGCAAAGAACTCTCTGAGGAGCTGAAAAAAAGAATTGTTGCTCTACATAAAAATGGCCTAGGCTATAAGAAGATTGCCAAGACCCTGACATTGACCTGCAGCACGGTGGCCAAGACCATACAGTGGTTTAACAGGATAGGTTCCACTCAGAACAGGCCTCACCATGGTCGACCAAAGAAGTTGAGTGCACTTGCTCAGCGTCATATCCAGAGGTTATGTTTATAGATATACATATTATATACATATATATACACAACCCCAATTCCAAAAAAATTAGGATGCTGTGTAAAACGTAAATAAAACAGAATCCATTGGTTTGCAAATCACATAAACCCATATTTTATTCACAATAGAAGATAGAAAACATATCATATGTTTAAACAGAGGAAATGTACCATTTAAAGATGAAAAAAGGACATTTTGAATTTGATTGCAGCAACATATCTCAAAAAAGTTTGAATGGGGCAACAAAAGACTGGAAAAGCAAGTGTTACTAAAATGTTTTTGTATATATACTTGTAATATATTTGTAGATTAGTATATTTCATATCCAGTTACTGTTGATTTGAGTTAATATCATAAAAAATATATATATTAGGCCTATATATTATCAGTGTAATGTTCAGTGATAAAGTAGAAATGTTTTTGTTTGTGGTGAGTGTGTAACGACACGAGACGGTTGACAGGAAGTAAGCACAGGACTGATGTATTTATTAATAAACCAAGCAAACAAACACAAGGAAACGCGGTCTAGCCAAATAGCTAGCTCAATGAGCTCATCGAGTGACATTTGTTCACCCCGACGGCTAATTCTCGTACCAATTCCGGGTTCAGCCCCTGCCGGAAGGCTGTCTTGAGCGCTGGTTCATTCCAACCGCTTCGGGAAACTCCAGGGCGTAATCCACCGCATCCTGTGAGCCCTGTTTAATCCGCTGGAGCTCTCTGGTCTCCCACCCAATGGCCAAAAGCTCGCTGAAAACGGGAGAAGAGATCTGCAAGCGAGGGTCTGACATCGCCTCCTCTCTCCCATTCCGCCGTAGCCCATGCCCGCGCCCGGTGAGCAACTCCATGAAATGAGTCAGCTCACGGGCCTCCGACATGTCTGGGTGACTCTCAAAGAAGAGGGTTTACTGTAATAGGAAGCCCTTACAGTGCTCCAGTTCCCCAGCATATCTCTCAAGTGTAGGCATCGCCGGCAGATGGCACTGCGGCGCATCTTCTGAGTGCGCGCATACAAATGACTGAACTGGGTGAACTGGACACATGACTTTTGTTTTGGTTTGTTCTCTGCCTGTTTGAGTATTGGTTTATGTTTAAGGATGTCTTTGATTTGCCCCAGGTGTCCAGGGTTTAGTTTGATTGTGTTGTTGGTGTGACTGGAATGTGCGCAGCCGACGTGACATGAATGTGCGCAGCCGGCGCGGGCTGGGAAAACGCTGTGGCGGTCCAAAGTGGATGCATAGCTGTAGCGGATGGAAACGTGGTGGCATTCAGATGGGAAACCTGCTCTACTACTTGCGAGATCTGCACTTGCCGCCCTGCCCATCTGCACTTGTCTCCAGCACCAGCAGGTAGCATGACAGATAACTTCGCCCACTATGGAGGAAGTGGACGCCCCAGAGTGGGAGCGCATGTATTATGAACAGAATCATATGATTGTGACGTATCGGGACAGATCTCGCAATTAGTAGATCAGGTTTCCCGTCTGAATGCTGCCACATGTCCATCCGTTACAGCTATGCATCCACTTCAGACCACCATTTGTATGCACACACTCAGAAGCTGTGCCACATTGCCATCTGCCGGCGATGGCGTAACAGAACCACCCTCAAATGGGGGTCCTGGGCCCTTGTGTGAGATGTCTCTTGCTGCGTCTGAACATGAGGCAGCCTTTGCCAGGCAGCTGACAGACAGGGACCCACCCCCGATGGGATTGAAAGTTGGGGTGCCATCCTCGGCGGGACTGGAACGCTGGGCGATGCCCCCAGCAGCACCGGAACGCTGAACGACATCCCAACCAGCACCGGAACGATGGATGATGGCCCCTGCAGAACCGGAGCAGTGGACAACGCCCCTAGCAGCACTGGAGCTCAGAGGGACATCATCGGCATGGCTGGAGCTTGGAGGGACGTCCTCGGCGTGGCTGGAGTTCGGAGGGATGTCCTCAGTGTGGCTATAGCTTGGAGGGATGTCCTAAGCGTGGCTGGACCACAGAGGGACGTCCTCAGCATGGCTGGACATTGGGAAAGCCCTTTCGGCAGGGCTGGATGACAGGACCGCTTCCTCTGCGTGTGGAAGCTCCACAGCTGAGACCTCCCCGTAGGCTGAGGTTGCCATGTCAACCATGTAAGATATGGAGAAACCATTCATGGGCCTATAATGTGGAGATTTCCCAAAGTGTTACATTTTTGAGTAATTCTGCTATAAGTACAGACAACAAGGGTTGCTCTTTCACTTTCTTACACACACACACACACATGCACAAGCATATGCACACACACACACATGCACATGCATATACACACATCATACCTGTTACAGAACCTCACACATGCAAAAACAGCTTGAGGCGTGACTTCCATATCTGGCTTGTTAAAAATTGAGCAGTTTTTCACAGCATGCAGCAATTAGTGATCAGTATCTAATCTATTACTGGCAGAGAGGTAGCTGGCATTTTTAAAAATGGCACAAGCTTCAATTGGCACTGATTATTGCCACTTAAGGCTCATGCATATGAAGAAGGGAACGCAACAGCAATGAAAGAGGGGAAAAGAGAGACAGAGGAGACGAGAAGGAGTGAGAGAGGGAGGTGAACGTAAATGATAGAAAATATTTAGTAAATATTATTTATTAATATTTGTTTAATAGTTTTCTGACATGGCCATGTCCCCATCAAGGGTTACTATTGAAGCCAAAGGGGGCTGGAGAACAAGATCCTTTAGCATAGTTGCGAATCTAACAAGTGTGTTATTTTGTTGTTTTCTGTTCCTGGGTTCTCTTTTTTTTTATTGTCCATGTTCCTTTGCACTTTATAGTCAATTCTGTTTTTCTATTTCCCTATTCTATATTATTTGCTCAATTATTTCAGATTGGCTGATTTTATATTCCATTATACATACTGTATGGAGGATAATGTTATTTGAATGCTCTTTTTTTTTTTTTTACTTAAATCAGACATACTGTATGAATTTGCCAATAGGATCAAAGTGGGTAATTTATAAATCTCTTTTACTCGAGCTCTGTTCGTATGTTTTTGTTTTGTTTTTTTTTTTTTTTAACTTTTTTTGAGTTATTATTATTGTCTGCTCAGTCAATGCATGCATCTCTGAAATGCATTGAATCATTGGTGCATGAATTCGCTAATTAATATTTTAACATATAGAATACATGGTATTTTGCTTCTTTTTTATTTTGGGTTGTATTGTGAATGATGAGAGTGCTTCCTGTTTACAACCAGACACCAGAAAAATTGAAACCATGTCTGCAGTATGATTTTGATATGATTTGTCATTGAATAGAAAATAGAACTGCCACAATCTACAAACATTCTTCATTCTGTAAAGACAGACAAGAAATCAGACATGACCTCTGGAAAAGAAAAAAACCTGAAAAATATGGATGAAGACAAAACTGTAATCAGAGGGAGACATAGAATGCATACTGGTAATGAAAACACTCACTCATTATAAATCAAAAATCAATTTAAATTCTTCATCCATTTTCACTCAGTTTGAGTTTAATAGCTTTAATAGCTTCTTTAATAAATTCTAGTTTCTTTATCTTTGTCTCAGTATTCACAAAATAACTGTTTATTTAGTGTTCATAATGAGGAATAGTCAGTACATGCAGAAATTTTTATTATTATTAGTAGTAGTAATAATAATAATAATAATAATAATAATAATAATAATAATAATAATAATAATAATCAAATCTGCAAGCAGCTTTTAAGGGGCCAAGCACCCAGTCTCGGTGAACCACACATTCACAGACATTCTACAATTGTTGCCTAAGCAATCACAGGGAAGCAACACCATAAATTTAGGCAAAGGGTTTCATAGGGATTTGTAGTTTCATTCCTGATGTGTATCCATTAACCACGGACAGTGGTGGAATTCTCTGACACCACTAGACACCTTTAGAAGAACAAGAATAAAAATAAGAAAAGGCAGAATAACAATAGGGTGCCTATACAACTTCTAATTAACTGCACAGCAACCATTTAGTGTGTCTTTTTGACTTGTAATGGACTTGAAATTCTCAATGTGCTATTACATTAATATTAGCATCTAACTACACTCAAGTATTTTGATAAACTGGGATTGTGATGGATCATTACAGACATTCTGGATGACCTCTAGTTTAATCAATACATTTGTTAATTAGTAAGTCAGTCAGACAGTTAGTTCTCATTCTCATTCCTCCCTTCCTTTGTTACATTTTTCTTTATATCTATCTAATTTTTTTTGTTCTTATTTAAATTCTAAACTTTACTTGCAAAGTGGGTCAGGCTATGTTACTTGATTAACTCTATGTACTCTAGTCCTTAACATATCACTAGGCAGTGTGCAAATCCCCATGCCTTGTTACCGGTTCACCTATAGTAATCACTGCAAAAGTGAACCAATAGTATAGAAGTGCACATACACTCATCAGCCACTGTAATAGGAACTTCTTTTAATTCATGCAATTATCTAATCATCAAATTATGTGGCAGCAAAGCAATGCATAACATTGTGCACATATAGGTCAAGAGATTCAATTAATGTTCATATCAAAGTTCAGAATAGGGAAAAAATGTGATCGTATTATTATTTTGATCATGGCTTGATTGTTGGTGCCAGATGGGTTGCTTTGAGTTCTTGAGAAACTGCTGATCTCCTGGTCTCTAGAATTTACACATGGTATCATGGTGCAAAAAAACACCAACAGAATACCATTGAGCAGCAGTTCTTCAAGAAGAAACACCTTGTTTTTTCACTCCAGATAAATTTCACAACAAATGAAGAACAATAATCTGAGGCTACAGTGGGCATAGGCTCACCAAAACTGAACAGTGAACGACTGGAAAAGCACCAAGTCATGTTCTTGGTTGAGAAGAGTGGACCCCTGTTATGATGTTGTAGCCCATCTGACCACAATTTTTATTGTGTTGCACATTTTGAGATGCTTTTACACTCACCACAGATGTAAGAAGTGGTTATTTGACTTACTGTAGCCTTCCATGATAGCATGAACCAGTTTGGCTATTCCAGTCTTTCCTCTGACCTCTCTCATCATCAATGCATTTCCCCCACAAAGTATTACTACTCACTGGATTTTTTTAAATTTTTGCACCATTCTGGGTAAACTCTAGAGACTGTTGTGTGTGAAAATCCCAGGAGATAAGCAATTTCTGAAATACTTAAACCAGCCTGTCTGGCACCAACAACCATGCCACGGTTAAAGTCAGTGATATAAAATTGTATTTTCCTTTCTTTTGTCTAATTTAAACATTAACTAAAGCTCTTGATCTGAGTTTTGACTGATTTGGATAATTGCAAGAACAAGCAGGTGTACAGGTGTTCAATGAATGTCTTATTGTCTTACTGTCCAGTGCACATTACTAGGGCATTCACAAATACTGTAACATATTGCAGAGACAGAAATAGCAGAGTCTAAAATAAAATTCACTTATTTTTAAAAGCTATATAGCCAAAAGAATATGGACATCTCACTACCAAAACATCCTTGTAAATTAATTCAGAGCTGAAAGGGCTGACATGAACCAGCTTGAGTTGGGAGACATAAATGGTGGGGTGGATGTGCAGGGACCTGGGGAGCTTGAGTTTAACTGAAGTAGGATTGATAATGTGGTCGATTGTGAATGGGCCTAAGTACCAGGGTGAGAGTTTTCTGGTGTCTGCATTCAGTGGGATGTCCTTTACAGAAAGCCATACCTTCTGACCAGGTTGGTAGTTGGGTGTGGGAACATGATGGCGGTCAGCCAGCGGCTGACTGCGTTCACTAGAGCGGAGTCGGTCTCTCACCATAACTTGCGGCAATGGCGGAGGTGGGTTTGCACGGAGGAGAATAAGGGAGGCTGGTCACCCGGGGAACACTCAATTGGGAATTGCCGGTGGTGGTGCTGGTCAGGGAGTTGTGGGCATACTCTACCCAAGATAACTGGGAGTTCCAGGGAGGGGTTATCTGCCGTAGCACACCACAGCACAGCCTACAACTCCTGGTTGGAACGCTCTGCCTGGCCATTAGTCTATGGGCGGAAAACAGAGGACAAATTAACGGAAGCATGAAAAAACGCCCTCCAGACTTGAGACAAATTGCAGCCCGCAGTCAGATACAATATCCTGTGGGATGCCGTAGATGTGGAAGACATGGCTGATGAGGAAACCTGCGGATTCTTTGGCAGTAGGGAGTTTAGGAAGGGCCATGAAATGTACAGCCTTTGAGAACCTGTTTACTATGGTAAGGATGATGGTGTTACCTTGGGAAGGGGGTAGACTGGTTATAAAGTCCAAGGCAATGTGCACCCAGAGGCAACTGGGACTAGGCAGGGGAAGAAGTAGGCAGGCAGGCAGTGTAGGGCCTTATTAAGGACGCACATGGAGCAGGCGGCGACAAATGCCAGGATGACAGGCAAACCGGGAACAGTGGTTCCACAGGAGAACCTGGGAATGCACGGTGTCAGGGACAAACAAGTGACCAGGAGGCCCATTACCTGGGTCGGGTTGGGTGCATTGTGCTCTCTGAATTATGGACTCAATCTCCCATGTGACTGCCCCCACCATGCAGGCCGGAGGGATGATGGGGTCAGGGTCAGAGATGTCCTCTTCTTCCGAGGAGAACTAGCGAGCGAGGACATTGTGCTTAATATTCTTGGAGCCGGAACAGTAGGTGATCGTGAAGTTGAACCGCCCAAATAACAGGGCCCAGCGTGCCTGATGGGAGTTGTTTGGCAGTCTGGATGCAGACCAAACTAAGACCAAGACTATAAGTTCTTATGGTGAGTTCAGACAATAAATGGTTGCTCAACCCCCTCCACTCTTCCAAGGCTAACTTAATAGCAAGCAACTCCTGATTCTACACATTGTATTTGCATTCAGCTGGTGAGAAGCGGCGAGAGAAAAAAACACAGGGTTTGCATTTTCTGGTCCGGGCTGGATCACTGTGAGGGCACTGCACCCACCAAAAGAATCAGAGATGTCCACCTCTACAATTAACTGTTCTGCGGGGTCCGGCTGAATCAGTGGTAAGTCTGGGTCACTCGATAACAGCACAAATCTTCTCAGGGTCAACCCTCACCTGCCCACTCTCAATGATGAATCCCTGGAACCTGAATGATTTAAAATTAAACTCAGACTTCTCAGCTTTGGCAAACAAGCTGTTCTCAAGTAGTCTCTGCAGGACCTGACAGACATGAAGAGAGTGCTCAGACAGGTTGTGGGAGAAGATTAGTGTGTCGTCCAGGTAGACAAAGACAAACCAGTCCAGGAAGAATTGAGAATGTCATTAATTAGGGAGGGCGGGGGAGGGGGGGGATGATGCTGGCCGCGAGGGACTCCGAGAAGTGTTTCTCCATGGCCTCCCTCTCATAGTGGGACAGATTATACAGCCCCCCGGATGGCAGAGGGGCCCCAGGAAGGAGGTCAATGGCAAAGTTGTAAGGCCGGTGAGGTGGTAGTGAGAGGACCTATATATATATAGCTATGTTTAAACGAACCTCTGAAAAGTTAGTCTACTGCTGGGGGAAGCACAAACTTCTAGGACTGATTTAATATTTTAGATAAAGTTCCACACATTATGGAATGTTTCATAATCATCCTCTATCTTTTTTACTACACAGAAGATTAAAAACAATGATGGGAATAGATCACAAACAGAACTTTAGACAAAGTTAGAAAAAGGTAAAAAAAACTATTCACTTAGATCCATCACACTTACATGACATTTCTTGACTGTCACCCTTTCACTGGCAAAATAGTTTTGGACCCAGTAAAATGGATGCTAGTGGTTAGAAATCATTCATGCTGCTTAGGTCTTTTGGAGAGTGTGCAAAAAAGTAGCATCAGACAAATAACTAAATGTCACTTAGAACAGTCTTAAGTTCCAGTACGATGGCAGTTCTCATAGGATTGAGAAGATTAGTGTGTCGTCCAGGTAGACAAAGACAAACCAGTCCAGGAAGAATTGAGAATGTCATTGATTAGGGAGGGCGGGGGAGGGTGTGGGGGATGATGCTGGCCGCGAGGGACTCCGAGAAGTGTTTCTCCATGGCCTCCCTCTCATAGTGGGACAGATTATACAGCCCCCCGGATGGCAGAGGGGCCCCAGGAAGGAGGTCAATGGCAAAGTTGTAAGGCCGGTGAGGTGGTAGTGAGAGGACCTATATATATATATATATATATATATATATATATATATATATATATATATATATATATATATATATATATATTATTTTTTTTTTTTTTATATATACATTAGCTATGTTTAAACGAACCTCTGAAAAGTTAGTCTACTGCTGGGGGAAGCACAAACTTCTAGGACTGATTTAATATTTTAGATAAAGTTCCACACATTATGGAATGTTTCATAATCATCCTCTATCTTTTTTACTACACAGAAGATTAAAAACAATGATGGGAATAGATCACAAACAGAACTTTAGACAAAGTTAGAAAAAGGTAAAAAAAACTATTCACTTAGATCCATCACACTTACATGACATTTCTTGACTGTCACCCTTTCACTGGCAAAATAGTTTTGGACCCAGTAAAATGGATGCTAGTGGTTAGAAATCATTCATGCTGCTTAGGTCTTTTGGAGAGTGTGCAAAAAAGTAGCATCAGACAAATAACTAAATGTCACTTAGAACAGTCTTAAGTTCCAGTACGATGGCAGTTCTCATAGGATTGAGCTAAACAAGGAACCTCCTTAACCACCATGCTTAGAAGATCTCCCACTGAGCTTGTGATTTCTGTTACACTGACTTATTCTGTCTAAAAAAAAGGCAAATATGGCCTCACTAATGTTTAGAATCCATTTGTTTCCACTTGTTTCTATGAGCTACTATTAAATTGCATATATGAATATATTGCATATATTTGCATATATTGCAATTATGAAATTCTAACATGCCTTTCTTATTACAGGCAATAATTATGACTTCTTAGGCTAAAATAAGAGGAAAGAGTGGCAGACACACAAAAACAATAGTAAGTCCAATAGGAGAGAATGCCAGTTTTCCTTCAGTGCTTGTCTACTATCTGTTTAAAATGTGATGCATAATCATCTCTGTTATCTGTAGATTTCTCTCTTTGTCAATTACTCTAATAACTGTAAGCTAAGGATCATTGTATCCTCTCATTTTAAAACATTTGGCAGATAATTCACTTGAAAGGCTCACGATGTTCTCTTTGGCACATATTGGCTTCTCTTCATCAAGGTTAACAATCATGTCATACAATTTAACATAATGGAGCTTAGGACAGATGCAAGTACAGATAAGAGCTTTTATAAAAGAGAGGCAGGCAGACAAATCTAAAACATGAAACAATAGTGTGGTCAAAAACTGGTAATGGGTCAGGTGATTGGCGATCAGGCATAAACTAGGCAAGGCAAAATTACATAATATAAATACAATCGGCAGAGCTATGTTAATGTTAGGAGCTATGTTAATGTATCTATACCATGGTCACATGACTTCACATCAACAACGTCACCACCACTAAGCTAAACTCTTTCAATCTTTATTTTAAAAAACACTACAATTAGAAAATGATATAAACTGATAAATCTACATATTTGAATTCGAATAGTTTGCAAGAGCACAATTATAAACACTGTAGGTTGTAGTAAATGAGATTGTTAGAAACCATCTTTTTCAAGACACGTAAAAGCTTAACAAAACCACAAGTCTGGTAATACTGATGTCAGTATAAAAAATCCCAAAAAAACAAAAACCCATTAAAAAAAAACATTGACTTTGGGACGATGGATGTCAAGTACACAGAAAAATTAAGCGGAGAACAAAAAAGAAAACAACTTTTGTTATGTCGAGATCACAATAAAACAAGAAAGAAAAAAATAAATAATGCATGGAAGCTTAGGGCTTCCATACAATCCTGAAGTCAGATTCAACTAAATCCTCAATATCCATTTCTTGCCTTGATTAAGCTGCTGCCTCAGCTTTCTGGCATTTTAATCATGCCATTTTTCTAACATTACTATTTGTTATTCTCAAAATTATATTTTGTTTTTATAATGCTTCCTTCCCAATATATTATGACCTCAATATCATAATGCTAAATTTTATTTTTGAAATGTGTTCTTATAGCCAGTTCGCTTGCCCTGAGCATGGCTCGAACTAGCGTTGATTGGTATGGCAGGCGGAAGCGCTAAAGAAAATTCTAAAGTGTACCGCATACTGTAGTTTGCTCACTCAAAGAATGTGACATGACTGCTATCTAACAGTCTTGTCTCGCCAATGCTGACTGAGTGACATACCGCAGCATTCCATGGCATACTGCAGGATCATGTTCTCTTTCTCACGCAATTTTAATGGACACATCTGTATGTGTGTCTGTGTGTGTCTGTGGCCCTAGAATGTGCATATGTGTGTGTTTGGGGGTTGGTGTGGTGGGGGAGTACATGCATTTAGGCAGTCAGAGGCAAGCAAAATAGATTGTGAAGATGATCTACGCTGGGTGCATGACTGTGTATGTCAGTAGGTATAATGCTCGTATATGTGAGAGACTCACAGTCCAGCCCCCTCCATCCGTGCTCATATCACAGTAGACCTGAAACCCTGCAGGGTAATGAGTGGGAAACACAGAATATACACCATCTTCCCGCTGACCACTTGCATGTATATCACTGCAGTCACGAGGACGGGAGCCTATAGACAGGGAAAGAGAGAGAAAGACTGAGACAGGTACAAGAAAAGAGGGATAGTAGGAGTCACTTACACTTTCAAATTTGGATCTTTAAAGTATCCTTCTAATGGTTTGCTTATGGTCTACATCTCACATGTCATGTATAGCTGTCTCTGGTAATTACATACTTTAGAAGAAAAAAATTAATTAACACATTCTCTCCATCATAAAACTCTACACTACTGGGATGAACACCTTTATAAAACCTTCAATTTATGGAAATAAAAAACAGATCTTTACCCCCTTGCAAAAACAAAAAATCAGTATTGCATCTAATGATGGCTCGGATGACACAATCACAGAAAAAAAATGTTACTCACTTTAGAATCAGTTTTCCATGAAATTGTGTTCATATTTTCTGCTTTTCACGTTGTTGCTACCTTAATAATCAGATGATTAAAAGGCATTTACTCAGCTGAAGAGATCATAATGTGAGGCTGGTGATATTAGAATGTGGCATAAAATGCCTGTGTTTCATTGTGGGAATGTTCATATTCTCATAACACAGGTAGGAGGATTAAACATTATGGAAGGAAATAATGAAAACTTATAAAGAAACTAACTAATGTGAAGTATGGATGATACAAGCTGATTTAGTGTTATGGGTAATTGTTTGCATGTAAAATTAATTTCTGCTGTGTATTTAACTTATCCCATGTCACAGCCTCACAGCTGCATCATACCCAGTTTCTGATTTTGAGTTAATGTCTGTGCATGGTTTTTCCATGTTCTCCTCAAGAGGGTTTCCTCCCAAAAATATGCTGGTTTGGCTAAACTAACCTCTAGATGTGATGTTCTGGCGTCCAATCATTGGTTTACTCACATCACATGGTCAGTGATCCTTGGACAGGCTCTGGATGCACTGCAACCATGACCAGTATAAAGCAGTTTGTTGAAGATGAAGATGAATTAAAGAATCACTGAAAATACATCTGGATGCTAAATGTGGTTATTTTGGGTTCTGTCTGAGTTATACAGTAGAGCCACAAAGTCCAGGAATACTTGTTTTATAAAGTATTACATAGAGATTTTTACCTGATACTTAGGGTTTTTATTATTATTATTATTATTATTATTATTATTATTATTATTATTATTATTATTATGCTTATATTAAAAAATAACACAATTATACTCTGAGTAACATTTTTAATTAAGTAATGATTACATGACAATTATATAAATAATTACAATAATAACAATAATTACAGAATTACATAAATATTTCTTACTAACTTATTTAGTACAGCCCTCTTGGCTTTCTGTACTATTTTTCTTTTGGATGAAATTATTAAAGCTGCAGTAAGGAACTTTTGGTTAAAAATGAACAAAAATTTATTATTGTGCGAGTACACAAAAAAATCAGTGTTCAAAACTGCCTCCTTACCTTACCCAAAATTCGCAATGCTAAGTTTATAGTTCAAGCTGTCAGGTCTGATTTCACGGGACATATCAGTTTGACATAATTTGCATTGCCTTAAATAATAATAATGATAATGAGTGTTTATTGTGTGATCACATATACATTACAGATATGATCCCATATACATTACAGAACAGTGTAAAATTATTTTCTTCACATACCCCAGCATTTCAGAAAGTTGGGGTCAGAGCACAGGTTCAGCCATGATACAGACCCGTGGAGCAGGGAGGGTTAAGTATTTTGCTCAAGAGCCCAACAGTTTCAGCTTGGCAGTACTTGGGCTTGAATCCTCAACCTTCCGATCAGTAACGCAGAGCCTTAACCACCAAGCAAACATGCCTTTGTGGGTTTACATCAAATCCGTAAACAGAAAGAAGAAAAGCCGGCTACTGTATCGCGTGTGGGGCTTGTTGTAGTTTGTCCTTACAACAGTTGCTTAGAATTTAAACTTGCCATCTAGATGGCTGCTTTTAATCTGGATAGCTCTAAACACAATCATCATTGACATCTGGAGAATTACCTGTTGTCAAAACCAAGAAACCTCAAACTGTGGAGGGCCTACATTCAAAAAGGGATAAAGAATAAATATGCATTGGGGGAAAAGCGAACATAAATAAAAAAATAAATAAAGTCGCTTGTCAGATTTTCCTAACAAGCAACCATATTTTTAAAACAAGCCCAAAAAAACACAACCCATGACCCATGATTTTTTTTCAAGCGACTTGAAAAAAGAAGACCACAGTCATGTATTATAAGCGGTATTGCCAATTCTCATAAGTATAGCTCAAACCATTAGACTGCATAGAGGAGAAGTGCCTTGCAAGTTTATCTTACAAACAGAGATGGTGATAGAGAGGCAAAAGTTCAGTACTGCAGTTTTAAGTGTATCAAAATATTTTTTAAATGATTATTATTATTATTATTATTATTATTATTATTATTATTATTATTATTACTTTAGAACAAACTATATTTACATCATCTCTTGTGGATGAATTTCTCAGAAATAAAACTGATATGTAGGTTAAAAAAGTACATAGATAAATAAACAACAGACAACTAAATCAAAAGCTGATGATGAAAGACCAGTGCAATGGCTGTAATGGACAAATATACTACACAGCCAAAACAAAAAGCTTTTACCATTAGCGCAGCCTTTGAAACGAGATCCTCTTACTGGAGCTCTCTGCAGGTCAGCTTTCACACGAGCCTTCAAGCCTCCATTCTCCTTCTGCATGGAGTTCAAGGCATCGCTGACTGAGTTCACCACCTTCACCATGTTAATTTGGCTCTCTGAGAGCAGCTGTAAAATACACACAGACAAGCACACAATATCAATTGAGCCTGTGAAAAGATCAGTTATTTTTGGTTTAATGTGTGATTAGTGAATGCAGGACAGTATAATGCTCAGCATGTGCTTTATTAGAGGAATACAATAATCATAGTCATAGTCCATAGCAAATGACATATAACAGTCTGGCAAAATCAAGGAAGGAACTACAGGACCATCAGGGTATAAATACACAAACAAACAAAATTTTGCTTACAACATACGGGTGAACACAGTGACTAACAGACCAAGGAGATAAGAGAGCAGACCCAGGCCCAAATCCAAAAGAAAGGCACACTGAGAATAAAAGACAAGTGCAAGCAATGCTTGCTGTGTTCAGACCTGTGCCACATGCTGAGATGGGGACATTACCAAATGTTAGAATGTGCCACACAAAAGTATATATTTGTAACATTATTATTCAAACAGTATTTAAGAGTTGTTTGTGGGTTGAAGGTTTTAATTTAACATATACCACCATATATATATATATATATATATATATTATATATATATATATATATATATATATATATATATATATATATATCTGTGTTTATATAGGATTAATAAGCTATAATGTCTTGTTTTCTGAGGTTTCTGCATTTTAACATTATGATCATGCTAATACGCTATGCTACACCTAGTAATGGCTTACAGCTAACCAATGAAAAGACTTTCTGTTAGCTCACAGTGTCCTATTCCACGTCCTTACATACAAGTCTTCACCATATAGATGGCTACGGTGAGCAAATCTGATGTACCCATTGAACTCAATGGAGATCCACACTTTTTCAGTCAGTGTTGCATATACGGAGAACATCAATGCTAATTAAGTTGGTACAGTGCCTCCGGAAAGTATTCACAGCACTTCACTTTTTCCACATTTTGTAATGTTACAGACTTATTCCAAAATGGATTAAATTCATTATTTTCCTCAAAATTCTACAAACAATGCGCCCATAATGACAATGTAAGTTTTCTTGAAATCTTTGGAAATTTATAAAAAAACAACAACAAAAAAACCCATATACATAAGTATTCACAGCCTTTGCTCAATACTTTGTTGAAGCACCTTTGGCAAAAAGTACAGCCTCAAGTCTTTTTGAGTATGATGCTACAAGTTTAGCACAACTTTTTTTGGGCAATTTCTCCCATTCTTTTTTGCAGGACCTCTCAAGCTCCATAGGCTCGATGGGGAGCGTCAGTGCACAGCCATTTTTAGATCTGTCCAGAGATGTTTAATCAGGTTCAAGTCGGGGCTCTTGCTGGGCCACTCAAGGACATTCACAGAGTTGTCCTGTAGCCACTCCTTTGTTATCTTGGCTGTGTGCTTAGGGTCGTTGTCCTATTGGAAGATAAACCTTCACTCCAGTCTGAGGTCCAGTGCGCTCTAAAGCAGGTTTTCATCAAGGATGTCTCTGTATATTGCTGCATTCATCTTTCCCTCGATCCTGACTAGTCTCCCAGTTCCTGCCACTGAAAAACATCCCCACAGCATGATGCTGCCATCACCATGCTTCATTGTTGGGATGGGTAAGTGAGAGATTGAGTGAGTTAAAACTGAATACAAAAGATGTGTGAGGTTTCAAAAGAACACAGGGCCAGAGCTGATCTTTATATGGAACAATCTTCTGCTGTAGGTATGAAATACCACCCCCCCCCCCACACACCCTGCTAAACACACACACACACACACACACACACACACACAAACACAGCTGTAAAAAATAGAATCTGACCCATTTAAAAAGGAAAATGTATTTGAATATGTGTGTCCAGTTGTGCTGGGTGAGTCATTAATATAATGAATGAGCTGCCTCTGCTGGTCTTAAATTGGGGTTACTTGTACTGCGAAAAACTAGAATGAAGCTACACACACACACAAAAGTACATATTAGAAGTAGGAATGAATGAATGAATACACACCAATCCACCAGTCTTGTGGCTGCAATGCACAATGCATAAAATCCTGAAGATACAGATCAAGAGATTGAATTGGGAGAACATTTCACGGGTTTGACCATGTATTTCAGAAACTGCTGATCTGGGATTTTCACACAGACAACAATCTCTAGACTGTTACACAGAATGGTGTGAAAAACAAAACCATCATGCCAATAGCAGTTCTGTGAGCAGAAACGCCTTGTTGATGAGAGAGGTGAGAGTAAAACAACCAGACTGGGTCAAGCTAATAGGATGTCTAAAGTAACTCAAATAACTCTTTGTGGTGAGCAGAAAAGAATGCACATGAAACCTTGAGGTGGATGCGTTGCACCAGTAGAATAACACGTTGAGTTCCACACCAGTCAGTCAAGAACAGGAATCTATAGTTTCTACTTTAAACTCCAACACAGACACACTCAGGTCATCAACTTTATCAAAATGTCAAAAGAATCAGAAAATGCCATTCAAGGTGTGATAGTGTAGATCACCCTCTGTTGCACAGCTGTTGTATAGTGATTAACAACTCTCTTTAATTTCTTCTTAGAACTAGGGTATGTGCACGTAGCAGGGTTAGTGGGTCATAGCTTGTCAGAAACTCACATTAGAGGCAAAGTGTGCTAATCCAAAATTTTAGGATTAGCACAAATTACACATGGTCTTTAAAGCGGTGTTCACTTTATTCACTTTAGGTAGCACTTTAGGTAATATTAGGTAGCATAGCATGATTAGATCCAATGATCAGTTTTTAGCAACAAGGAAACACTGTGTGTAACTACAGAATGTAAAATCTATTATTACTATACAGGGTGATTACAAGATTAGAATATCAGCCTTTTTAAGAAACGTACCAAATTCTGGAATGTGTAATCGAGTTTGTGATTTATTCCATGATGTACATTGTGAAAATTGCATATACTATACGCAATGACAAATGTGAAAAGTGGGTTATGATATTACCTTGACATATAGTAACCGCAGTTCTGACATTCTCTATGGTTATAAATGTTTGTATTTTAGTTTGCTAATTTGCCTAATAATTTACTGTATCAAAAGATTTTAAATGACAATCTGGCTCCTTCTTCCAAGAAGCGTTAAGTGGGTTGTGGTTGGATCTTCCAGCAAGACAATGATCCAAGACATACATCCAAATCCACACAAAACTGGTAAATGACCAGAGAATCAAGCTTTTTACATAGCCATCCCAGTCCTCTAACATAAACCCTATTGAAAACCTGTGGGGTGAGCTGAAGATAAGTGTCCACAAGAGAGGAACTGGGACGCTTGAGGATCTGAAAAGTTTCTGTATTCTTCAATCTCGTCAAGCATTGTAGGAGATATGTATAGACAGTATATTCAGGTTTGTTAATTAACGAGAACAACATTTTGTCATGATCCTTTTTACCCATCTTTACCAAGGGTGCCAGTAATACTGAGCTGACTGTGTTCAGATACTGTTAGAATTATGTACCTGTATAAGCTTTCCTTGTTCAGTCTGCAGCGTGTTAAGGTCCTGTCCCAAGTTGCTTTGCCCTCTACTCAGAGACTCGTAGTCCATCTTCAATTGGCCTGCATGTGCTGAGAGCTTTGCCACCTCTTCAGCAAGGTTCACCAAAAGTGCACGGTCCTGGCCTTTGACTGACTTGAGGTCTGAGTCATGATCAGTAAGTGAGTGGAGTAGGGAGGTCTGCACTCCTTCCAATCGCAGGAAATTGCTGTTGTAGTCAGGGCAGTTTGGGTCGATAAAAATGTTGATACGCGAGCCGTCGCCTCGCTCGACTGTTACCAGGGCGTTGGCCTCATCTTGATTGGTGGTGATATGCGGTGGGCCATCTGAAATAGGCGGAGACTGGGAGTGGTTCAGGAAGAGAATGGTGCCTGTTACTGTAATGGCAAGCAGGACAGCCACGAAAAGAAGGATAGTGCAGAGCAGATAACTGCAGCTCATCCTCTGCAGAGAGACAGGGTGAGAAAAAGTGTGAAAAAAATCTGGACAACATGCATGCACCCACTTACAAATTACAGAGTGCAACCCATAAACAAATACTTGAGGTGTATAGATACACAAAATATAAAATTTGATTCAATACAATTAGGTGGTGTGCCAATATGGTACATTTTTTTCAATACAGCAAAAATGTTATACTCAGTGTTATAAAAGTACAATAATTGAAACTTTATAATGACACGGTAGTTTCACATGATTAATTCAGAAAACAAAAGCTGTATTAAATTGCTCCATACTGTACACCAGATCTGAAGGATTTAAGGGAATCTTCCCGTTCGTGCTTGCTGATGGCCATTGCTAATACTCTAGTATGCTAGCCACTCACCTAACAGCATGTTTAAGAGAATTATCTTTTTTAGCCCCTGTAGCCTGTCCTCATTCTAGATAAAGAGGAAGCTACTTTTTCATTATACCTCATGTAATAAGCTACATTTTATGAACAGTCCACTTTATTATGTACTCTGGTGAATTACTTTCTCTGTACCCAGATGTTTTTGAATCAAGAGCCTTGCCTTGAACAATACAATATAAAATGCCATATTGGTACACTCTTAATAAATGACAAGATATACCTCTAACATATAATTAGATACAAAAGAGTGAAATTAAAAACAAAAAAATAAAAACAAAAGTGAAGTCTCCTACTGCAGCTAGAAAAGTGCTGCGCAATTGAAAATGATATTGAGCTGTTCGTCTGTTGCACATTGTAAGTGAATCAACATATTGTAATTAACCATATGTGTCAATGTTCTTATGCATGCTATTGTTAGTCAGAATAAATATTGAATGAGGCAGATGGAAAAATATATACATATACAGTGCCCTCCACTAAAATTGGCACCCTTGATAAATATGAGCAAAAAAGGCTGTCAAAAATGTCCTTATTATTTACCATTTTGATCTTTTTTTTTATCGTCTGCTCTCATGGATATCAAACAATTGCAAACACAACACAAGTTTATATAAAAAAGATATCTTTGTTAAATATATGTGTGCAACAAGTATTGGCACCCCATGAATTCATACGACAAACACATATTTGAAGTATATTCCCATTGACATTTTACATTTTTCTTTAGTATACCTGGGTGACTAGGAACAGAATATTGTACAACCATGAAGTCCTGTTTCTCAGGGGTATAAAAATGTCAATTCCATATTTGGCCACTAGATGGCACCCTAACTACCGTTGCAGAATTACTTCTTCTGTTGTCTCCCTCCATTTCGTGTCTTAATTCTCATGTGTTCCCTGGTTTTTCTTCCTAGTTCCCTAGCATTCTTCCTAATGCTGGAGCTTTGCATCAAGTCAGGTTATGTTTGTGTTCTCACATTTGTTATTGTTCAGTTTATGCACAGTTTTTATTTAGTGTTTTTTAGTGTTTCTTTCCTAGTTTTACTAGTCTGCACAAATCTCTGCTTGCCTGTCTGACATCTCGGACTGGATGAGGGAACACCACCTAAAACTCAACTTCGCAAAATCTGAGCTTCTTGTCCTCCCAGCCTGCCCCTCAATCAACCACAACCTCAAAGTACAACTGTACAACCACACTCAAGCCAACCAGGACAGCCAGGAACCTTGGGGTGACTTTTGATGACAGCTTGACCTTTACAAACCACATTTCAACAAAAGCACGGTCCTGTAGGTTCATTCTATACAACATCAAGAAAATCAGACCCTATCTCACTAAACAGGCTATAGATCTACTAGTCCAGGCTCTTGTCATATCAAAATTGGACTACTGCAATGCACTGCTCTTGGGCCTCCCAGCAAGCTCCATCAAACCCCTTCATATGATTCAGAATGTAGCAACAAGTCTCATCTTCAACCAGCCCAAAATGACCCAGGTCACACCCCTCTTCATCTCCCTCCACTGGCTTCCTGTAGCCGCCCGTATCAAATTCAAGGCCTTGATGGTGACATACAAGACCTTGTCTGGAACAGCACCCCCCTACCTCAACTCTCTCCTGAAGGCTTTTGTTCCCTCAAGCAATCTGCTGTCAATTAATGACCGACATTTAGTAGTGCCTACTCAGAATGACTCAAGGTCCCTTTCCAGAACCTTCACACTAACTGTCCCTCAATGGTGGAATGAACTTCTAACTTTAAAAAAATAAAATAAAAAAAAGAATTACTCTGGCACTTTGCTTTTCTAGAACTCAATTAAAAGATTTTTTTTTTTAACAAAAGACCAAAATGTTAAATAATAAAGACAATTTTTCACAGCATTCTTTGCTCATATTTACCAAGGGTGCCAGTATTATAGAAAATAGTGATGAAAAAAATGAAGGAGAGTTAAAGGAGATAAGTAAAAGAAAATGAGTGCTTGGGGAAGGCACAAACCATATGAGAGGTTCAGGGGTGAGTTATAGGCAGACATAAGTATGGACCAGGAGGGCAAGGAGGACAGAAGAAGCAGGGCTGAGCGTTAGACCTAATATAAAAACCTTTATACTCATCATCATAACCATTTCCCATGTCCTGAGTGACTTAAAAAGCCCATGAAGGCAATTCACTTTAGTGCAGCTTGACAGGATAAGAAAGAGAGATATATAGATGCAAGTGCACCAAGCATCAATCCATCCTCTTTCCTGCTTCCTCTTCCAGATGCTACCCAGCAGCTTTGTCTTTATATGATACATACAATAATGACTGGAGAGTTTTACAGCAATCAAATTTTAAGCTTTCATTTGGTATATTTTTAAACAATTTTGGGACTAGGTACTGTGTATAATAATAAGTACCATTCACATTAAACATTAAATTAAAATATTGATATGTTTGTATATTCTATATTGGTATAAATATAATAGCCACATTAATAGGACCACCAGTACACCTGTCCATTCATGCAATCATCCAATCAGCCGATCATGTGGCAGCAGCACAATTCATGAAATCACACAGATGCAAGGCAGTTAGTATTCACACCAAACATCAGAATAGGGACAAGATGTGATTTCAGTGGCTGACTTTGATGGTGCCAGACAGACTGGCCTGAGTATTTCAGAAAACTGATCACCTGTGATTTTAGACTGTCCATAGTATTTACACAATGTTAAAACAAAATCCAGTGAGAGACAGGAAAAAACCAGAGGGAAGTCAGAGGAGAATAACCAGAATGATGCAAGCTGATAGGAAGGTTGTGGTGGTTCTAAAAAATAATTTAAAAAAAAATTATTATTTGTTTAACAGTGGTAATCATCTCAGAATGCACAACACAGAACACAACAATACGTGCATCAATCTTATTAGCCAAGAACAAGAATCAGAGGCTATAGTGGACACTGTGCTTCCAAAAATGGGACAGTTTAAGATAGGAAAAACAAACAAATTTCCTGTTCTTTTTCCAAATCTTCAACTTGTCCAAATGGATAACTGCATGAATAAGCATGAATGAGAGTGGACTATTAGTGTATATTTATACAGTGCATTGCAAAATTATTTAACCGTCCTGAAATCAAATCAGATTTGTCCAAAAAACAAATGATAAATACACATGTTCATTCTGTGAGTATTGCAGTGAAATCAAAATTAATTATTTGGAAATCAAATTATTTTAATGCTGCTTGCATAATTATCCAATAGATACTGTCTTAACAAGGACACAATAGACTAAATAAGTTAAATTGCCATCAAAGAGAGTGGCAGTGTGTAGGAAATGAGTGAAAATAAAGATTAAGGAGTATTCTAAGTAAGTTAAAGACAAGGTGATATAATTTCATAATTTATAAATAGGGTATAAGATTATATCTAAAAGAGGAAATCCCAGTAAGAACTGTCAGATCAATAGGGAGGAAGTGGAAGCTGTATCACACCACCCAAGCACTATCTAGACAAGTCATGTAGATAAACAAGACAGAGACTGTTGGGACCTTTTATTTATATATATATATATTATATATATATATATATATATATATATATATATATATATATATATATATATATATATATATATATATATATATATATATATGTGTGTGTGTGTGTGTATATATATATATATATATATATATATATATATATATATATATATATATATATATATATAATATCTCAAGGATGATCAGTGGAAATAGGATGCACCTGAACTCAATTTTGAGTGTCATGGCAAAGGCTGTGAATACTTATGTACATGTGCTTTTTATTTTTATTTTTTTAAATAACTTTGCAAAGATTTCAAAAAACTTCTTTCACATTGTCATTATGGGGTATTGTTCGTAGAATTTTGAAGAAGATAATACATTTAATCCATTTTGGAAAAAGGCTGTAACATAACAAAATGTGGAAAAAGTGAAGCACTGTGAATACTTTCAGGATGCTCTGTATGCTTTTGATCTTGAGCCCTTTCTTTCCTTCTTCATAGTCTTCTCTTCCCATCATTCTGGTACAAATTAATCTTATTTTCATCTGTCCAGTCATTTTACAGAACTGGCAATGCTTTTTTTGTTGTTTTTTTATAAACATTTTCTAGCAAATTTTTAAATTTGCATATATAAAATCTAGCACTTTCTGTTTTTGAGTGTTAACAGTGGTTTGCATCTTGAGGTACACCATCTGTATTTACATTCATCAAGGCATCTCTTAATTGTAGACTCTGACAATGATATGCAATGAGTGTTCTTGACTTGGCTAGATGTTGTAAAGAGGTTATTCTTCATCAAGGAAAGAATTCTGCTAACATCCACTTTACTTGTGTTCAGTGATCTTCTAGGCCTTTTGATGTTGCTAAGCTCACCAGTACATTCCTTCTTTATAAGGATCTATTAAATTGCTGATTTGGCCATTTCTGCTATCTCTCTGAGCTCTGTTTTGTTTTGTCAGCCTAATGATGAGCCTTTTCAGCCTCCTTTACTTGCATCGATACCTCTTTGGACCACATATTGAAACTTCTCATGAACAGCTAACAAATGCAAATTCAACACTTGGAATCAACTCCAGCCCTTTTATCTCCTTAATTTCTCTTGAAATAATGAGGAAAGAAGCCATAACTCACTATTAAACTGCTTATCAGGTAAATGTCCAATTACTTTTGATCCTGTGAAAATGGAGGGATTATGGTAAAATGGCTATAATTCCTAAACTTTTAATGCAGTATTTTTCTTAAACCCCTGAGTACAGAGGCAAAATTATGAAAATTATGTCACTGTCCAAATATATATGGACCTGACTGAACATCTGGTGGATTGTAAAAAGCAGCATTCATGCATCATTCTTTCTCCTATATGCCATAATCCCTCATGTCAGCTCATGTGGATAACTGAGACAAAATGGTGATGGAAATCATTGGGGAGAGGGAAAAGGTTGTGAAGAAATAGGTTAACTGTAACTATTTTATACAGCTAAGAAATAGCTGTAGTCACATATTTTCTCTATTATTCCCAGTGTTAGTGTATTCTTTTGTATTCTTTTAATAGATCGAATATTCAATATATTTGATATATTGGTGTCATGATCCTTAGTCTAATGAACTTTTGGGGTTAGTGACTGTTAAGTGTATGTCAGTATTTCATGACATTTCTGCCTATGGTCAGGCTTAAAACTCAAGACATCAAGGCAACTGCCTTAATTTAAAAAAAAAATTGATGAAGGAAAAGAGGAAGCAAAGGGTGTAAAGTTGGACATTGTGGGTAGTAAAAGGAGTAAGAACCAGTGTGGATCCAAATAAATAAATATATAAATAAATAAATCCCACTTGAATATTTCTATATCTATCTATCTATCTATCTATCTATCTATCTATCTATCTATCTATCTATCTATCTATCTATCTATACAGTATCTCACAAAAGTGAGTACACCCCTCACATTTTTGTAAATATTGATTATATCTTTTCATGTGACAACACTGAAGAAATTACACTTTGCTACAATGTAAATTAGTGAGTGCACAGCTTGTATGACTGTGTAAATTTGCTGTCCCCTCAAAATAACTCAACACAGTTGTTAATGTCTAAACCGCTGGCAATAAAAGTATGTACACCCCTAAGTGTCTGTATTCAAGTGTAATTGTGATTGGTTATTTGAACCCCTCGTGTTGCTGTGCACATCGCACGGTATTAGAGCAGAGACTAATAGGGGCAGCTGTGGCTCAGTAGGTAGAGCGGGTTGTCCACTAATCATAGGGTTGGCGGTACGATTCGCGGCCCGCATGATTCCACATGCCGAAGTGTCCTTGGGCAAGACATTGAACCCCAAGTTGCTCCTGATGGCAAGTTAGCAGCTCGCATGGCAGCTCTGCTACCATTGGTGTGTGAACGGGTGTATGAGATACAGTTTAAAGCGCTTTGGATAAAGGCGCCATTTACCATTTACTAATAGAGACTGATGGGTGTAATGGTGCCATGCAGTAAAGTTCCATGTCCTGTATTGTTCCTTAGTTTATGGCAGAGTTTAAAACGTGTTCATGCTGGTGTTAAAAGTGTTTGTTTATGTCTTAGTTTAGGGAATGTTTAGTGCCTGAGTTAAATGAGTGTTTAATGATTGAGTTAAATGAGTGTTTAATGCCTGAGTTAAATGAGTATTTAATGCCTGGGTGAAACAAGTGTTTCATGTCATAATTGTGTTCTTAGTGCAGTGCTTTATGCCTCATATCTAGTTAAGGGATAAGTGTTTAAGTTTCATGTCCTTTGCTTAAGTTTAAATAAAGATGTCACTCCTGTTCTTACTTCTTGTTTTGAGTCCTGTGTAGTAAAACCTGAATTGTTTTCATTTGGTTGCATATTGTTATATTTGATTGCATATTTTAATTTGGTTTATGAGATTTTTTTACCCTATATTTTCGGTACAATTTTATTTATATTTTGCTTCTACGAGATGATGCACCTTAAGGACCAGTCTAATTTGATGAAATGATTTGTACATTAGCAGTAATGTAGCACAACATCGTGGTGAAAGCAGCGGTCTGTTTATTTAAATGTGAAAGTCCAATAAATATATGTTGTCCCTAAATTCAATGAATAATCATGCTAAAAAAACTCATGATCTCAATACTGATAAAAATAATCATGATTATCATTTTGGCCATAATCTAGCAGCCATATGTGTGTGTATTATTTTTAATGTGATGTTTGTGTGCTTTGTAAATAGATAATAGAACAGGGGGTCCTATCTGCTCACACCATTACATGCTACACACAATTAACATCTTCTGTTTCATGTTCATCACCATTTCAGTTAATAAGCAGAAAATTAAAACCACTCTGTTATAACCTTTCAAATCAGTGTATATGTGTATGTTTAAGTGACAGTTTTTTTCATGGTCTCCAAAAATTATCCTAGTTGCTCAGTGTTAAGTAAATTTATCCCATATGTGGGTGTGAATGAAGTGCAAGTGCACAATTCATTCAAAGCTTACACAAAGGTTCTTAACAGTAATATCAATTAGCTGTACTGGCCAGTTGGTGTATGATAATGGGCAAAGCTTAACTGCCTGCAATTAGATTGGCTTTTATGGCCAGCATTTAAAAATGAACAGTGGTTCTGGGAAGCACTTTTGAAAAACGCTTCATGTAAAGCCATTAAAAAAGTCATCTCCCTCATTTCAAGTCATTTCATGTACAGTAAGGTTGTACCATTATGTCAATCACTCCCTAGTTCACTTTTAAACAGGTTAGCAGGTCACTCTGGATGAACTGCAGAGAACTACAGCTGAGGTGGGAGAGTCTGTCCATAGGACAACAATCAGTCGTACACTGCACAAATCTGGCCTTTATGGAAGAGTGGCAAGAAGAAAGCCATTTCTCAACGTTTGGTGTGACGTTTGGTGTGTCTCCCAGGTGGCTTGTGGCAAACTTTAGACAAGACTTTTTATGGATATCTTTTGAGAGGCTTTCTTCTTGCCACTCTTCCATAAAGGCCAGATTTGTGCAGTGTACGACTGATACGACACTCTGCAGTTCATCCAGAGTGATCATGGGCCTCTTGGCTGCATCTCTGATCAGTCTTCTCCTTGTCTGAGCTGAAAGTTTAGAGGGACGGCCAGGTCTTGGTAGATTTGCAGTGGTCTGATACTCCTTCCATTTCAAAATGATCGCTTGCACAGTGCTCCTTGGGATGTTTAAAGCTTGGGAAATCTTTTTGTATCCAAATCCGGCTTTAAACTTCTCCACAACAGTATTACGGACCTGCCTGGTGTGTTCCTTGGTCTTCATGATGCTCTCTGCGCTTTCAACAGAACCCTGAGACTATCACAGAGCAGGTGCATTTATACAGAGACTTGATTAGACACAGGTAGATTCTATTGATCACCATCAGTCATTTAGGACAACATTGGATCATTCAGAGATCCTCGCTGAACTTCTGGAGTGAGTTTGCTGCACTGAAAGTAAAGGAGCCGAATAATTTTGCACGCACCACTTTTCAGTTTTTTATTGGCTAAAAAAGTTTAAAATATCCAATAGATTTCGTTCCACTTCACAATTGTGTCCCACTTGTTGGTGATTCTTCACAAAAAATAAAAAATTTATATCTTTATGTTTGAAGCCTGAAATGTGGCAAAAGGTTGAAAAGTTCAAGGGGGCCGAATACTTTCGCAAGGCACTGTAAATATGGTGGTGGCTTTTTAATGTATTGGGGCTGTATTTCTGCCAGATGACCTGGACATATTGTTAGGATACATAGCATCATAGACTCTCTCAAATATAAACAGATATTAAACAAAAACCTAACTGTCTCTGCCAGAAAGCTTAAATTGGACTGTGGTTGGATCTTCCAGCAGGACAATAATCCAAAACATTCATCAAAATCAACACAAAAATGGTTTACTGACCACAAAATCAAGGTCGTGCCATGACCATCCCAGTCACCTGATTTGAAACCCATAGAAAATCTGTGGGGTAAACTGAAGATGAGAGTCCACCAACGTGGACCTAGAAATTTGAAGGATCTGGAGAGATATAGGTATGCATGAATGGTCTCAGACTCAGAGCTGTTATCTTGGCAAAGGGAAGTATTAACTAAAAGGGTGCCAATAATTGCACACCTATATTTAACAAAGATATTTTTGATAACCCTGTTTTGTTTGCAATTGTTTGATATCCATGAGAACAGAATATTTTTGTGATTTTTATTTTATTTTTTATTATTATGATTTTTTGTTGTTGTTGTTGTTGTTGTTACAAAAGATCAAAAAGTTAAACAATAAATACAATTTTTCACAGCCTTCTTTGCTCATACTTACCAAGGGTGGTTTCTGACAACAATTTACATTAAGGTACACTAATCTAATATACTGTACTGAGTACATTAGGCAACCATAGCTACTTTGGTGATAATACAATACAAATAATGTTAGCAAAATGTGCTGTGTTGTTTCATTCTACTCATGAATGAAGACAAAGCTGCAAAAACCAAATCAATTTTTTCTGCTTAATTAATCTGTTTTTGGTGAGGCTGAAAAGTGGGTGTCAATAATTTACACTATTCTGACCTGATTATCAGCATTTAGTAACATGTCTCATGAGCAAACATACATATTAAAGCTATTATAAAACTGCCCATATAGATGCACTGAGGATATGAACATTTACTCATATATGCACACTGTGATGCATGTACTACAGCAAGGTTAGGGTTCAATTACTGATCATCCCACTGTTCAGGTCTTAAGCAGGACTGTCACTATATTTCAGTTAGCACTGGTTGAAAGTATCTGGCAAAAACAAAATGTAATAAATTAATGTAATTAGCTAAATAGTTCATTTTCTTGCATTTTTTAAATAAGAAATTTATCTGAAGGGAGAACCATTGTATCCTTTTAAATGATGTTATATTATTTTATGACTGGCACCATTTTGCATGTGGCTTTTTTAAATACAATACAACGAAATTAAATTGAAACTCTATAGGTCATTTGATAGCATTACATTTGGATGTATTTGCTAATATTCTTTCCTTGGGGCAAAAGAGAGAGAGAGAGAGAGAGAGAGAGATAGAGAGAGAGAGAGAGACATCTCCTAATGAAATTATTAAATGCAATGTCTTTGCTTTACTCTCTCTCTTCGTTTTTAGAGGCATTGTCAGACTGAATGTAATAATTTAATTCCACATTGTATCTATATAGGAGAAAAATAGATATATAGATAGATCACAGACAGAATGTATTTGCATCAGGGGTATCTGGTACAGGGATCACTAGTAAATGTATTTTCAACCCAAGGTCAAGGCTACATTTATAGTTCTACATTTTTAATGTATGTCATAATGTACAGTATATATTAGAGGTGAAACAGCATGAATGATTCATGGTATATGTAGTTACTATATAGTTATATTATAGTATCCATTTACATCTGCAAACAGGATAAATAAATTATATTTATCATAATAATGTTCGTATCCCGTCACACGTCTAGTATGTGTGACGGGATACGAACATTATTATGATAAATATAATTTATTTATCCTGTTTGCAGACGTAAGTGGATACTATAATCTAACAATATAGTAAATACATACATGTGTGTTTGCAAGCCCTTACCTTGCGAGCTGTTTGCCTGACTGTGTCTGAGTCAGACCAGCGGTGCTTGAGCTGTGACGAGCTGGGAACACACTCGCAGAAGGTCTGCATCAAACAAACAAAATTAAGTACAAAATTACCCAGACATTTGTCATAAAGTTACAGATATGCTTCAATAAAATCAAAATATTGAGGGAAAAAGCCATTTTATGCTCCCCGCAAAAGTACACTTTCACTCAAAGACAAAGAGCATATATTTGTATGCCTATAATTTTGCACTCTGACCCTTCCCTTAGCTGTAAATGTCTCTCTAAATTCTCTCTAAGCGATGTGCATGAACTTTATCCTACATACCCCCAAGCATGGTCAGCTTCCACTGCTTCCCTAAGCACATCCGATCAGATTTGCCTCTTCATGTTCAAGCCAATAAAGGCTGAAAAATTTCCATTAGCATTAAAGCTTTATGGCACAAGAATTGGATCAAAGAAACATTAAGCTGCACCTCTGAGGTAGTATGCACATGTTTTTGTCTTAGAGGAAGAGGCAGAGGGAGCGGGAGAGGGAAAGAGAGAGAGAGAGAGAGAGAGAGAGAGAGAGAGAGAGAGTATTTCATAGAGGGGGATGTCTCCATTGGGTGATTGTGAGTGCTGTGTGTATAAAGAGCTCAACACCACCATGTGTGTCTGTGGTAAGTGTGTATATAAGCTGGTTAATCAGAGAAAAGAGGCTTTTGACACATTCCCTCCCCTGGGAGGTGCAAAATAGAAAGATCTAGAATAAACAGCATTTATCCCAAACGCTCAGTGTGGACAAGGCCCTGTGCAATTGCTGTAATCCAATTTCACACACATGAACTCATGCACAACATATCTGGGTCTGAAATGGTTTTTGGTTCAGGCCGGATAAAAGTCATATGTAGTTCACAAGGCAGATGGCAATCCTTATATCCATATTTGCATGCCACTCCTGCATGAAATATTAAGTACATACCTGCTCATTCATGCAAATTATCTAATTATCTAATCAGTATTTAATGTAGTACCACCGCACAAGCATGAAATCATACAGATACATGTCAAACGTTTCTGTCCACATAAAACATTAGAATAGGGAAAATGTGATTGCAGTGTATTTAACTGTGGCATGGGTGTTGGTATCAGATGGGCTGGTTTGAGTATTTCAGATTTTGAGAATCTCCTGGGATTTTAACATACAACAGTTTCAAAACACATAACATGTCAAACCTTGAGATGGATGGACTAAAATGAAAGAAGACCACATCGGGTTCCACTCCTGTCAGCCAAGAAAGGGGATCACATTACATTTCCCCATTTTCCACAGCTTCCATAATGTTTGACGTGAACATTAACTGAAGCTCTTGTATGATTATCTGAATCTGTATGATTTTGTGTTTTGCTCTTTTGCCAAATGATTGGCTGACTAGATAATTGCATGAATAAGCAGGTGTATAGGTGTTCCAAATAAAGTGGTTGGTGAGTGTATGTTTGAGTATTAATTTTCGGTTGCATGGTGTTGTTGATGGATATGCAACAACACAATTCGTAATTGTAAATTTTTTTTATCATGCTGTGTCTTCTCTAAATAGCAAGCATGATAAACAAAAAGCTATGCTTTTCATCATCTTTTGTTGAAGCTGTAATTTGTGAACTTTTTTCACTTAGTTCCACGACATAATCACAGTTTATTGACAGTCAAGGAGACCTTCCTAATAATTGACATCCTATATCTACTTCATGAGTCTTAAATGGTTGGCGTGTTATGAAACAAAGATGATGCTTGCATCAGGTTCTAAGAGTTAAGCAGCTTGAGCTTTACAATCACTAACAAGCTCTGACAAAACAAAGCACCGTCTCTTAATCCCATTTGTGGGAACCCCACAATCTACACATTTATGTAAGGATTACTTGGATAAATCTTTATGTTTAAGGACAAATGAGCATATAAATGATCTGACAAACCATGCAATATCAGTGCCAAAACAATTTACACTACAGTGAAGCAATTATGAACCTATTTTTCTACAATTTGCTTTGGTTCTAGTCGCCTGTGCAATTACAGGGCCTTGATGCAACCGCAAATAAAATTCCAAAACAATAAGCCTTAAAAAGAAAAGTGACATTTTGTGCCTTAGGCTCACATTTATTTGTTATTCTTTGTGACAGACTTTACCAGTTTGAAATAAAATTATAGCTTCCCTGTGTATTGCAGATCACTTTTATATCAGTTCACAGTTATAAATGGGTTATAATTTCCATAAACTTTAAAACAATCACAGATCATTTTAAGATAATATAATGAACATAATGTGTGCACAGCCATATTATTCTGGTTGTAAAAAAAAAGACTGTCATATATTGTTTGTGCTATTATACCTCAATTTTGTGTGTGGCAAGTAAATTCGATTTTATAGAAAAAACACTGAAACTTTTTATCTATTAAATCTTTATATTTTTGCTTATCAGTTTATTCTTCCTGTGTTTCCCTTTTCGCAGGACCAATAATTCATCACCACCATGTCTGTTAGTATTTTGCTCCAATTTTTCCCCACAATGCATTTTTACCTTGCACTTGTCCAGCTTCATAAAGAATGCCTATAAAGTATTTGAGGGCTAATAAGTGAATCGTATGAGTTTTGACCTTATCAGTAAAATAGAAAGCCATGGTATGGAATGAGCAATAAAAAATTTTTTTAAAAATATAAATCTAAAAATTTATATTTTTTTAAAAATATAAATCCTGTTGTTTAATTTTCTAAATGCTATAAGTGTCAGAGACAAAGGTCCCAGAGGTTGTTTAAACTATGGTTCCACTGCACCATAGTTTAAACAACAGTTAATGACTAAACAGCCAGTCAAATTATAAATTAAACTATAAAAAGTACAAAATGGTAACTAATAGACTATGGGTAAGTAATACATATAACTTTGAGCAACATAGTTCATTAACTATCACCTCAACAGCTAACAATGCCACAAAAATAGAACATATCAAAATAGTTGGTGGTGCAGTAGCAGAGCACTTGCCACATGATTTAAAATGAACAATACTGTCCTCATGTTCAACTAATTACAATAATAGTCACAGAGGGATCACATAAATAAACAAGAGGCTTATTTATGAGAAAACTAGGCACAGATTATAATTACTTCATTGTAATCCTGAAGAAACGACTTACGGAAAAAATACATTTAGAAATCACTCACAGTTCATTATTTTGCAAACAACAGTAAATTTACTAAATTTGTCAAGGCTTTAAAACAGTGGAGTCCAATCTTTTCCAGACAGGGCTGGTGTGGGTGCAGGTTTTCATTCCAACCAAGCAGAAGCCACAATTAAACAAGTGGAATAAGGTGTGGCTCCTGCTTGATTGGAATTAAAAACTGCACCCAGACTGTCCCATTGCGGTTAATATTGGACACCCCTGTTTAAAACAAACTGGAAACTCATGCTCTAAAGTTGTGAATTAAAAATACACAGCTCATCTAGAGGAACAAAACTGGCCATGATTTCAGAGTGGGAGGGATAGCATATTCTTCCCCCTGTAAATCACAATGACACTAGCCAATCATGGATAGTATGAGTTACAAGGATGTATGTGTTAGAGTGTAACATACTGTCCTGTGACACAGCATGAATGGCAGTTTGTTGGCTTCATGTGTGTCAGAGGAAGCTAATTTTAGCCTTCACCTTTTCCAGCTGGTAGCCGTCATTTGATGGGGAGAACTGTTGGTGGGAATTGGCAATTTGGGTGGCACATGTTATGTGCAAGGAGGTTAAACAGGAAAATCTGCCATATTTGTTTTTACCCATAAAATGAAAGATTTATTAATATATGAAATTGAACAATTGTTTGGGCATACTTGTGCCTTGCTTATTTTAACAAATTAAGGGCGGCTGTGGCGCAGTTGGTAGAGTGGGTTGTCCACTAATTGTCGGGTTGGCGGTTTGATTCCTGGCCCGGGTGACTCCACATGCCGAAGTGTCCTTGGGCAAGACACTGAACCCCAAGTTGCTCCTCATGGCAAGCTAGCACCTTGCATGGCAGCTCTGCTACCATTGGTGTGTGTGTGTGAATGGGTGAATGAGACTCAGTGTAAAGTGCTTTGGATAAAAGCGCTATATAAGTGCACATTTAAATTGTTTTTGGCATCTGTGCTTTCAGTATGCTTGTTATACTACGTCTGCAAAAAAAAACTAAATATGGATGCTAACAATAACCAACTTAAATTATTCGGTGTAGACCCTGCCTTACCATTAATCTTATCAAAGCAAAATTAAATGAACATATAGTTATGTAATTAGGTACCATTATTTGTAAGCAGATGTTATGCTAGACATCCCAATAATAAAGTTGAGGAATATATAAAAGACATTAGAAACTGCGTGCTGAGTAACTGTCCCTTACTTCATTCTGACAAGACAGAAATGCTTCTACTAGGACAGGCAGCTATAATTAAACTTTCTGATTATATAGTCTTGAAGGCCTTTCAGTTCCATCAGCAGTGAAAGACCTTTGTGTGATTATTGATGTTAGTCTCTCATTGAAAGACTACATTGCTGTAAATAACATCGATAGGTCAACCTTCTTCTGTCTTAGAAACATTTCTAATCCAAAAAATACATATACAGCCATGTATACACCACTACACCAAGCACACAGATACACCAAACACACAGATACACAGACACACACAAAATGCAATGAAATATTATTTAAAAAATCAGCAGTTTATATGAACAGTGAAAAAGTGTTCACCACAATCTGAATTCTTCTGTTTGTACGTATATCTCTTTGTCATGGATTTCCCCTCCTGCTAAATGCTCCAGCACTGCCAGAAGTGCGACTGTGCACACTTTTAGGTTTTTAACATTGACTTTGTTTACTGTTTCACATGTGTGGCTGTGTCTGAAATCACATACTGTGACAGTACATACTATATTCAACACAGTACCTACTGCACAGATGTTGAAACAGTACATACTAGTCAGTATGTGTGTGCAGTATGAATACAATCCCGGACATATATAACTGCCATGCTGGCATTGTCATGTGACCTTCAACATCATCATAAACACAAAAAAGGGATCACCAGATAAAAACAACCACACTAACGACAAAAGGCACATCAGGAAAGGTAACTGAGTTAGCAATTTAATGTGGGCAGTGTTAACAGGGTGAGCTAAATTCATTTCCTTTAGCTTGGCCGGCTAATGCAAAAAAAAGATTTCAAATGTGGTGGCTTAGTGGTTAGCACATTTGCCTCACAGCTTCAGGGTCCGGGGTTCGAGTCCCACTGGGGCCATGTTCCTTTAGCTTGGCCGGCTAATGCATGATGGAAACTCCACGTGTGTGCGGAGTTTGCATGTTCTCCCCATGCTGCCTGCTGGGGTTTCCTCCCCCAATCCAAAGACATGCATAGTAGGCTGATCGGCGTGTACGCAGTGTATGAATGTGTGAGGGTGTATGTGATTGTCCCCTGCGATGGCAGCCTGTCCAGGGTGTACCCTGCCTTCTACCCATGCTCCATGCTGGGATAGGCTCCAGGTTCCCCGTGACCCTGAAAAGGAGTAAGCGGTTGAATTACCCCTGTAATGTATTTGGTTGTTTTCTAATGTGTCTCAGCTGTCCTGTGTCATTTCCTTGATTACATTGTATATTTAAACCCCTAGTGTGTCTTTGTTCGGGGCAAAATATTGAAATATTGTGTGTTTCGGTGTTTTGGCACCAGAGCCATACCAAACCTTTCCTTGTCCTCATTTCTCAGTTTTCTGATCCTGTCCATAGTTTCTAATTTTATGGTTTGCCTTGCCTCGTTTGTGTTGTTTGTAGATTGCATGACCTATGCCTGTTTTTGACCATGTTTTTGTGTATTATTTGGATTTGTCTGCCTGTCTCTTTATTAAAAGCTTTAACTGCATTTGCATCCTGCATCTCCTTGTTTACATGAAACTCTTACTAAATACACAGCGAAATCACCAGTGTTGAAAACACCCAGAGTGTTTATATAAGTCCATTGGACTCAAATGAACACTCTGGGTATTAATTCAACACTAGCAAAGTATCCCCACACCATCACACTGCCACCATCATTCTTGACCGTAGATATGATGTTCTTTTTGTGGAATTCTGTGTTTGGTTTACGCCAGCTGTAACAAGACCATTGTCTTCCAAACAGTTCTAATTTTGACTCATCAATCCACAGAACATAATCCCATAAGGTATGAAGATCATCAACGTGTTTTGGCAAAATTCAGACAAGCCTTAATGTTCTTCTGAGTTAGCAGTGCTTTTTGCCTCGGGACATTTCCATGGACGCCATTTTTGTCCAATGTCTTTCTGATTGTGGAGTCATGAACAGTGACCTTTATTGAAGGAAGAGAGTCCTGTAGTTTCTTTGATGTTGTCTTTGGCGCTTTTGTGACTTGTTGGATGAGTAGCAGCTGTGTTCTTGGAGGAATTTTGGAAGGTTGGCCACTTCTGGGAAGGTTCACTACTGTGCTGAGTTTTTCTATTTGGAGATAATCACTCTCAATGCGGTTCTTTGGAGACCCAGAGCCTTTGAAATATCTTTGTAACTGTGGGAATATTAAGAATGAGTGTGTATCCGACTTTGTAGTTTAGAGAAGCAACAGCATCAGTGTATTACACTTTTAAACAGAGTTGCTAAGTGGAGATCTATGCCAGATCCTGTTAACATTTCTGTGAGTTAAACAAGATTGGCTTACTAAAGCTATCCCCTTTGGTATGTGATGGCTCTTGGTGCCTCTGTCCCAGTCACTGAATTGACAACTATCATTCATGATTTAATCATTGTATGAGTCAAATGTAAATATAATGGCTTAGGTGTGGACCTTATTTTATCTCTATGATAATGAAGTACCCTGAGTGGTATTGTAACGGTTGCGTAAACAGAGACAAGCACAGGCAGGAAGAGAGAAGATAGCTGCTTAAAACAGGACAACATCGGACAACAGACTACTGGTAAACAAAGCGTCGGGTGCGCTAGCGCAAGCGTAAAGCGAGGTTGACAAGAAGTCAGGAATCAGGAAAACGTCCTCTTGGCCACCTGGGACGCTTTAACCAGTCATTGATGGGCCCGTTCCCAGACTTGCTCGTTCCGGCGGAACCATTCATCTACTGTAGGGGAATCAGTAGGAGTAATGTTCCAGGGGAACAACGGAGGCTGATACCCCAGCACACACTGGAATGGGGTGAGCTGGGTAGCAGAATGCCGTAGTGCAGCGGTCCCTAACCCCCAGTCCACGGACTGGTACCGGTCCGTGGGTCATTTGGTACCAGGCCGCACAGAAAGAATAAATAACTTATATTATTTCCGTTTTATTTATTATCTGGATCTGAAAAATGACCGGATTCTCTCCGTTACATCCTTCTACGACTCACTCTTGACGGATGTCAAGACGCTTGTCTTGGTCACATGATACGTTGAAACCTTACCATAGAGACCAGAGAGTGTTAGAGGGGAGAGAGGATGTTACGAGGACGCTGCTAATAAAGTTGCGATTTCACATTGGATTCACATTTATTATTATATTTTAAAAATACCCCAGTTTTAATCATAGTCCTATCATTTTATTTTGTTGTATTTATCCGCCACACCTTAAAGGCCGGTCCGTGAAAATATTGTCTGATATTAAACCGGTCTGTGGCACAAAAAAGGTTGGGGACCGCTGCTGTAGTGAGTTTTGGGCATATTCTGCCCACGGCAAGTGCTGTCTCCAGTCTCCTGGGTTACTCAAGCAGTAGGTCCGGAGGAACAGTATCACCTTCAGATTAGCACATTCCGCCTGTCCGTTCGCCTGGGGGTGATAGCCAGAGGTGAGATTGACGGGCGACCCCCATCTTTTATATGAAGCTGGTCCACACCCGTGAGGTAAACTGGGGCCCCCTATCCGACACGATCTCCTCCGGGATGCCAAAGTAATGGAAAACATGTTGAAACAAGAGCTCTGCCATAGTGAAGGCAGATGGGATGGCTGGCAGTGGAATCAAACATAGCGACTTAGAGAATCGATTTACGATTACCAAAATGGCGGTATTCCCCTGAGACTTCGGCAGATCCGTAATGAAGTCGAGGGCAAAGTGGGACCACGGCCGTTCTGGTACGGGCAGAGATGGCAACTTGCCAACCGGGAGAGCCCAGGGACTCTTGGACTGGGTGCATGCGGAACACAAGGACACCGTGCGCTGAACCTCCCTGGACATATTAGGCCACCAGTACTTGTCGGCCAGTAATTGGAGAGTGCGACGGGCTCCTGGATTGCCTGTGGCCAGAGTCGTGTGGGCCCAGGTAATGACGTCAATTCTGTACTGCCTGGGTACAAACTGTTTACCAGTCGGACAAGCGGCTGGAATTCTGGTCCGAGGAATACTGACTAGGCGTTGCCCAAGGGGCCACTCCAGGGAGCCCACTATATAGGAAGGCGGTAGAACATAACTTACTGACTCTGTCTGCATTTCAGGGGCATAGATGCGAGACAGAGCATCAGCCTTAGTGTTCTTGGAACCTGGGCGATAGGATAGTTTGAAGTCAAAACGCGAGAAGAACAGGGACCAGTGTGTGTGACATGGCGTGAGGTGTTTGGCGGTTCTCAGGTACTCCAGGTTCTTATGGTTGGTGAAGATGATGAAGGAGTGTAACGCTCCTTCCAACCAGTGTCTCCATTTCTCCAGGGCCAGCTTAATGGCCAGCAGCTCCCGATCGCCCATGCCATAGTTCCGTTCTGCCGGTGTCAATTTGCGAGAGAAATAGGCCACGGGGTGAAGCTTGGGGCTCTCACTAAGCCTCTGTGACAAAATGGCTCCCACTCTAACCTTTGATGCATCGACCTCTATGACGAACGGATTCGAGGGGTCTGGGTGTCAGAGGATGGGAGTTGTGGTAAACACCCGCTTAAGTTTCTCTAGAGCCTCCTGGGCATCGGGAGTCCATGGCAGTGCAGTCGCCTGGGTTTTCCCCACAGCAGCGAGGTCAGGGGTTGTCCTTCTCTGATGCGGATGAGGTTGTACGCACTGCGAAGATCCACTTTAGTAAATATGGTGGCTGAACGTAATTCCTCCAAGGCTGAGGGGACGAGAGGCAGTGGATATTGGTAATTAACGGTGATTTGGTTGAGCGCTCGGTAATCAATACATGGGCGGAGTCCCCCCCTTTCTTCTCCACAAAGAAAAACCTGGCTGACACCGGGGATTTGGACGGTCGTATGTAATCCCGTTGAAGTGCTTCCTGAATATACCCCTCCATGGCTTGTTGCTCAGCCTGAGATAACGAAAATACAAAGGGACCAACAGAGCATTCCGACAGATGTAATAATATGTCAGATGTAATAATATCTTGAGAGAAGGGAATGTAATGTAAGTCAAACGTTTTCTGAGTAAAGTCATGTTATAGGACAGGTGTAATTAAAGGATAATGCCTAAGGGGCTTATGACCATACACCATTAGACCCTAGGAAAGAAACAAAAAGGGCAGAGGGCTGTTATGGCTTTTTGTTTAAACCAACTTTCAATTGTCAACACTCCAAAATATAAGGCAAAAGAAGCTGGACATTTAAAAAAATATTTTAGCAAGTCTATTGATCCATTGCTGGAATCTCAAATTTACCTTTACGGTAGATTAACTACAGTAGGATATAACTTATGTTAAATGATGAAGAAGATGAAGAAATTCTCTCAATTTTGTACACCTGTAAATACAATATGATCCATCGTGGACATGATACATTTATCCAATTTTCCCATATGCAGTACATTCTTTGAACATTATGCACAGAGTATGTGTCATTTGGACAATTACCAAGATAGGAAGTAACACAACAAATCATCACAAATGCATTGGATCTCTTCATGTTTAGGTTCAGTACCAATGAATTCTTATACAGGGTCTTAGCTACACTAAACGGTACCATTCCTTGTAGTTGTGCAATTTTGTACAATTAGATTATTATACCTTTAATTCTTTACTCTTAAAAGATCATTATGGACAAATTCTGTACCTAGACTCGGCACGTATTATCCATGTATTATCCACAGCTCGTATGGGACATGTGTTTTTGTTACGCTGGTAAAGCACTTGTTCACCGGATCTGGCTATAGAGTCTGGGTGTCACCATTTCCCCTCGAACTAATGCTGTAGCATGCAGCGAGTTTGATGCGCGAGCTTGAAGCGCGAGCTCTTAGCGCACGCATGCTTTTGGGTCTTCAGTGACATTAAGTTTGTTCACTTGTGCTTTTGTTATGGTTTTTGTCCTGTCATTTGATTGTTTCCCCTAGGTGTGCCATCGTATTTTTCAGCTGATTTGTATTTCACCCCTGATTATGTTTGTCATTTAAACCCTCGTGTCTCTTTTGCGTAATATGTACAGTGCCTTGCGAAAGTATTCGGCCCCCTTGAACTTTTCAACCTTTTGCCACATTTCAGGCTTCAAACATAAAGATATAAAATTTTAATTTTTTGTGAAGAATCACCAACAAGTGGGACACAATTGTGAAGTGGAACGAAATCTATTGGATATTTTAAACTTTTTTAGCAAATAAAAAACTGAAAAGTGGTGCGTGCAAAATTATTCGGCTCCTTTACTTTCAGTGCAGCAAACTCACTCCAGAAGTTCAGCGAGGATCTCTGAATGATCCGATGTTGTCCTAAATGACTGATGGTGATCAATAGAATCCACCTGTGTGTAATCAAGTCTCTGTATAAATGCACCTACCCTGTGATAGTCTCAGGGTTCTGTTGAAAGCGCAGAGAGCATCATGAAGACCAAGGAACACACCAGGCAGGTCCGTAATACTGTTGTGGAGAAGTTTAAAGCCGGATTTGGATACAAAAAGATTTCCCAAGATTTAAACATCCCAAGGAGCAGTGTGCAAGCGATCATTTTGAAATGGAAGGAGTATCAGACCACTGCAAATCTACCAAGACCTGCCCGTCCCTCTAAACTTTCAGCTCAGACAAGGAGAAGACTGATCAGAGATGCAGCCAAGAGGCCCATGATCACTCTGGATGAACTGTAGAGAACTACAGCTGAGGTGGGAGAGTCTGTCCATAGGACAACAATCAGTCGTACACTGCACAAATCTGGCCTTTATGGAAGAGTGGCAAGAAAAAAGCCATTTCTCAAAGATATCCATAAAAAGTCTTGTCTAAAGTTTGCCCAAGCCACCTGGGAGACACACCAAACATGTGGAAGAAGGTGCTCTGGTCAGATGAAACCAAAATCAAACTTTTTGCCCACAATGCAAAACTTAAAAAGCGTAAAAGCAGCACAGCTCATCACCCTCAACACACCATCCCCACTGTCAAACATGGTGGTGGCAGCATCATGGTTCGGGCCTGCTGTTCTTCAGCAGGGAGAGGGAAGATGGTTAAAATTGAGGGGAAGATGGATGCAGCCAAATACAGGACCATTCTGGATGAAAACCTGTTGGAGTCTGCAAAGGACCTGAAACTGGGACGGAGATTTATCTTCCAACAAGACAATGATCCCAAACATACAGCAAAATCTACAAAGGAATGGTTCACAAATAAACGTATCCAGGTGTTAGAATGGCCAAGTCAAAGTCCAGACCTGAATCCAATTGAGAATCTGTGGAAAGAGCTGAAAACTGCTGTTCACAAACGCTCTCCATCCAACCTCACTGAGCTCGAGCTGTTTTGCAAGGAAAAATGGGAAAGAATTTCAGTCTCTCGATGTGCAAAACTGATAGAGACATACCCCAAGTGACTTGCAGCTGTAATCGCAGCAAAAGGTGGCTCTACAAAGTATTAACGCAAGGGGGCCGAATAATTTTGCACGCCCCACTTTTAATTTTTTTATTAGTTAAAAAAGTTTCAAAAATCCAATAGATTTCGTTCCACTTCACAATTGTGTCCCACTTGTTGGTGATTCTTCACAAAAAATTTTTATTTTATATCTTTATGTTTGAAGCCTGAAATGGCAAAAGGTTGAAAAGTTCAAGGGGGCCAAATACTTTCGCAAGGCACTGTATGTTGCATAATATTGAGTGTTGTCTTGCAGCCACGCAGTTGTTTCTCGTTTCTCATTTCTGATTCAAGCCTTGCCCAGTTTATGTCTGTTTGTAGATCGTCTGACACATTGCCCGTTATTTCAACCATGCTACGGTCTCATGATTTGGATTTGTCTGCCTGATCCTCGCAAATAAAAGTCTTTAACTGCACTTGCATCCGTCCTCACTTCCATAACGTTTAATACGTGAAATTGTGCCACTTCTTGCAATGACTCGGCTTGGTTCAATCAGATTAATGTTTACATTAATGTAGCAATAATTATATGTGTAACATAAAATTTACTTAATTCTCTGACAGTACCTGATAATGTGTTAACTGCACGTTTAATGTCATGAATTTGTCAAAAACAAAGTATCTGCGGTAAAACATGAATTAAAAATAATAATAGTATAAGACAGAACATGCACTAATATTTATAACAGTAGGAAATATATTTAGATATAACGCAGAAGCTCATTCTTTCATATGCTTTTATTTCATTTAAACACGCTTTGTCATGCTCTCAGGTGATTTCATTTTCACTTGCACAGCAGTTGGAGGGGCCTTGTGCCTGTGGTAGTGGGAGATGTCCACCATGTTTGTGGTTTGGTCATCATCAAACATCAAACAAAACAAAAGATTGTTTACCTAGAGATATGGGATAATTTAGATAAAACAATTTGGGTAAGCATCAAATTGCATTTAAATTTCGAGTATTTTACTTTGCAGACACTCATAAAGGAACTTGAAAAACGTGAGTGTTCTTGAGTGTTCACGCTGCACTAAACTTTGACGAGCAACACTCTGACCAGCGTGTACAAGGAGAAAAAGCAGAGTTGTTGGTATTTGTATTTTTACTTTCCACACTCTTTTCATTTTTATGAATGTAATTGTATTAAGCAAACTTTGTTTTGATTCCATATTTTTTCAAGGACAATAAAGGCTTAGTTAGAGTTACAAGGATTTTTTGTTCTATTAGATAATACTATAGCTCAACATGTTGTTTTTTCCAATGGTGGCTTTTAAGCTGTATATTCAAAATTTAACAAATAACAAATCTATATTCAAACATTAGTAACTTTTGTTATTACATATTTAGCATAAAGACTTATGTAAGTTTTACGTTTACAAATTTCAAATCTTGCATTACAATGATGTATTTCAGTAGTTGGTGGCTACTGATTGGATGACAGTCTTACTGAATGGAAATAAAGGTGTTCACACCAGGATCAAGGTTCAGGTTCAAAATCGCCATTTGGAAAGTGGTAGCTCAGTGGTTAAGATGTTGTACTTCTGATTGGAACGTCGTGAGTTCAAATCCCAGCACTGACAAGCTGCTACTGTTGGGCCCTTGAAAAAGGCCTGTAACACTTAACTGCTTAGTTGTATAAAATTAGATAATTGTAACTTTCTCTGGATAAGGGTGTCTGCCAAATGTGGTGCATGATTGTTACTTCTTTTGGGGAGGTTAACAACAATGTGTTTTATAGACACATATCAGGAAGCTTGGGTCAAACTTCCACAGGCAACTCTGATGTTTGAGTTTTGGATTTTAAGTATTTCCTTTTACTAGAGTAAACACAAAAAATAAAAGTCTGTCAGCAGCAACAACCTAAGGGTGACAGAACTTTAATTTTTGGGTGAACTATAAGAAATTAGCAAACATGTATTCACTATTGCATTACAACCTGCAATTTTTTCTACAGCACTGTTTTAATACTTTTTTATACAATGAGGGGAAATAAAAGACAGATAGATAATATTAACAGTCCCAGCACCTCTTGGCAGGGGCACCTGTTTCTGGAATTTGTATTCCGGGCCTTAAGCCCCCACCCTCCAAATATATTTTCTTATTGCCAATAGTTAAAACAAAAATTATCAATAAGCATAATTATTGCATATTCAATAAGAGACTATAAAGAACTACATTTGACCAGTTTATTAAATAAACTGAAATGATGCATTTATAACTATATACAAATAACAATATATACATCCTCTATTGATGAATATTCTAATTGTATGTTAATTGTAATATTGTATGTTAATTATAATAGCTTCATACAGAGGATCATCCTCCATCGCTTACTCCTTTTGAGGGTCACAGGGAACCTGGAGCCTATCCCAGGTTCCCAGGGAGCATCAGGCACAAGGTGGGGGACAGGGTGCCAGTCCATTGCAGGGCACAATCACACTCACACACCCATGCAAACATGCAAACTCCGCACACACAGGGACTCGAACCCCGATCCCTTGAGGTGTGAGGCGTATGCACTAACCACTAAGCCTCCGTGCGCCTCACGATATATATACAGTACAAGTAATTCACACCAATGTACTTTCTCTCATACACAAACGCTATAGAAACACTTTCTGGATGTCTTTATAAGCTGTCGACCTGTAATTTCTTATACGCTAAGTACCAAGAACAATTAATTGTTGCCGTGTTTCTGAATAATCTGCGAAAGTCTTAAGAGGACACACATGCACTTGGCACAGTCTGAGGGCATTCCTTATAGTGTTCTTCCTAATAGATTTTTAGAAGTAAGCACATATAAATATCAAAATCATACATTAAAGTATCGGTCTCTGCTGGGCCCCCTGTCTGACCAGTCTGACCTTTAGACTCGTCCTAATCTTCCCCCTGATGGTGACCTGGGCACACGGTGGCTTAGTGGTTAGCACGTTTGCCTCACACATCCGGAGTTCGATTCCCACCAGGGCCCTGAGTGTGTGCGGAGTTTGCATGTTCTCCCCGTGCTGCGGGGTTGTCCTCAGAGTACTCCGGTTTCCTCCCCCAGTCCAAAGACATGGTAGGCTGATTGGAGTGTCTAAAATGTCTGTAGTGTATGAATGGGTGTGTGAAAGTGTATGTGATTGTCCCCTGCGATGGACTGGCACCCTGTCCAGGGTGGGGACAGGGCACCGCGCCTTATGCCTTTGGATAGGATCCAGGTTTCCCTGTGACCCTCAAAAAGGAGTAAGTGGTAGAAGGTGGATAGATGGATGATGGTGACCTACCAGACATCAGCACATTTGATCCCACTTTGTCTGATCTGGAAAGGCTTGAAAGCCAAGTGAAGGAGAAGCCAGAACAAATGAAAAAGTTTGTAAAGTAAGTTAAATGCAGAATTCAGATCACCTTTGCACCACTCTTTTTCTTTTAAAGTAATGCATTTATTATTATTTTTAATGATATTCTATTATGGTTGTATTGTTAATGTGGCCATATTGATGTTTAATTTTGCATGTGTATGTGTGTGTGTGTGTGTGTGTGTGTGTGTGTTTAAACAGCTGGAAAAATATATAAGAAGATGGTTACAACTTGCTCCTGACAGAGATGGAGGAAGGAAGCAAAGTGCAAAAGCAATTTAACAAATGTTTCAGTTGATTAATGTTTGACTGTTTGTGCAATTATTTTCATATATTCTTATATTTACTTTAACACTTTTTTCTAGAGTTATGCCCAAAAAAATAGAGGTGTTTAAATTTTTGTTGCTTGTGCAATTGTATAAATAAACATTTGTCCTTCATATTTTTTTGTGTTTGTTTTACATAATTTGTAACAAATATGGGATAGTTCTAAAATAATTATACTGAAAAACAATTACAATGTACAGTCACACTCTAATCATATCTAATCACACACATTCACAAGGGAAATTAAAATGAAAACATAAACGTATTAAATTTCACCTGATGCTGGAATATATATAGGTTGACATTATACATTTGCTGTAATACACCACAAGTAGTTACACATGTTATTCAATAAATATTAATGAAGGTATAAATTTAATTGTAACAAACTAAATCACACTGGCTCCGGTTTGTTTGACTGTCAAATCTAGTACCACACTACATACCCATTAAAAAAATTAACATTTGATAATAAGGTCTGATCAAAGTCTGATCACTGAAGTTTCATTACGGTTGCATAACTACATAGAAACAGCGACACGATGAAGATTTTGTTTAAGTCAAGATAGTGCAGTGGCAAATAAACTCTTGGAGACATTAAATTTGTGTTCCAGGACTCAGGGAAAAAACCTCACAAATTTATGAGAAGAATGAAAAGTGTTGAAAGAACAGGAATGTTTCCAGCTTGATTTGTGATGCATCAGGAGAACAGTCTTAACAAAGTTTAGGTAGGATTTTCAGGGTTAGACCACAATGTCACATGACCTAAGAGTACATATGGAGGTCTAGTGAAGGAAAAGCCTTGAAAAGGGAGCAATGCTTTAAAAGTCATAAGCAACAGTTTTTTAATAGAGGAGGGTTGACTCTGGTAGCCAGTGTAACTGTAGTGAAGCAAGGTGATATTTCAATATGAGTGAAAACTGGTTGGGTTTTGTAAATACTTGTGATTTTTGTAAGGCTTTAACCAATAAGCCCAATGAAGGCAATTACAGTAATTCTGACAAGTAGTTATAATGCACAGAGAGCATGTTGACCATTTCTGGTCAGTTGGCAAAGAAAGAACCCCAATGAAAGTTCAGACAACTTTCGATCTCCTCATCCCTTACTAGCATCTGGATCAGAGTATACTTAGGCTCAGATGCAACTAAACTGCAGAGGAAGTGTATTACATAAGAAATAGAAACATCCTTATTCTGTTCAGGCAGCAGGGTTGGCCTGTGTTCGCACTCCACCAGGAATTACTACAAGGCATACAATATTTTGTAAAATGGCCGAACTCCCACACTGTAAGGAGTGTGCATAAATAGCTTCTATCTATCTATCTATCTATCTATCTATCTATCTATCTATCTATCTATCTATCTATCTATCTATCTATCTATCTATCCATCCATCCATCCATCCATCCATCCATCCATCCATCCATCCATCCATCCATCCATCCATCCATCCATCCATGAATCTCCATATAACCATCCATTTTCGCTATCAATTATGCTACACAGGGTCACGAAGAGCCTATTCCTATTCCGGAAACTGGGACACAAGGCAAGGGGACACCCAGGAATGGGTACCAACCAATCGCAGGGCACAATCACATACATATTACTAAACTACGGATGGTCAGAGGTGGGAATCAAACCCCCAACCCTGGAGGTGCAATGTGCTAACTAATAATAGATTTATGTATGGTTTCTGAAAGAAGTCTCCAGTGTCAGTGCTTTGCAAAAGTCAGCAAGCATACTGAAATTGCATTTTGCCAGTAACATGACAAGCAGTAGTTTTTTGGTCTTTTAATCCTTAAGACAGACAAAAAAGAGTGGCTGGTGAGGGAAATGACTATTTATAGCTATGCATAGGTGATAACAGGTACTAATTCATTTTCCATAACAATAAATGTAACTAGCCATTCATTCATAAACTAAAATTGTAATCACTGGCAAATCACTGTGATATAAGAAGTATAAAAAACAAAAAAACAATTTGAGATGTACATTACTGTGCAAAATCTTAGGCACCCTATATTTTTAGTACAGAATTTTATGACTTCCACATTATCCAGTCAGTACAAAAACATTTTAGATTTCCAAACAGTTTTCTAGTTTCTAGCATAAAATAAAAATGCTAATTTCATTACGTTTGTATGTCATTAAAGAAAAGCAACATATTATGCAAAGCATAATGATGGCTGCTGTGTTTTGCTGCAAAAATAAGAAGCATGTGTGACAGTCAAAGTCTGTTTTTTTTTCAGGGTCGTCACACTGAATATTGACTTTGTTTCATTTATTACTGTTTACTGCTCTTTATAGTATTTTTTTTAAGTAGAATCATTTAATTTAATTATTTTTGTCATCTTTGCTCTACTGCATTTATTTGCATGTGCCTAAGATGTTTGCACAATACTGTACATAATCCATTTTGGGGCAGTAACTGATTTATTATAACAGCCCACCCACCACCACCACCAAGTGTTCCCTTCGACTCCACATTGCATTAGCTGAATGCTGTGGGAAGCACCCTCATGCATGACCGGTATCTGAAGCTTGTGTAACATCATGCCTATTTATAGGCCTGCCGTGATCAAGTGACATGCCAATTAAGCGCGCCGCGTGATATATAAATGACACCTGTAAACTGCGCTGTCAGCCTTATTATCTACATATTAATATTAATACATAATTAATACATAATTAATACATAAATATATTAACTACATGTCGGTCATTTGTGTAATGCTCGCAAAAAGACTTTCCTCTCTGTCTGTTCCAAAAATAAGAAAAATCTTTTGTTCTTTTCTGTCCCTTTAAAAAAATGGAGAAAAGTGTGAATGAGAGAATTCAGGAATAGGCCTTGCTCCCATTTCATCACGGGGAGGAATGCACATTTTCTGTGTGAAGTGTCTAGGGATTGGAGCATGTCACGGCAGCCCTCGAGAGGTCTGAGTGTGCGCATTGAGAACGCCTTACAATTAGGCAGCTCCGCTCGTGACTCGCTCTCTTCTCAGCTGAAGCGAGTTTTGGGCTGGCTGCTGCTGAGGAAGCCATCTGTCTCAGGTTCGGGGGATCACGTATGGATCTGGAAGAGGAGCCAAAGATGAGTACTAAACTATCTGGATGACTGCTTAATTCTAGCATGATCCAGGGAACTGGTGGTTCAACATCAAAATATTGTTCTCGCCCACATGAAGAGCTTGGGGCACAGGTTGAACCTCAGAAAAGTATGCTTTCTCCAGTGAGGTGGACAACTTTTCTAGGGGTTATAAGGATGCACTACGATGAGGGCGTTTCTATCCCCAACATGCGTAGGGTCAATCCTATCAATATTGAGCAAGATAAAGCTGTATCTTGACATCCCCTCAAATCTCTATGAGAGACTGTTGGAACTTATGGTAGCAGCAGCCAATGTTATACCTTTGGGCCTATTGCACAGGAAACCATTTCAGTGGAGGCTGAAAAGTTGGGGGTTTCATCCGAGGATGAAACTGCTGATAATAATCAGTGTCACACGGCGATGCCAGTTGTCCCTGGTTTCTAGCCATGAGTCACACTCTAGGGGTGTCTCCTTATCGCAAGACGGTAATGACAGACACGTTCCTCATGGTATCTGGAGCAGCCATCATCTGGAGTGGCATATAAATTGCCTAGAATTGCGGGCCATATTTCTAGCACTGAAATTCTTTCTTCCTCAATTGAGAGGTCACCATGTGTTGACAGACAACACAGCGGTGGTCTCATATATCAACCACCAAGTAGGATTATGTTCGCGCCGCCTGTTCAGACCGGTGCAACTAATTCTTCTCTGGGCAGAGGGAAAAGTAGTCAGTGAGTGTAATGTACATTCTGTAGGCAGTCAGTGAGTGCAATTTACATTCTGGGCAACTGGAACGTGGTAGCAGACATCCTGTTGAGGCAGGGGCTGAGGCGCAGGGATTGGTGGCTCCATCCATAAGTGGTGAAGTCCATATGGCAGATGTTTCGCCAAGCGGAAGAGGATGTGTTTACCTCCGAGGAGAAAACACACTGCCCGCTGTGGTTCACCCTCACTCCTCCCGCACCAATGGGGCTGGACGCCATGGTTCACATGTGGCCAAGGTCACATCTATATGCTTTTCCCCTGATCGCTCTGCTCCCACAAGTTCTAACGAGAGTTCACCAAGACTGTCCATGTCTGCTGCTAGTAGCACCTTATTGGCCAGCTCAAATATGGTTCTCAGAGACTATATCCTTGCTGGACATTACTCCTTCAGAGATTCCCATATGCAGGGATGTACTGTCTCAAGCCAGAGGGCTGACTTATCATCATCGGCTGGAACTATGGAAACTGCGGGTCTGGCTCCTATGGGTCACCAGCTCAAAGACTCTGGTCTCACAACTGAGATTGTAGAGACCATGTAGAATGCTAGAACAATATCCACAAGGAAATTGTATGCGTTCAAGTGGCGACTTTTTGTCTCGTGGTGTGATGAACGTCAGCTAGACCCAGTGAACTGTGCAATAGCTACAGTCCTGGAGTTCTTACATGGACGTTTCTTAGCGGATTTACCTCCTTCTACAATCAGGGTCTACGTGGCCACCATTTCAGCCAGCCATACCCATTCTGATGGAGTCTCTGTGGGGCAACATTCTCTAACTTTGAGGTTTATGTGTGGTGCCACACTGGGACCTTTCTGTGGTCCCAGGTCTGTCAGGGGCCCCATTTGAGCTCTTAGAGTTAGCCTCTGAGAATCTTCTGACTCTAAAGGTAACTCTTATGCTGGCTCTGACATCTCTCAAGCTCTCTGTTACCTCTTCCTGCCTTGACTTTGCCCTGGATTAGCCAAGGCCTTCCTGTATCCGAGGCCGGATTATATTCCTAAAGGGCCTACATCTGCTGCCCAGCCAGTAGTGTTGCAGGCTTTCTGCCCTCCTCCATTCCTCATGCTAGAACTAGAGAAATTGCACCGACTGTGTCCAGAAAGGACTCTCTGTACTTATGTCCTCTGCTCTGTCCAGTGGCGTAAACCAGAGCAGCTACTGTTTGGCTTTGACAGCGACAGTAGAGGTGATGCTGTGTTGAAGCAGCACATCTCTTATTGGATAGTGGAAGCAATCTTTATCGCTTATGAGGCACGCAGTCTCGCTACGTCTCTGGGCATAAGGGCTCATTCCTCTAAGGGGGTCACCTCCTCGAAGGCTTTGTCCAAAGGGGTATCCTTACAGGATGTGTGTGCTGTGGCGTGGTGGTCTACGCCACACACATTCATTTGATTTTACAGCCTGGATATACATTCTGGCCTGGGCTCGAATGTCTGGAAGTGACCTTTGAGCTCAGATCTTTTTGAACATGCCGTACCCTCAGTATGACAAAGTGGGTATTCTTGTTCCCACAGCGTTCAGCAAACACAACATGGAGTTCCCTTTGAAAGGGAACGTCTGGTTATGCATGTAACACTGTTCCCTTAGAAGTTGTTGCGTAGCTTTGTCATACTGGAGCATGCCTGTGAATTGCATATTCACTTCAGATAATAGAGGCTAATGGCGCGGTTCAAAGGTGTCGTTTATATATCACGCGGTGCGCTTAATTACCATGTCACCTTATCACGGCAGGCTTATAAATATAGGCATGATTTTACACAAACTTGAGATTTCAGTCACGTGAGAGGCCACTTCCCATAGTGTTCAGCTAATGCAACGTCTTGTTCCCTTCTCATGGAACAAGACATAATAGATAAAACAAGAATAAAACAAGAGATAATAATCACATTACTGTTTGACTATTTATTCACCTAATTATTGCCATTTGACAGCTTATTAATAAACACGCTTTTCATACAGTAGTCAGTTTTTCCTGAAACATCTTTAT